>JANAVB010003400.1:38559316-38676816 GCA_029216955.1 Iris pallida | reverse complement strand
CCTTTCTTGTTGTCCTCGTCAACATGTCATCAGAAGATACTATAATTCAGTCCATAAACTTCGTCTCCATATGAAAACCAAAATCAACAACGACTCATCAAGAATCAAATTCAACTAACAAGGGTGAATAGAAACAAGAGGAAAGGATTTTGAATTGGTGTTCAAAACAAGATTCTCAAGGGTTGTCCCAGGAATCTCTCAAGAAGTCCTAATTGTGATTGAGTATCCTCTCATCCTAATATCCTATTTCCTATATCTTATCGCCGGCTCGTAGTAGTACAACTAAATTGTTGTACTACCATGATATTACTCTAATTGTGAAGCCTGAGCTACATGGGCCACCACTATAAATGTGTTATGACCCGCACCCGTTATAGGGGCACGAGTAGTGAACAATGTCCTGCCTACATTGTAGCATCGGCGGTAGAATGTTGTGTAGATCACTATCTATCTATCTATCTATCTATATATATAATATATATATATATATTTTTTTATATATATATAATATATATATATAATATATATATATATATATATATATATATATATATATATATATATATATATATATAATATATAGATAGATAGATAGATAGATAGATAGATAAGTAGGCAAACAGATTGGTAGATAGATAGGCAAATGTATATTGGCACAGGAACCCCCTACTATTCCTATGTGCACCTGCCTAGAAGTAGCAAACCACTTGCCTACTACTCTTGCCCGAGCCCCCATCTTTTATTTACCTACATCAAATTGACTTTTGCTCACACACATTAGCATAGGGTCTCTAGATAGGTAACCCCAACTCATGCATACATGTCCAAGTTGCTTAGTAAAATAGTTTCCTGCAACAAGGGTGGGTACAAACCCTAACAATCTTATACTATCATAGGGTACCTCCTACTGTCTACTAGTTCAATCTAACACTCTCGAATACTCTGACACAGTAATTTACTGATACTCAATTGTCAGTCTAATTTACCCTACATTCACTCCTTAACCAACACTCACTCACTCCCTCATTGATTACTACCATTGGCACTTATCCAAAACACATTTAGGTAGTTTATTGCCAAGACACAGAACTAGGACTCCCCCCATAAAATCCTACTGCCTATGCACATGATGTCCAACTGATATCTAGCATTAGTTTCATCCCTTACTCTCTCCAAACACTCACATTTAAAAATCACTAACCAATCACTCAAATGCATTCTCCCTACCTCACTAATTTTTAGTGTCCTACTCCCCAACTGATACTAAGTATCAGTCCCAACTGATACTAAGTATCGGTCCACTGATACTTCATATCAGTCCCATTTTTCCCTTCCTATTTCACAACAGCTAACTACTGTTCTAAAGAAGCAATTTCTACTCACACCATGATCCAAAGTTCCCCCAGGATGCTACTGCACCCTACATTGCTCGAGCCTCCTCAAGCCAGCTACTACTACATTGGCTAAACTCGAGCCTAATTCTCCTTGACACTAAACCTCTGCCCACACAGGTATATTCCCAAATACATGTTGCCCACTATACAAGCCTTATTGCTAACCCCAAACAGGCATCCAGGAAGCCTCCAATCTATCCTACTGAACACTCCTCACAAGCCCTCATGCATAAGGATACTCAACAAGACCCTGTCCCTAAAGTCATACCCACACTTAGGCAACACAGACCTCACTCTTAACTAAACTCCTGACCTTACTACAATGCTATACAAAACCCCTTCACAACTGATACATGTTCAACCAGTTGACTGATACATGTTTCCCCTTAGGACTGATGCAAATTATCTGTAGGACGGATCCTATCGACTGATACATACTTTCCAATCAATAATATACTAGTCTAGCCTCCCTTTTATATCACTGACACATGTATGCCCCTTTCTATGGACTGATATGTATGCCCTTATCCTGAGCCTATCCCCTCCCTATACTGATGCATGTCTCTAACTAATACATATCACACACCCTATCTACTTGTAGCTACTGCTACTGGCTACTGAAGTAGCCCGAGCCTAACTTTAAGATGCTACTCCTGTTGCTACTTGCTATAACAACAGGGTAAGCAAGAGCTGCTGCAATGAGTTAGCAGGAATGCTAACTTCTATGCTCTAAACCTGAGCCCCATCAATATTGCTACCTTATGGCTATCCTAAGCCGAGCTCCTTCATTACATACCCTCCCCTCATTTCTCCCCTCACATCAGATAACATATAGGGCTCATCCTTTAAAGACTGATACATGCCCCTCTCAAGTATGATATGTTCTAAAGCCCCCTCCCTTACCAACTTCTATATATACCAAGTATCAAGGCCCCTTTTATATGGACTGATATATACAACTATAGGACCGCTATATTTTGGAATATAGGACTGATTCCTAGTCCTAGATATTGATACATATTATCCCTATTCACTTCATAACAGTAGCACATAGGGCCCCCTCCCTACCTTAGTATATTGCTGCTATGTTATTACCTATGATTGATACATATGTTCTCCCCTCTTACAATAGTAGATATTAAATATGTAAGGCAAATATGACTGATACACATCTATAACAGTCCGAAATCAGTCCCCTACACACACAAATACAAATTATAATAGTACCAAATATGTCCCATACTCTATTGATATGTAAAAACATATATTACCCTCAATATACCACCAATTAAAGGTACTAATGATAATCTATAACAATATACATCTAACTATAAGTGTCAAATCTGAGTTTAGAGTATTAGATGTTCTTTTGGTCATTTTGCCAAATACTTAGAGTGTGTATCGAGATACGTTGTGATGCGCCCATGGTACACACTCCAAATAGATCCAAACTTGACCCAAAGCATACCCACATATTTTAAATCACATATAGGACCTAACGAATCTATTCGCAAATCCTAGAAATGTCATTCTCGAATTTTCCCCAAAATGGGTCAAAATATAAAAGGAAAAAATCTCCAAATAGATGAAAAAGAGTCAAAAATCCTTTCCATGGGTAGTCCTAATGCATACGGGTTCCTATTTGATGCTCCTGCACTAATTAACACAAATTAAAGGGTTTTGAAGGCATGTTACTTGGAGATGGATTCCCAATGAAATAGCTCCAAGATCCAAAAGCCCTCAAGCTCCAAGTGCTCCAATCTCTAATGCTTTGCTTCTAGAGTCTTCTACTCTCCATGGGGAAGAGAATAGAATTAATCTGGGCCAATTTGGATGAGTTTTAGTGGTAGGAACAATTGGGGAAAGTTTCTAAACTAGGGTTAGGGTTTTGAATGAAAGAAAGGTAGAAAAAGAAGATGTTCCTCTTAAGTAGAAGAGGTGGCTACCATAATGGGTCTAGTTTAGAGTTTTAGCTTATGTAAATTGTCCACTAAGCCCCTATCTTATTTCATGACAAGTTTAGGGAAAAAGCCGTACTTCATAATTAGGTGATTAGCCTAAATTCTATTTAATCTTGCTAGCTAACTTGGGCTAATTAGAGTCTAACAAAATGGGTTTTTAATGCTTGTCTAGTCTCATTAATTAGGTTCATTAGGGTCACTAACAATTATTCCAACTAATGGCTAACCACTAATCATATACAATAATATAGCATATGCACTATATTAATTATTATAAATAATTAATCCAAAAATTTTAATTACAAGTTTTGTAAAATAAATTTATTACTCAAAATATAATTTGAATACCATTATTCACAATAATAATAGAAAATAGAAAAAATAAAAAATACCCCTATTCTAGAAAGTGGTGGTGATAGCGGAGGAGCCAGAGTTCTACCTGATGTTCAGCCGACGATTAAAGGTAGGGTCGTTTCTGGATGTTGTAGGATTTTCATGAATAAAACCCTCTAAATGCATATTGCATCATTTTCTTTACATGGGCGAGTAATCGTCCCGCATGGGTCGGTTATCCCTTTTTGAATATGTCGTATGGATGGGAAACCATTCTAAAGTATGCCCAGATTACTACTATGGCCTTATCGCCCGAGTCATGCGCAGATTGTAAACGTGTACCTCCTGTGCATAGGTTGTCATGCACGGATTGTGCATAGGACTTAGGTTTTAATATTTTGCTTTATCCTTTTGTAGTATCCCTTCCCGTAGCTTCTTCGGGCAAGATCTTTCTGGGCCTTGCTCAGTCGGCGTCAAATGTAAATTTTAATGATCCAGCTTCTTCCGGCAAGGTCCAAATAGACAAGGACCAACATGAGGCTAGGCAAATTATGATAGTCGACCAAAGTTTTGACTTTTTGATGGAGCTGTTGAACACAGGAAAACTTTGCTCCATGAAAGGTGAAGCGTTCTTGAAGCCAGTCTTCATGTTTGGCGATACATTAACCACATATGCTCCGGAGTGACGAAGATCCGAGAGGACTAGTATTTCTTTTTTGATGGTTTATGCATGTAGATGCCATCAATGGACCTCTATCTGCCGCTATCAGCTTTTAATTTGGTGGTGGGCTCAAAGAGGAAAGGAATGAAGCTGGCCGTGAGTTGAATTGAAGTCCAGGTTGGTCGAATCTACACTTCATCTAAGTCGAAGAACGAGATTGCGACCTACTCTAAGTCACCGTCCTACCAGCTTATGGGTTTGATGCCGAACATCCCTCTAAATGACTTATCCCCACGTGTTTGCCCATTTGGCGCAGATACTTTTTTTGAAACGGTTAGCCAAGAAGCGGTCTTATCCCACTAGAAACCTTCGGTTGCTCGGCTGGGCTCACTATAATCCTTCGTGGGATGCTTTGACCACATGAATCCTAGACAACAGGGACGTTTAGAAGGTAGCCGGCCTATACTACACGGTGAGGGCGACCTGTCATGGGTTGGAAACCAACAACGCCATATTCATTGCTTTGGTGCAGTTGTACAATTGCTGCAATAGAACTTTCTTCATGCCCGATGACGAGATGGGGCTAGCCTTGCATAAAATATATGTGTAACACCCCAGCCTAAAATATGTAGGACTAGGTACGTAGACATGACAGTCGAATAATAAATATACGTAAGCTGTAAATACAGTATAATAATGGCTCACTAAATCTCATCCACAAATAAAAGAATAAAAGATATTATAATCAATATGAATTGTCATTTGTCCAAGTTGTTGGATGGAGATAAATTCATTACCAACTATTTTAAAAGAGAGTAATACATAGCAAATGAAAGGATTTGTCAAAAGTAGCAAATAACGATCTAAGAGCAAGTCATCTTCGATAGAAAAAAGAAGACCACGATCTTGGCTAGAACTCCTGTGAAAAGTCAAGAAACACACACTTGGAGAAATCACCAAGTCCTCAGAGGAACGTAATAAGATATAGAAAATATGTCATAATACTAAATATAAACTCCTCAAAAGTAAGTTAATCGGATCATAACATGGTCCAATACTCTACCCTTGAATTAGCGTACCATCCCCCCAACTAAACATGGATAGGAGATAGCACTCTAATCCATTATAAAGTATCTTTCCATGCCGTAATCCGATATAGTATCCGGACCACAACAAGGCTCAGTATTTTATCATCGAACCACACCTACAACCAAACAAGAACAAGGTATGGCAAACTAGTCCGTGATAAAATACAGTTTGCCACAATCAGGTATAAGTACATGAACCAAAAGTACCTATACCTAAATGGATAAGGTCACCTAACCAGCCTATGTGAATACAATTAAGAACGAACCACCAACGCATGGGTTCTCTAGCTAAAATGGGATCGATATAGTCCCCACTTGGGCACCAGGGGCCTCAAAGCATAATCATTCCTCGAACGTCAGTGGTCATCAGTAAAATAAAGGGGTCGTTAACCCGCATCTCCGGCGGAGCATACGGTCACAAAAGGTAATGTGCATGGTAGCCCATACACTACGAAAATATCCTCCCCACCATATGCCTATTTATGTTGTACCCATAACACGTATAACCTCTATTAACCGCTAAGTCAAATTAATCATGCAAAATACTATTAACGGTTAATCCTATCACACGATTTATACGCACAGGTGGCATGCCATCTATGCATGTCCGAGTTCTACATGTGACCCACAACTTTGTGGCACAAATGTGTCAAGGCCAATGAATGCAACACAACGAGGGTGGTTTCTTAAATCTTGGTCAAATACGCATAAAAATAAATAAAGAAGAAATAAGACATTATTAAATAGTAATTGCATCTAAACATGATTTAAAAGAAGAGTTTTATATTTCAGAAATTTAAACAATAAATAAATGCATGCAATATGTAAGCAAATTAAATAGACAATAAATGGCAAGTTATCTTGTCTGGTAGTGACGCTTGGTGTAGTGCGAGGATCAAGGAGGCACAGAGTTGACTTCGGTGTTACAACTATGCAAGATGTATTCTGATGATGGCAGAGATTGTTCCATCGAGTCCAGAACGGTCAGAATAGCTAGGGTCGACATAAAGTAGTCCAATATTGGCAAAAGGAATAGGAATAATGAGATCAGTCATGGACATGATCAATAACCGAGTAATTTGTGGAAATAGTACATATACTATTTTAGAAAAATAATTATAATACTTGAAAACTAGATTTTTATCAGTTAAAATATTTTTAGAAAAATACTTAAAATATCAAAAATCGTTTTTAGTGTTTACATTAAAAACTCAAACTTCGTAAAATATGATTTTTGATAGAAAAATATTTCGTTAGTTAAAATATTTTAGAATAATACTAGAAATTTCTAGAAAAACTTTCAGGGCTTTTAGACCAAAAATAAACATATAGACGAGCCAATTTTATAAAAATATATAATTTCGAAATTATTTATCCTATATATTTTTATTTGGTAATAACAATAAAAATATTGATAATACACACCATCTTAATAAGATAACAATAATCATAAAATATAACAAAAACAATAATAATAATAATAATAATAATAATAATAATAATAATAATAATAAAATAATAATAATAATAATAATAATAATAATAATAATAATAATAATAATAATAATAATAATAATAATAATAATAATAATAATAATGTATATACAATACTCTTTTACTGTATACAAATTTAATACTAATAAAAAGAAATAAAGAAAATAATAATAAAAAAAGTAATAAAGAGTAGTACACATACAACCGATGCAGATGACTATTGTGCGTGAATACATAATAAAACAAAACACAAAAGAACACAACATCGATCATAGGGAAAGGAAAGTTCAGTAATAAAGAAGGGATATGAAAGAGAGAGTGAGGATGCCAGTGAGATCGAGAGAAGAAAGAAAGAGAGAGCCGGTGAGGAAGAGGGAGGAAAGGAGAAGGGGGTAGTGAAGGAGGCCTCACAGGAGTTTATGCCAGTGGTGGAGGGTATTGGGTGTGTAGGGGAGAGAAGGAGCTCTATGGTTGGGGGACGACCACGGAGGTAGTCGAGTTGCCATGGAGAGGCAGGGTTCGTCGGAGAAGAAAATTGGCGGTGACGGACTGGCTTGGCCCTGCAGATGGCGACGGCGAGAGCGGGGTGCGGCTGGAAGTGTTGGATCTGACGTAAGGAGGTGATGAGGTCTCGGCGCGGTGCGGCGATGACTTCCGTTAGGGTTGGTTTAGGTTTTGAAATATATTTTTTTCTCTCTTTTGGATGATGGTGTCGGTGTGTGTGTGAGAATGGTGGAGGGTGATGACCGGTGGTCGACGGTGACCCCAATGATGATGCTGAGTGGCATGGGGAGGCGAGGGTTTAATGGTGATGCTGGCGGCGGTGATGGGTGATGATGGTGATGGTCGAGTGGTGGGTATGGGAAGCTTCGGTGATGGCCGGGGCAGTGGGTACCGGTGAGGCGAACCCGGAGTGGTGGTCAGGAGATGGCAGCGGCGAGCTTCCGACGGGCGATGGCTAGGGTTAGGTTAGGATTAGTGTATGAATCGTATGGGGTGTGTCCGACACTGGAGGATTGTGTTTGTATTAGACATGTGTCTGGCATGTCGGACACGAAGGGGATGATGGGATGTATATGTAAAATATATTATAGTGGACAGACACCCGGGGTCGGACCCAAGACCGTCACGGCTGACATGGGAAAAGTGGACACCGACACGGTGCACTTGCTTTGGTGGAGAAAAATTGATGGAGAAAACAATGATAGGATCCCCTATAAATAGGGTGGAGAAGTCCCCGTTAGAATAGGATTAGGACCGTTTAAACCCCAATAGTTAATTCTTACATTAATTTAAAACTATTTTAAAATCTAGTTCAATAAATCAAATCCTAATTGAAATCAAAATAATTATTTAAACACAAAAAATACCTTTTATAAAATAAAATTAATTTCAAATAAATTAAATACTTTTTTCATAAGTTAAAAATAAATTCAAATAACCTTTCCAAAAAATAAACTTTTTTTACAAAATATACATATACCTCGCAGGAAAATAATACAAATTATTTACATAAATATTAATTTTGAAATTGGTACCTATATTTGTATAATAGTTAAAATAGCCTTTATATAATAATAAAATAAAAATAAAGTTTCTGGACTAAAAATCCGACGAGAGTACTTATATATATAAAATACAAAACAAAATATTTACCATATATGTGTTTCAAGTTAAAAATATTTATTTTCTATATGTACTAAAAACTTTTAATAAAACTTTTGTATAAAAAATAAAATACTTCGTTTATACGTATTCGCATTCGACATACAAATACCAAAATAAAAAAATACCAAAAAAACTATAGTAAAATTTTAGGGGGTTTACAGTATGAGGTATCTATGTGGCCCTGGGGTGAGGAGCCTTATGAGGAGTACACCCCTACCAACGAAGAACTGGATGAGTTGGAAGATCAGAGCCCAGAATTCCTTGCTGTATATAAATAACTATTGTTCCACCATACAATATGTTGCAGCCTCACCAAGAAGAAGAGGTCGGAGGGCGCAGCCCCAATTATTACCGTATGTACCAACCATCTATTCCTTCTTTCTCCAAACTTTATGTAGATTGGTGTTAGGCATCCACAAACCCGATCCAAAGTGGAGGTGTTGGAACGGAAGGAGGGCAAATCCGTTATCAAAGAGGGAAAGACTAGCCGTCCCGTAGAGAACTTAGACTATTTCTATCAAGACACACAACCACTGTCTGACGAGGAAATCTTGGCTGGTTATTTGATAATATATGGTTGCGGGTCTGCGCCGTTCTTGGGGTTCAGGATCGATAGGCAAGATTAATCGTAACTTGATTCTCCTGGCTATAAAGTTGGTATTTGGATGCAAGCTTGCTCTTCTTCTAGCGATGGTCTGCTGCATCGGCTGTGGTCTATCACGCTCCAGTTCTAAAATACATAGGAACTTAGGACGAGAATATGCCTGCTAATACGATATAGAATAAATTTCCAACTTAATGGACTTACTTCAGATGTACTACGTTATAAAAGTAAACTAGGCCTACACTATCTAAACTATGTCTTAATCCACAATAAGAAATAAAAATCAAGAACAAACAATATATGTGTCATGGTCTGCATCCTATTAACATATCTATAAAACTAGGCTAATGAGAAGAATATAAGTAATACATACACATACAAAATCACAAAAGATATCTGAATCGAAAATAACAACACCATCATGATCAGTGAACTAACTCTACACAATCAACTACCTGGAGAGATCACCAAGTCCTCAGAGGGATGTAACAAGATACAAAATAAACAATACCATAATGAAATGAATTAAATACATGATAAATAAGGTCTCTAACCATGTATGTGTATGAAACTTGAAGACGACGTTGGTACGTATAAGTAGGTAAAGTAATAAAGCATAGCATCCGTTAGAGGCTTATCTATGTACTATCATTCCTCTGACCGTATTCTGATGCACGATCAGCAGCCGCTGCTAGATATATCCTCTAAAAATACACCCATAACCAGGAAACTAATAACCCATAACCGGGCAATCACTGAGGCTAATATATGGCTTCTCATACACCTACTAGTAGTCTTCTCCACCAATGCATTGCACAAGTCATATCCATGACTCGGATAATCCATATCTCAATACAAGTCACTAAATAGACTCAATCAAATCAATATATGTACCAAAATATGAACCACTCACACCGGTAGCCAGGTGAATGCGTAAGCTCGAGCCAACACAATAAATCTCACTCACGTGACATGTAATGGTAAGTGACAAGGCACATATGTTATTGAGAATAACTTCACACTTTCTGGGAACTTCATCACACACTAAGTCATACACACGCATGTGAACTGTAACGACCCGCACCCGAATATTCGGGCATGAGTACGGGGGCCACGCCCAGCCTACGCTGCGGTATCGGCGGTAAAACGCTGTCAAGTACCCAATAAATATCTACAACATTTGATCCATAAAAACCACAAGTACTCAAATAACATACGGCTAAGAAAGATATGAAATAAGAAAGATAGTAGTAACACTGAATCAACTAAAGTCTACAAATGTAGGAAATAATAATGCCTTGTTATCATTGCTAAGGTTTGTTACAATATATATAGTGTCTACATTTGGGCTTATGGGCCATATTTGTATTAGAAATATAATCTAACAATCTAACACCCCCCTCAAGTTGGAGCATGCAAGTCACAAATGCCCAACTTTGAAAGGAAAGAATCAAACACATGCTTTCCAAGGGGCTTAGTGAAGATGTCAGCCAGTTGAGTAGAAGTAGGAACATACGAGGCTATTACGGTGCCATCTCTAATAGCATCGCGAACAAAATGCAAATCCACCTCAATATGCTTACTGCGCTCATGAAACACCGGGTTCTGAGCCAGGTGCAGGGCTGACTAACTGTCACAATACACCGACATAGCAGACTCCTGGCGAACGCCCAAACACACCAATAACTCTTTCAACCATTTCAACTCACAAACAAGCGCAGCGAGAGATCGGTATTCAGCTTCAGCGGAAGATCGGGAAACAGTTGGTTGCTTCTTGGTCTTCCAAGAAATAGGAGACCCCCCCAGAAATACCAACCAGCCTGTAACGGAGTGGCGAGTCATGGGACAACTGGCCCAGTCGGAATCACACCAACCAGAAAGATGGATATCACAATCAGCTCTCAAAAGAATACCCTATCTCGGTGCATGTTTGAGATATCTGACAACTCTCAAAGAAGCATGCCAATGGTCTTGTCGAGGCTCCTGTAAGAATTGAGACAAGATATGCACAACATAGGCTAAGTCCGGGCGAGTAAATGATTGATAAATCAACCTCCCAACCAGCCTCCGATAAGGCTCTGCATCTGCCATCTTTGGACTAGTCGATTCTGTCAGCTTGTGATTGGGCTCCATGGGAAAGCCAGTAGGTCGAGACCCCATCAAGCCACATTCTGAAATGATGTCCAAAGCATACTTCCTTTGGCATAAGGAAATTCCTTCTGCACTTCGAGCCACCTCTATACCAAGAAAGTACTTCAACACACCAAGGTCCTTCATGTGAAAGCAAGAACTAAGGTACTTTTTGAAAGCATCTAAAGCACCTGTCATTACCAGATACAATCATATCATCCACATAGATCAGAACATGCAACTCTACCTTCCCTTTAAAAAGAGAGAAAAGGGAATAATCGGAATGAGATTGAACAAATCCATAGGATATCAGAGAAGCATCAAGCTTCGCAAACTAACAACGTGGTGCCTGTTTCAATCCATATAGAGACTTATGCGGGTGACACACTTTATTGGGTTCACTATGCGAAAAACCTGGCGGCAACTTCATATATACTTCTTCTGTCAGATCTCCATGAAGAAAAGCATTGTGCACATCCATCTGGTGCAAAGTCCAGCCTCTCACAGCTGCAACAGCCAAGAATGCCCGAACTGTAGACATCTTAGCTACCGGGGCAAATGTCTCTGAATAGTCGATCCCTTCAACCTGATGATTACCGAACACAACCAGTCGTGCCTTTAAGTGCTCAACACTTTCGTCGGATTTGTACTTGATTTTGTACACCCATCGACTTCCCAATGCTTTCTTCCCAGGAGGCAAATCGACAAGACTCCACGTCCCATTATCTTCCAGAGCCTGTATTTCAGTTTGCATAGCCGCGCACCAGCCTGAATCTCGGAGGCCTGGCGATATGAAGTAGGCTCAACACCTGCAGTGATGGCTGCAAGAAAATCTCTGTGTCAAGCAGTAAATATGTCATAAATTAGAAATTGTGTTAGAGGATACGAAGTACCTGAGGAAGTGAAGGGAACAGATGAACTGTGGTGAAGGGGGGGACTTTTACTTCGAACAGCATTCGTCACAAAATTCTGTAATCGCACTGGCTGTGATTTCTTTCTCATTCCTCTTCCCAATACTACCTCTTCGGGCACCTCTGGCAACACTGTATCCCCTGTATCATCAGTAGTATCCGCATCACCCCCAGCGGACTCTCCTGTCAATACTTCTGTATCTACCTGTGCATCTTCGCCACTCGGTGCCGAGCCACCATCAATCACTCCGGCCTCAGCAACCGTAGCCGACACCATCCCAAAAACCTCTATATCGTCTCCCGGCACCTCAACAGATGTATGGCGTGTCGCAGAAGACATCTCGCTAGCAGAGCCACACCCAGGAAATTCTTTTTCATAAAAAGTAACATCACGAGACACAAAAAATTCATCAGCCTCCAAATCGTACAGTTTCCATCCCTTTTTATCAAGTGGATACCCAACAAAGATACATTTTCTGCTCCTGCTAGCAAATTTATCATGTCATGATTTCAAATCATACGCATAACACAGATAACCAAAAATGTGTAGATGATCATACGAAGGAGCCGAACCATATAAAACTTCATACGGAGACTTAAAATGCAAGATACTAGAAGGGGTTCTATTTATCAAATAACATGCAGCCAGAAACATTCCCCCCAAAAATCTACGGAAAGAGAACCCTGGAATCTCAATGCCCTGGCTACATTTAAAATATGTCGATGTTTTATTTCCACCCTTCCATTCTGTTGAGGTGTCCCAACACAGGATGTTTGGAATAATATACCTTGAGATGGAAAATAATCTCGTAAATAATTAAATTCAGTTCCATTGTCACTCCGCACACGACGTATATCAGCCCCAAACTGACGTTTCACCATAGCAATGAATTTAAGGAACATAGAATAAACAACACACTTATCCGTCAATAAAATAATCCAAACAGCTCTAGAAAAATCATCCACCAAAGTCAAAAAATAGCGTGCCCCATTAGATGACGGAATACGATATGGTCCCCACAGATCACAGTGTATAAGTTCAAAGCATCTCAAAGCACGACTACTACTATCAGGAAAAGCATCACGAGTCTGTTTAGCTTGATAAAAAATATCACAAGCCTTATGAGAAAACACACTACTACCAGAGAGAAAAGGTAAAGTCTGCATTACTTTATCTGAAGGATGCCCCAGTCTACTATGCCAAACCTCGGAATCACTCTCTTTGCATGCCAGGATCATCGAAGCCAAAGAAGCTGGAACCTCCCCCAAGAAGTAAAGTCCACCCCTTTGTTCGCCTGCTCCAATCACCATCCTCGTACTTCGGTCCTGGACAAAACACAAATCAGGAGTAAATAACATATCACAATTTCTGGCACCAATCAATTGTGAGACAGAGATCAAATTGCAAGTCAATGTCGAAACATAAAGAACATCCGTCAACACCAATGAAGCAGTCAAAAATACTTTGCCTTTTAGAACAGCCTCAATAGTGCTCCTATCAGGCAAAGTCACAGGACAGACAGGGCCCTCAAAGCAATCAACTAAACAATTACGAGAACCTGTCGCATGAAGAGTAGCCTCAGTATCAAATATCCAAGGGACATAAGAATTCTTACCCATCAGACGATCAGAGTTGGAAGGACCAGGGTTGGAAGGATTGTCGTTATCCAGCAAGCTCATCAGTTTCTGCCATTGTTCACCTGAGAGTGGTGAAGGATACCCTCCATGCATCATATCCGCCGAACTGCCAGCAAGACCAGCAGGGACACCATGACCAGCAGCGGCGACATGATGAACAACCCCTGCGCCACCAGCACCACGTCCCCCATCACGTCTCTGTTGTGGTGCCGGGCCTCTGCCACCACCAGCACCACGTCCGCCCTCACCCCGAGGACGAGTCTTCCACCACTCTGGATAGCCAATCTTGGCAAAGCAAGTTGCAACATCATGACCTGTTTTCTTGCAATGAGTACAGATTATACCTGATTTGTCCCTGGAATCTGAGGTTCTACTATTAGAAGTCGTAGAAATACGAGGTGAAGTCCTGATATCCAGTGCCATCACCTCCTCAGTAGCTGATTGGACCTGAGATTTTCGCATATCCTCCTCCTTACGGACTGCCTGGTATGCCCGATCTAAACTTGGCTGAGGATCCTGAGCCAGAAGATTAGATCAGGTATGACCATACAACTCAGCATTCAACCCATACATAAAGTCCTAAAAGTGGTCTTCATCCCTCATAGCCTGTAGCTTTGCAGCAAGTTCACCACAGATACAAGTAGGCAATAGAAAATAAGCAGCTTATTCACCCCACAAAGACTGCAAATTTTCAAAGTAGGATTCCACAGACATCGAAGCCGTTTGTTTGCACTCAGCCAACGCCACCTTAATTTGTTGCTTCCGAGTGCCATTGCTAACAACAAATCTTTTCTCCAACAAGTTCCACAATGGATAAACCTACTCAAAGTACGACAAAGATTTCTTCAGAGACAGATCAATGGTATTAAGAACCCATTGAACCAATAGTGCTTGCACGCATCTCCAATCAAGCAATTTGCTAGCATCATTAACAGGTTTGACTTCAGTACCTTCCAGAAAAGTGATCTTTCGCCTAGAGATCAGGGAGGGACGTATCGATCGAGACCACTCATCATAGTTCGGTCCATGAAAAACAATAGGAGTAATGATATTTCCTGGTTGATCAACAGAACTCAGAAAGTATGGATCCTTCGGATTAGGATAATTTGGGTTGTGTGCACTACCACCGCCAGTCGCGACTGAGTAGCTGGACGCAGCATCATCTGCCATCGCGGATGTCGGGTGTACAAAAATTTTTGTACAACTCTGACGAATCGGTCGCTGATGGACGGGGTCGACGGCGAATCGGCTGCGATCAGGGACGCCGGATCTGGCACGTAGGGACGAGCGGATGTCGGGTGTACAAAATTTTGTACAACTCCGACGAATCTGCCGCAGTCAGGCGCGTAGGGGACGGCCGGTGCAGTCGGGCGCCTGGATCGGTGAGGAAATTTTTGCTTTGCTTTGTACAAAAATTCCCAAATACTAAAGCTGAAGAAATTTTTGCTTTGCTTTGCAGTCGGGTTCGGTCCACAGAAATTTTTGCTTTGCTTTGCTTTGTACAAAAACTTAAAATATCCCCCAAAAAAACTAAAGTCGAAGAACTGTGGTGCCACTCTGAACTAAAGCCGAAGAAGAACTGTGGTGCCCAAAAAAAAACTAAAGCCGAAGAGGAACTGTGCTTTGCTTTGGAGTTGTCGAAGAAGAACTGCTTTTTTTTCTACTTTTTATTCTGTACGGTGAGATGACCATAGGAACAACGGAGGACGGGATCAGGGGGCTGGCGCGTCGGGTCGGCGCGGCGTGCGCGTAGGGGATCGACGGACGCGCCGGATGGGCACGTCAGGCAAGTAGAGATCGAGCGCGTCTGTCAACTCCGACGTCGGGCGCGTAGAGATCGGATCGAGGATGGTGAATATGACGGCTAGGGTTTTTTGGAGGCTCTGATACCATGTAGGAAATAATAATGCCTTGTTCTCATTGCTAGGGTTTGTTACAATATATATAGTGTCTACATTTGGGCTTATGGGCCATATTTACGTTAGAAATATAATCTAACAATCTAACAACAAATGATCATATATGGCAAGAATGTACTCGAGACAAATCCGATAAACAAGACATAAATCTAGACAAAGAATATGACCTAGAGCTCTCCAGAGGTCAACTCACGATCTAAAGTACATCGAGATCTGTCATCATGAAGTCCAGGGTGTGGGGTATAACATTACCTAAAAAATAGTTTTCCAGTCAGGATTAGAGTGAAGTACATAACTCTAAAAGCAGTTTCAGTGCATGGTAGAAAATATATAAACAACAATAGAAGAATATACATGATGTACTGGAATGGAAATACAGAGAAAATAGTATCATGAATATATAGGAAGGTAAGCACATGAATAAGATAAGGAACATGTTCACTTGAAATAAATACTAAGTAATTTCGAGCACAAGATAGTTATGTGATTGGTTTAGGTTGCACATGATTATTCTACGGTAACTCGATACGTGAAGGGTATAATTGACATACACATGATTATACTAGGGTTTTAATTACATAACTATTTCTACTCCCCCGCCCCATTCATTACACATGGATCCGATCACGATACGTTACGTACATGATTGTTATTTGCACATGAGAGCACATAAGAATACATGAGAGAACATGAGAGCACATGAATGATAGGAATACAAGGAGCATACGATGCACATGATAAAGTACATGCACATAAAATATACGATGTACTCGATAAGGGGATAACATCTCCTGACAAGATCTATTTAGCATCAATCCGTGTAACAGTGTGTCAGCATCACGTAAATTAGTCTAGAACAGATAATATAGATACTATCATGATTAAAACAATCAGAGGTAGGTACTCAGCTTAATTTAGTTGGAGTCGATGGGCACGACTCGAACGTGTCGACACGAAATAGGTACCGATGCTATGCTCCATAATTTGGCCTCAAATGACAACATAGGGGGCTTTGACGAGTCCAGAATAGTCCAAATAGCCTAATTTGGTATATAGAAGCCCAAAATCAGAGTTCGACATGATAATCAAATTAAAAAAATAGGAAACGACTTTAATACTCGTGGTTTATGATTTGAAGGGAAAATCATAACTATATATATATATTTATATAGACATCATTGATAATACTTGAAAAATATATTTTATTAATCAAGATATTTTCAGTTAATATTTGAAAAGCCAGAAAAATCATTTTAGTGCTAAGACTCCAGTTTTGTCAAATATGATTTTAGACAAAAAAAACTTACTAATAATATTTTTAGAAATATTACCATGTAATTTCAAATAAGTAATACTATTAATAACATTAGTCAGCATAATACTAATAATCTTCATAGAATGCATATTATATACATATACATATTTATATCTTTAAAATCCAAAAATAGGTAGATGGACTTAAAGCCCAAAGTCCAAGGTCCTGTATCAAACCATAATCCTTATCACAACCATAATAGTAATAATAATACAATAATAATTTTGAAGCAATAACAATTATCATTGGCTACAATAATAGCCTAAAAGCCCAACATTTTAATACTCAAAAGCTAATAACGTATGTAATTATAAATCTGCCAAATAAATAATTTATAGGCCCAACTAAGTGGCCAGAGCCCAAATAATTAATTTATTTTAATAGTGGAAATAGGATCAAACCCAAAAATCAACCTCAGCCCCAAAACTAAAACCCTAATCCTTGATCTCTAACAACATAACAACAAACCCAGCTAACTAATTATCAACCTCCTTGATAAAAATAAAAATATATATTTTAGTTTAAATGAACAGGAAAGGGGGTGTCATCATGTTCTCCTCTAAATCTCTAAATTAGAGTCAGGAAGAGAGGGACAGAGACCCAAAAATTTTAAAGGGGAAACTGCTTCTTTCTTCATTCCCCAACTTATTTATAGTGAAGATATGGGAGAGAGACATCATAACGAAAGGGGGCTGAGGAGAGGTCGAGAGAGAGGAACAGTGAGAGAGGATCTCGAGGAGGCTCACCGCGGTGGGGCCCCGGTCGTCGGGACGTGGAGGAGTGGCAGAAAGCTACAATTGAGCCGGACGCGGCGTGCGAAGAGACAGTGGCAGACGCAGCCGTCGACGATGTTAGGTGCTACAGGAGGTGAACGGGACATGCAGGAGACGGCGGTAGTTGGGTCGACCAGGCTCGGCGAGGCCGGACGACAGACGCAGTAGACCAAAGCTAGGTCAGTAGTCTGCCCCTCTTCTTTTATTATGATAGTGGTAGGGAGCTGTGATGTGGGCGGCTTGGTGGTCATTTTCGGCCGGAGATGGGGGAGCCAATGGTGGTGGTTTGTTGTCTAGGGAAGGAGGATGGTGGTTTGTCTCATGGCGGCCGTGGCGTTATGGCCGAGAGTGGTGGTGGTAGTTAATGGTGGTGGTGGTAGTTAATGGTGGTGGTTTGGTGAAGTGTGTGGGGAGTCGTATAATTCCCCAAAAAAAATTCAAGGATTTATTATTATTATTATTATTAATTGCTTAAATAATTTGTTTTGAATTATTTTGTTATAAATATAGTCTTAGTCATACTTAAATTTTGTTATGCACACTGACTAGACAATATGGCGCGGCTAGTGCAAGTCAAGTGCCTTGACTAGCATATTAGCCACAGGCGTCACTAGATTTATTTGTTTTAATATTTTGTTCATTAAAATTTATCAAATCATATTATGGTTATCTTCTGATCTACGTTTTAGTATTTATTTATTTATTTAGTTTTTCTTTGAAAGGATTCAAAATTTAATATTTTTTGTTGCAATAATAAGAGTAGTGATATGTGCACACCTTGGATTCATGATACCCTACTAAATTATTATTATTATTATTATTATTATTATTATTATTATTATTATTATTATTATTATTATTATTATTATTGCTTCTAAGTTTTTATTAAAAAATATTAGAATTTATTTTTTTATAGAAAAGTATATGTAGCAAATATTTTCTTTCTATAACATATGGAAATTTTTTTTACAAAGAATAAATTTATGTTGCTATTTTAAAATTTTATATAAATATCTTGTATATGCTACTTACATATTTTGTACCTAAGTATATATGTTTAAGAAATAGATGTATTTGTGTGTGTGATTAATTATCTTATAATAATATTATATATGTATATATACCAAGTGTATATATACATTAAAAAAAATGTTAAAAATATTTTAGAAAGTTTTGTTAGAAAATAATTTTGATTTTTCTTACTATTTAGTTTACTAAATATTATTAATAGAAAGGAAAAAAAGTGAGGCAGATGTTACTGTTCCCCATAGGGGGAACAGTACATCTCCAACCCGAACACGCAGGAAGGAAACGCGCATGGGATCATTAAACCAAATTCTCACGTTTTTAAACCGAATTGATCAAATCGAATCTCTCCTTATCAATCCTAATAACTATCTCAACTGGATTAAATCAAGGGATATTTAAATCCAAATCGAATTCGATTAGGAATCAAATTTCTAAATCTCGCATATATAGAGTTTCGCTTGAGAGTTGAGAGGAAAGTCTCCTAAAAAATTATCCCGAGTGCTGTCACCCTACGACGCCGAAGCCTTTCTGACATGCCTGCGCACCACCATGACGGACTTCCACCGCCTCAGGGTCGCCAGACCACAGTCGGCCGGTCAGGTAAAATAACCGCGCACAGGGGCGTTGCACAGCAGTAATAGAGCACACAACAATGTACACAACTTTGTGACCCGTCTTATCCTCCTATAATCAATCATTTTTGATCCTATAAAATCCTATAGGACGCCTAGTTAACCTTCTTGAAATCCCAATAGATAGATTTGAAAATAGTTAACACGATTATCTAGAAATTTAATGTAAATTTTATCAAAAACCTGTTCAAAAACAGGACACCAACAATCCCCAAACCCTGAATTGGAAGGCAATTTCTTGCCGATACTTCGACAATTTCAAAATTTAGTTTAGACAAGTTTATAGGCAACCTATAGGGGATTAAAACCCTTCTCCTGGTTTTGATTTTATCCTATGTAGGCCAAGAAAATGGATTTCAAAAATCAAGAAAAACTATTTTCAAAACTGTTGAATTTAGGAACAAATTTCCCGATACGGCGTGCGCCCCGACAAACCGGATAACATGGTCGCAACCCAAGAAAGATACGTATGGATGTTGTCAAAGTGTGGGATTCAACGGAACTCAATTTCGTTGTGTGTGCGAGACGAAATCGAGGCGTATCGGTCGAGATAACCCGTATCGACCCCTTTGCAAACTAGCCCATAACTTCATGCACGTTCGTCATAGTGAGACAAAACATGCAGCAACATGACCTTGTCATTTTCCTAGTCCTGTGTTCCATGTTTGGTCTGATTCTGAGAAGGTCGATCTGAACGCCCTTTTTGGCGGGCCAGCGACCCGATCCAATGGGCGCATTTGTGTACGGCCTACCGAAATCCAACTTTGGACCCACGGTTGGGTTCATATCGTCAAACTGGACCCGTATACATATAGTTTGTTGACTTTAGAGACCGTAGGTACTGGCATGCATTTTGTTGCAAAACGGGTCCAACGGCGGACATCATTTGACCCGAAATTACAATTTTGCCCCTGTGTCCAAAATTGGACATTTAGGTAGGCATTTTTAGACATTTCTTTTAGAACAAAAACATTCGTGAGGTTTGTTCCAGCATCCGAGGACGTTCTTGGTAGTTTGTTTTTATTGCTTCACTGATCTAGCGATTCGAGCTACTGGATACTGTCGCTTTGCACACAACCTCAGGTAAGTATACCTTGTCTTATTTACAGTTTATTTACATGCTTATATTCCTTTTACCTTCGTTACATGTCATTATCCAATTTTCTTTGGTCGACTATTGATATGAGTTTTCTTTCATATTATGCATACTAGTTAGTTGTCTAGTTCATATACCGTCATTGTTCTTGGTTTGACATTATAGTTCATATTGGATCTGTTCTCACCTATACCTTGACTGAGTCATAGTGTGTCGTAGAATGAGTGTGTTATAACTGAACTACTACTTTTGTTTTTTGATTTTTTCAACCTGCGAGTCCACACTAGGGGTAAGAGGGTTGATTTATTTGAGTTAACCTGCGAGTCCACACTAGGGGCGAGGGTTAACTATTTGAACTAACCTGCGAGTCCACACTAGGGGCGAGGTTTAGTAATTTATTCAAACCTGCGAGTCCATACTAGGGGCAAGGGTTTGATTATCCGTTTGATTTCTTGCCATGTGTTCATGTTTCCTTTCCAGCAGTTCATTTATGCGTAGTTGTTCTCTTATTCATGTTACGTTGTTGCTTAGTCTTTTTCTATTTATATCCTATTTTTTCTTTATGTATGTTATACTGTTAGATAGGCATGTATATTATGTATCTTGCTACGTCCCTCTGAGGACCTGGTGATTTCTCTAGGTATGTGCTTTTATGACTTTTTGCAGGTGCTCTAGCCAAGGCCGTGATCTTCTCTATTCCATTGAAGATGATTGCTCTTGGATCGTCCTTGCTATTTTTATAAATCCTTTTTCTTGTATATTTTTCTTTCAATTCAAAATTTTGGTAGTGGATTTGTCTCCGCCCAACGACTTGTAAAAAGACAATTCAAAGTTGATTTATGATATCGTATTTCTTTTATTTTATGGATGAGATTAGTTGTCATGGTTATACTGCATTTTATATCTTACGTATATTTGTTATATGGCTGGCATGTCTACGTTCCTAGTCCTACGAATTTTGGGACTGGGCGTGACATGTTTTTGTTGTGGCCCATGTAGGTCTACGATAAATTGTTTGGTTACTTTACCATACCAAGCAAGCCTGCGTATAGGATTAGAGTCTAGGATCTCATCCACATACTTGACCTCCCTCCTCGAATCTATTATCGAACTCTCGCTTGACTCCATGATTAGCATCTTGCTTGATCCCTTCTATCGTAATTCTTATCTCCTTCGTGCTTGATAGAGGTTAGAAAGGTGACTCATACTAGGTATAGTTATATTGTTCAATCATACTATTAGTTGAACTCTTGTAAGTTGGATAGAATGCCTCAACTCTAGATCTATTATCGTGACCTCTAATCGTTTGAAACTTAGGAATGATTAAAATCTTTTTAATCATACCCTAACCTAGACGACTATCATACATTCATCTCACTGAGGAATAATGTACCCTTGATATCTAATCATTTTATATTGATTTTTAACCCTTACTCCTGGTATTTCTTGCGTTAGACCATCATTTATTTCCAACTTACCCGACCAGGCAGCACAGTTAGGCAGCTTAGACATAAGATGAATAAAAAAAGGCAAAGGTAAGCATTTACCATGACTATGATAGACAACCATCCCAAGATTAGGGATCCAGCAGGTATTAGCCTAATTATACCATTTATAATATTAAGACACGACTTAGCATTAGAACAACACATTTACTTGTTTAGCCAATATCCATAGTATAATACTTTGTCTTACTATAGTTTATGAGTTATTGACAGCAATGTAGGAACACTACCCTCGACACCATTAGAAACCTTATGACCATCGCCTAGCAGGCTTATCACGTATAGGAATTTATGACTTAGTTGTTAGAGATCCTTGCATGACGTACCTTAGAATCTGTGACCCCCATCAATAATCCTCTTGTGCTATAGATGAGTGAATCATTTAATTTTCTCGGTACATGTGTCATTATAGCATTCCTCACCAACTTGGAAGCACAAAGATGACATACGTAATCATTTCTCCCTTGTTCGAAATCAAGGTGCGATCTCCGAACTTCACACATTTCCTCTGATTGGGCTAATAAATCAGTGGGTTATAAAGTCTATTTCTACCCATATCATTTTGATACCTCTACCGTGATTTTGATAATTGGAGCACAATACTAGCCATTTTCTTCCAACAAATTTCACCATCATGAACTAGACAATCCACTCTACACATACGACATACATGTCCCAGACAAACACACCATCATGTGCTCCATTTCAATTACACTACATGTATAGCATATTTTCCTTATAACAAACCATGGATGCCCATTTTCATCCCATTTGATCTTAAACCATGCAATATCGACCCATTCCCTCAAATGAACTGAATAACCATGATCCATGCAAGATTAGAATACCCTATCCTATAGAATATGGTGTCAGTTTGGATTCTATGACTACTTCCTCCCTCTTTACGAAAACCGAGTTATGATGTACTTACTCTCCCTTCGTATTCGGCATCACTATATTTTTATTAAGATTTATTGTTATATTTTGTATATATTAAGTTTTATTTTAATTCTGATGACAAATTTTTTATAAGTTGGGTAGGATGTAATCCCCCAAAAAAATTTAAAGGAATTTTTTTATTTTTATTATTATTTTTAATTGCTTTAATAATTTGTTTTGAATTATTTTGTTATAAATATAGTCTTAGTCATTCTTAAATTTTGTTATGCACATTGACTAGACAATATGGCACGGCTAGTGCAAGTCAAGTGCCTTGACTAGCATATTAGCCATAGGCGTCACTAGATTTATTTATTTTAATATTCTCTTCATTAAAATTTATCAAATCATATTATGGTTATCTTTTCCACGTTTTAATATTTATTTATTTATTTAGTTTTTCTTTGAAAGGATTTAAAATTTAATATTGTATGTTGCAATAATAAGAGTAGTATTATGTGCACACCCTGGATTCATGATACACTACTAAATTATTATTATTATTATTATTATTATTATTATTATTATTATTATTATTATTATTATTATTATTATTATTCTTGCTTCTTAGTTTTTATTAAAATTATTAGAATTTATTAATTTATATAGAAGTATATGTAACAAATTTTTTCTTTCTATAACATATGAATTTTTTTACAAAGAATAAATTTATGTTGTTATTTTAAAATTTTATATAAATATCTTGTATATGCTACTTATATATTTTATACCTAAGTATATATGTTTAGAAAAATAGATGTATTTGTGTGTGTGCTTAATTATCTTATAATAATACTATATATGTATATATACCAAGTGTATATATACATTAAAAAAATTCTTAAAAATATATTAGAAAGTTTTAGTAGAAAATAATTTTTATTTTTCTTACTATTTAGTTTTACTAAATATTAGTAATAGAAAGGAAAAAAAGTGAGGCAGATGTTACTGTTCCCCATAGGGGGAACAGTACATCTCCAACCCGAACACGCAGGGAGGAAATGTGCATGGGATCATCAAACCAAATTCCCACATTTTTAAATCGAATTGATCAGATCGAATCTCTCCTTATCAATCCTAATACCTATCTCAACTGGATTGAATCAAGGGAGATTTAAATCTCGATCGAATTCGATTAGGAATCGAATTTCTAAATATCGCATATATAGAGTTTCACTCGAGAGTTTAGAGGAAAGTCTTCTAAAAAATTATCCCGAGTGTCGTCACCCTACGACGCTGAAGCCTTCCTGACGTGCATGCGTACCACCACGACAGACTTCCACCGCCTCAGGGTCGCCGGGCCACAGCCGACCGGTCGGGCGCCGTAATCGCGCACAGGGGCGTTACACAGCAGCAATAGAGCACACAACGAGGTACACAACTTTGTGACCCATTTTATCCTCCAATAATCGATCGTTTTCGATCCTATAAAATCCTATAGGACGCCTATTGACCTTCTTGAAATCCTAATAGATAGATTCAAAAATATTTAATCCGATTATCCAGAAATTTGATATAAATTTCATCAAAAACCTGTTCAAAAATAGGACACCAACAGTCCCCAAACCCTAAATTGGAAGGCAATTTCTTGCCGATCCTTCGACAGATTCAAAATTTAGTTTAGAAAAGTTTACAGACATTCTATAGGGTTTAAAACCCTTCTCTTGGTTTTTGATTATATCCTATGTAGGCCAAGGAAACGAATTTCAAAAATCAAGAAAAACTGTTTACAAAACTGTTGAATTTTGGGAAAAAAATTCCCGATACGACGTGTGCCCCGACAAACCGGGCGACGTGGTTGCAGCCCTAGAGTATCGAAAGATGCGTATGGATGTTGTTGACGTGTGGGATTCGACGGAACTCGATTTCGTTGTGTGTGCACAAAAAAATCAAGGCGTATCGGTCGAGATACCCCGTATCGGCCCCTTTGTAAACAAGCCCATAACTTCGTGCACGTTCGTCATCTTGAGAAAAAAAACTTGCACCAACAGGACGTGTCATTTTTCTGGTCATGTGTGCCAATTTGGTCCGATTCTGAGAAGGTCGACCGGAACGCCCTTTTTTGCGGGCCAACGACCTGATCAAATAGACATATTTGTGCACGACCTACCGGAATCAAACTTTGGATCTATGGTTTGGTTCGTATCATCAAATCGGACCCGTAGACATTTAGTTTGTTAACTTTAGAGACCGTATGTACTGGCACGCTATTCGTGCAAAACGGGTCCAACGACGGACATCATTTTGATCCAAAATTATGATTTTGCCCCTGTGTCTAGAATTGAACTTTTGGAGAGTCATTTTTAGACATTTCTTTTATATCAAAGACATTCGTGATGTTTGTTTCAGCATCCGAGGACGTTCGTGGTAGTTGACTTTCATTGCTTCACGGATCTAACGATTCGAGCTTCTGGATATTGTCACTTTGCAAATAACCTCAAGCAAGTATACCTTGTCGTTCTTTACAGTTTATTTACATGATTATATTCCTTTTACCTTTGTTACATGTCATTGTCCAGTTTTCTTTGGTCGATTGTTGATATGAATTTTCTTACTAGTTAGTTGTCTAGTTCATATACCGTCATTGTTCATGGTTTAATATTATAGTTCATTTTAGATCTGTTCTCACCTGTACCTTGACTGAGTCCTAGCGTGTCATAGAATGAGTGCATTATAACTGAACTGCTACTTTTGTTTTTCGATTTTTCCAACTACGAGTCGACATTAGGGGTGAGGGTTGATTATTTGACTTAACCTGCGAGTCCACACTAGGGGCGAGGGTTGACTGTTTAAACTAACCTGCGAGTCTATACTAGGAGCGAGGGTTAGTAATTTGTTCAAACCTGCGAGTCCACACTAGGGGCGAGGGTTTGATTATCCGTTTGATTCCTTGTTATGTGTTCATGTTTCCTTTCCAGCAGTTCATTTATGCATAGTTGTTCTCATGGTTATGTTTCATTGTTGCTTAGTCCTTTTTCGTTTATATCCTTTTTTTATGCATGTTATACTATTAAATAGACATGTTTATTATGTATCTTGCTACGTCCCTCTGAGGACCTGGTGATTTCTTCAAGTGTGTGCTTTTATGACTTTTCTCAGGTGCTCTAGCCAAGGCCGTGATCTTCTCTATTCCATCGAAGATGATTGCTCTTTGATCGTCCTTGCTATATTTGTAAATCATTTTCCTTGTATATTTTCCTCTCAATACAAAATGTTGGGATTGGATTTGTCTCCGCCCAACGACCTGTAAAAAAGACAATTCAAAGTTGATTTATGATATTGTATTTCTTTTATTTTATGGATGAGATTAGTTGCCATGGTTATACTGTATTTTACAGCTTATGTATATTTGTTACACGGCTGGCATGTCTACGTTCCTAGTCCTACATATTTTGGGACTAGGGCGTGACAAGTCGGGGCCAGGTGTGTTGCTGGTGGTGGTATTCGCGATGTAGATGGTGGTGGTGGTTTACCAGGGTGGCCGGAGATGGCCGAGGGGTATGGGGAAGGAATGGGGTGGTTGCGTGGGGGGGGGGGGAGAGTCGGGAAGTGATGGTCGGAGTGTTGTTGAAAAATAGGATTGCACGAGAAAATGAGATTGCTACAGGGGGATATGGCGGCTGTGGGTGTGCTTAGGGATTTGGGAGGCTATGTTGTCTTGTAAAATATTGGGAAGTGTCCTATATTTATAGGGTAGGAAGGGAAACCCTAAAGGCTAAGTATAATTGTAATAGAATTAGAGGAAAATATTATAATGCTAACCAACTAACAACTAAAACTATTACTAATACTAATAATTAGTCACTAATTTAGTTAATTATAATTATTATTGAAAACTACATGATTCAAATAAAACAGAATAAAAGTATATTTATTTACAATAACATTTTAACAAATCATTTTTTATGTAGAGGTAAAGATTTATTACTTATAGAAATTCAAAAAAAGGACAAGAAATTTATTTAGGATATAAACTCACGTAATATAGTTTTTACAAAACCATATGATCCAACAAAAGTACCGTTAGCATCACGATCGAAAATACGCTTTATATTAAAATCCTCGTTTTCAAGATTTAGAAAAATTCGAAAAATAGAATGCAAAAAATTCAAAAAAAATTAAAATTCGGTTAACAAAGGTTATAAATCTACCCTCCTTAAAGAAATTTTATCTTCAAAATTTAAGGTTGGAAGGGGAATCAAAATACGATAGAGAGGTTAGGTAATACCTTAGTCTTGATCAAAGTACGATGGCTTTGACATGATCAAGATATTCAATTCGAAATTACTTAGGCACGACTAATGATTTTGGCATGATAGAATCGTAATATTAACAAAATTATATATGCACGATTTATAAATAACTCAAGTCATTTTAGGCACGATCTCAATCACGGCTTAAGTCGCATAGGATTGAAATTCGAGTATGGAATGATTCAGATGAAAATCCAGATCTTAGGTCGCATAGGCACGATCAAGATTAAAACTTACCTATGAATGAAGATAAAACTTGGGCATAATCAAGATCTCGAAGTCAAGGTCTTATAGGCACGATTTAGAAATAAATTCAAGTTATTTAAGCTTAAAGTCATGACTAGGAAAATCAAAATCGTTCAGTTATGATCAATTTAGAATCAAGTCTAAGTATAGAATGATCAACATGATCTAGGCTCGATAAAGTTAGATTTAAGGTTATATAGGCACGATCAAATACGGAAACGATGGGATTAGGTATCATTAGGAATCATCATATGTTTGGCACGATCAATTTCTAAGGATCAAAATCACCTAATCACGGGTAAAATCAAGGCTCAGACGTGCTTAAGAATTTGGAATGATTAAAATCATTTAGGCACGATCTAGGATAAAGCTACGAAGAAGATTAAAACCTTGGCATGATTAGGAGTGAAATCTAAGCACGAGCGAGTATAGAATCAAAATTTAGGCACGATAGAAAAATTTATTCAGACACGATTAAATTCTGACACGACTAAGTTCGTAGTCAAATCAGATAGTCGTGATCGAAGATCAAAATTTTAGGCACAATTTATGGGTAAAATTAATAGGTATAGTCACAATCATTAGGATCATGATCGTTGGAATCATAATCGTTTAGTCATGCCGGTTCATTTAGGCACGTCCAAACGTGAAAATTCGGTATAATCAAAAATAGTATGAAACCTAATCATGGTTATAACAATTTTACTCATTATCAGGGATTAAATCAAAGTTTTATGCACGAGCGATAATGGCATTAAAATCTAACACGACCAGATTTTGCACGATCAAGGATAAGGTCAATCTAATCCTGATTCGAACATGATCTAGACACGGTAAAGAATATCATCGAAGTCTAGGCACGAGCAAAGATAGGGTTGAAATCCAAGTCACGTTCGAATTTAAAATCATCGAGTATGGTCAAGAATCAAGAATGTTGGCATAATAAAGGAGATTACCAAAATCGATTGGTCCCGATCAAAGTGAACCAATATTTAGCGATATTGAAATTTAGAGAACGATCCAAGGATAGGTAAATCACTCTCTTCCACTAGGATAGGAAATCAAGAGACGATTTGTAGAAGGAAGTCAAGGTAATCATCTTACTCTACTTTGACTACTACCATATTATCTGATCATCATTTCCAAATTATGCCTCTCTCTCACATGTTCAGATATATTACTACCAAAATCATAATCTTCAGTCATGAAGATTAAACCCTTCTATAAATACTATAGGCTCGACCTTTATTCCAAAGGCTCTATCCACGGAGGATACTCTTTGTTTAAAAAAAAAATTTGATCTTGAAACTCATTATCAACTTAGTCCAAATTCCTCCACTTTGTCTTTAACCTGCATCCGAGATTCCTGAATCAAGGTTTATAAAATCCTTGAACATTGTTCAAATCATACTCCTCGTAATACTCAAATCTAATGCCACCACTACCATATAAAAATTTATCCTCCATTATTCAAAAAGTCAACATTCATATTTCCTTCAATTTTATACCTTCAAGCTTTATCCTTCTTAAAGTTTAGAATTCCCACAAAAGTCTCTAAAATTTTTTATAACTCCAAAAATCTTGTCCTACCAGTTCTTAATCATTCTTCTACCGATCCTTTACTCAATTTTGTATCATCACTGCATGTAATCATAATCTCTTGTCCATG
Organism: Iris pallida; assembly: GCA_029216955.1. Taxonomy (NCBI): domain Eukaryota; kingdom Viridiplantae; phylum Streptophyta; class Magnoliopsida; order Asparagales; family Iridaceae; genus Iris; species Iris pallida. Next base: position 38,647,558 of record JANAVB010003400.1, on the reverse strand, counting down.
TATTTTGGATTCCTATATTCAGTATCCTAGTCTTGATGAAATATCTCAAGAATCAGTAACTTAAACATATCCAAGTTCTGAAAATTAAATCGCCCTTAAATATCCTCAACAATTTTGAATAAAACTCTGGTATTTTACAGTCCTCAGTATTAATGTATATTCCACTGTCCTTATTTCTCAAAATTCTCCTACGTTCTTTCCAAAGTAATCTATACCAAAAATAATCCTCTAACTGTAATCATTTTCGAATTGGTAATGTCGGTCTTTTGATTTTTTTCACTTTCAGTCACATCATTCTCCCACTCTCATGTTACTTCCTTATAGTACTTTATATATAATATTACACTGATACACCTAGCTAATATTATCACCCTCAATAACACTCACTAATACTAAACTGATACGTTACACCTATCACTTATGACTCACCAATCCTGGTACACCTGGACACTTACATTCTCTAGGCACCCTTGGTACACAGTCACTACCTCTACAACTATAATGGTTGTATGCTTGATACTCTAGGATACCTACTGGTAACTACACTCTGACACAACCTCTCTACAAGTTACTAAGCTACACTATCCAAGAAGCTGCCTCAAAACTAATGAAGGTGAGGCCCCATGAGGAACCGAACTAGAGGAACTAAAGATATCCTTACCCTGAGCTATTAGAGTGATGGAACAGAACTCAATGATAACAAGGTGGAACGATATGGAAGATGTGTTAAAAACCAATTTAAAATATGATCTGATAACCATACACGTCTATCTGAAATCATGTTACCTAGAATTCTTGCCACGCCAGTAAGCATAACTGCAATAAACAATAGAGTCCATAACTAAGATATATACCCTATAATCATGTTATATAGAATTCTTACCATGACAATCAGTATGGCTGTGAGAATCTCTAAATTCCATAATTAAAATAAGTATACCCCAAATCAGGCTCTATGTTTTTGTCATGTCAGCTAGTATGGCTGCGATAAATTTTAGACTCCATAACTAAAGCAGACATTTATTATTCACACTGTCCTCATCAAATATGTCATCGGATATACCTTAATTTAGTGCACAAAATTCATCTCGATATAAAATCAAAGTAAACAACAAACATCAAGATTCAATCAACGAATAAGGAAGAGTAGACGAAAATAAGTGGAACAGATTCAGATAAGGTTTAGAGTGATATTCTCAGGGGTCGTCCCAAGAATCTATTAAGGAGTCCTAATATGTGATTGAGTACAAAAATTGCTAAAATATTCTATGACTCAAAATTCCTATCCTAGGGCAGGCTCGTAGTAGAATGGCTAAACCTAAGTACTACCACGACTTCGCATTAGTTGAGAATACTGACTTGCATGGGCCACCATAAAAATATATCACGACCCGTACCCGGATGTTTGAGCACGAGTACGTAGCCTACGCCCAGCATACGCCGTAGTATCGGCAGTAGAACACTGTCAAGTACCCAATAAATATCTACAACATTTGATCAATAAAAACCACAAGTACTTAAATTACATACTTCTAATGAAGATATGAAATAAGAAAGATAGTAGTAACACTGAATCAACTAGAGTCTACAAATGATCATATATAACAAGAATGTACCGAAGACAAATCTGATAAACAAGACATAAATCCAAAAAAAAAATATGGCCTAGAGCTCTCCAGAGGTCAACTCATGATCTAAAGTACATCGAGATCTGTCATCATGAAGTCCAGGATGTTGGGCATAACATTACCTTAAAAAATAGTTATCCAGTCAGGATTGGAGCAAAGTACATAACTCTGAAAGCAGTTTCAGTACATGGTAGAAAATATATTACTCGCAATAGAAGAATATACATGATGTACTGGAATGGAAATATAGAGAAAATAACATCATAAATATATAGGAAGGTAAGCACATGAATAAGATAGGGAACATGTTAACTTGAAATAAATACTGCACAAGATTGTTCTGTGATTGGTTTAGGTTGCACATGATTATTTTACAGTAACTCGATTATACATGAAGGGCATAATCGATATGCACATGATTATACTAGGGTTTTAATCACATAATTATTTCTACTCCCTTGCCCCAATCAATACACATGGATCTGATCACGACACGTTACGTACATGATTGTTATTTGTACATGAAGCACATGAGAGCACATGAGAGTACATGAGAGCACATGAATGATACGAATACAAGAAGCACACGATGCACATGATAAAGTACATGGATATGAAATACCCGATGTACCCGGTAAGGGGATAACATCTCCTGAGAATATCCATTTAGCATCAATCCGTGTAACAGCGTGTCAGCATCAAGTAAATTAGTCTAGAGTAGGTAATAGATGTTATCATGATGAAAATAATCAGAGGTAGGTACTCGCCTCAATTTTGTTGGAGTCGACGTGCACGACATGAACGTGTCGACGCAGAATTGGTACCGACGCTATGCTCCATAACTTGGCCTCAAATAATGATACATGTGGTTCTGACGAGTCCAGAATAGTCCAAATAGCCTAATTTCGTATATAGAAGCCCAAAATTAGAGTTCAGCACGATAATCGAATTAAGAAATAGGAAACGACTTTAATTGTCGCAATTTATGATTTTAAAGGAAAAGCATAACTATATATATTAATACAAAAATTATTTATTATACTTAAAAAAATCCTTTATTAATCAAGATATTTTTAGTTAATATTTGAAAAGCCAGAAAAATCATTTTAATGCTAAGACTCCAGTTTTGTTAAATATGATTTTAGATCAAAAACTTACTAATAATATTTTTAGAAATATTACCATATAATTTCAAATAAGTAATACTATTAATAACATTAGTCATCATAATACTAATAATCTTCACAGAATGAATATATATATATATATATATATATATATATTTATATATATATATATATATATATATATATATATATATATATATATATATATATATATATATATATATATATATATATAATCCAAAAATAAGCATAAGGACTTAAAGCCCAAAGTCCAAGGGCCTATATCAAACCCTAATCCTTATCATAACCATAATAGTAATAATAATAATAATAATAATACAATAATAATTTTAACTGCAAAAATAATTATCATTGGCTACAATAATAGCCTAAAAGCCCAACATTTTAATACTCAAAAGCTATAATGTATGTAATTATAAATCAGCCAAATAAATAATTTATAGGCCCAACTAAGTGGCCTAAGCCCAAATAATTAATTTATTTTAATAGTAGAAATGGGCTCAAACCCAAAAATCAATCTCAGCCCAAAAACTAAAACACTAATCCTTGATCTCTAACAATATAACAGCAAACCCAACTAACTAATTATCAACCTCCTTAATAATAATAACAAAAATAATATTTTAGTTTAAATGAACAGGAAAGGGGGTCATCCTGTTCTCCTCCAAATCTCTAAATCAGAGTAAGGAAGAGATAGACAGAGACCCAAAATTTCTAAAGGGGAAACTGCTTCTCTCTTCATTCCCCAACATATTTATAGTAAGGGATTTTTGACTTTCATCCCATTTATTAATATGAATTTGTACTTACATCCCACTTTTTAATTTTATTTGACTTACATCCCACTTTTGTCACTAAAAATATTTTTTGTGACAAAACGAATACTTTTCGTGACAAAATAAATACTTTTAGTGACAAAAAGTGGGATAAAAGTCTAAAAAAATTAAAAAGTGGGATGTAAGTACAAATGCATATTAATAAGTGGGATGAAAGTCAAAAAAATCCTTATAGTAAAGAGTGGGAAGAGAGGCATCAGAACAAAATAGGGCTAAAAAGAGACCGAGAGAGAGAAACAGTGAGAGAGGGTCTCGAGGAGGCTTACCGCAGTGGGGCTCCGGTCGTCGGGATGCAGAGGAGCGACGGATGGCCATAGATGGGCCGGATGCGGCGTGCGAAGAGGCGGTGGCAGACGTGGCCGCCGACGAGGTTAGGTGCTATAGGAGGTGAACGGGACAGGAAGGAGACGGCGTGAGTCGGGTCGACCGGGCTCGGCAAGGCCGGGCGGCGGACGTAATTAAGCAAGGCTAGGTCAGTGGTCTACCCCCTCTTCTTTTACTATGATGGTAGTGGGGCGCTGTGATGTGGGCGGCTTGGTGGTCGTTTTCGGCCAGAGATGGGGGAGCTAATGGTGGTGGTTTTTTGTTGAAGGAAGAGGGGATGGTGGTTTGTCTCATGGTGGTGGTGGCGTTACTAGCTGAGGGTGGTGGTGGTAGTTAATCGTGGTGGTCCTGGTGAAGTGTGTAGGGAGTCGGCTCTAGGTGTGCTGGTGGTGGTGGTATTAGCGATGTAGATGGTAGTGGTGGTGGTGGTTTACTAGGGTGGCCGGAGATGGCCGAGGGGTTTATGGAAGGAATGGGTTGGTTGCAGTGGGGGGAAGAGTCGGGAAGTGGTGGTCGGAGTATTGTAGGAAAAATAGTATTGCTAGGAAAATGAGATTGCTACAGGGGACATGACGGCTGTGGGTGTGCTTAGGGATTTGGGAGGCTATATTGTCTTGTAAAATATTGAAAAGTGTCCACTTATAGGGAGGAAGGAAAACCCTAAAGGCTAAGTGTAATTGTAATAGAATTAGGGGAAAAAAGTAGTGGAATACTAACAACTAACAACTAGCACTATTACTAATACTAATAACTAGTCTCTAATTATTAGCTAATTACAATTATTATTGAAAATTATATGATTCAAATAAAATAGAATAAAAGTATATTTACTTTTGATAAAATTATAACAATTCTTTTCTTTATGTAGAGGTAAATATTTATTACTTATAGAAATTTGAGAAAAGGACAAAAAAATTATTTAGGATATAATATCACATAATATAGTTTTTACAAAACCATATGATCCAACAAAAGTACCGTTAGCATCACGGTCGAAAATACGCTTTATATTAAAATCCTCGTTTTCAAGATTTAGAAAAATTCAAAAAATTCAAAAATTCAAAAAAATTCAAAATTCTACTAACGAAGGTTACACGAGCATCGATGACAATACCGATGGCACCCAAGTCATACTTGGACGCACATTACATAAGAAATAAGCTAGAAACACAAGAATATTATCATGAAATTAAACATAACAAATTTGACAAGGTATCTTGTCTGGATCTCCAAGCTGAAATGTAAAGATCCTGCTCCAGCTTCCAAGTCTAAATGATACCAAGAGCCTATATATATAATATCATATCAGACACTATGATATGGTTCACTAAGCATGCACAAGAGTACAACATACGCAATGAAATTAGTCATTAGAGTCTAAACCAAACAAGGGTTCTTACTAGGTGGGTTGACTAAGGTTAACCAAATAAGTGTCAAGTAGGTGTGTAATCATCAAGTCTACTAGTTACATCTCTAAGTCCTCTAAATGTGTAATTTCTCATATATCATAAACATGGTCACAACTATGATCCATGTAGTTGCTAAGTTGCTTCTTAAATACATAGGTACTGGGTGTCCTACCTACTAGGGTCTTCTTATACAAGTATGACATACACATCCTCAATGCTCATAAAGCAAGTGCTAACCTAACTCAAGTAGTCATTCAAAGTATGCCATCATCAAGTTCAAGGGTAAATAGAACTCCTTAGTACTATCCTCAATCCATATTACACATGCAATATTATATATGATTCTATCCTTCACATTTTTAAGGTTTTCCATTATCAACTACAGCTAGTGCATGTAACAATAATTACTTCTAGGGTTAACACTTAACCACAACTTTCATACAAACCATTCCATATACATGCTTCTCAACTATATATAACATATTAAACACTATCTATCATGGCATATTTTTTTTCTAACATGGTATTTATACATACAAAATAACTATCTAGGAATAAACCTAGACATGTGCACAACTAAGTACATAACTTTTACCAAGTCTCATTCAAGTGTAAGTATGCATGTAACACCTTAAATGTAACATTTATAACCTTAATTCTAGTGATAAATGGAGTTACTATCATGATGAACAAGTGTTCACAAAAGTTGTATTCATGACAAGGTGATAAACAACAACTACTTATATAAGGACATTCCTAGTTGTCAATGAAGACGTGCTAAAATTTCATGCAACAAATGATGATATTCATGAAGAAGAAGTTGAAGTTTATGAAGAACAAGTTAAATATCATGAAGAGAGGTTTAAGGAGGAGGAATTTAGGCACTTACCAAAAGGGAATGGGAGTAAAATGGACTGTGCGCACTCATTGCACAAATATGTCCAGATTTGGATACTTCGGCTCGTAGCTGTTGTTCGGAGCTCCAAAACTTTGATCCAAGTACTGTGGGACTTAGGAAAGTTAGTGTCACTACCACATTTTTAGCCTAAGGGTATTTTGGTCATTTGTGACTTTTTGTGGAATTGAAACTTATTAATTAAATATGTGCTAATTAATTAATTAAGCCTTAACCCAGAAGTTAACCCATCTAGATATGATCATGAGACTAGATATTACATTAGAACCTTCTAAGCTAAGTGCCAAGATTAGAAATATCTAGATATTATATTAAGATATTTAGCTTGAGCCTAATTCCTATGGGCCTTTCCTTAGAAAACTAGATTTAAATTGCTAAAGCCTAACCATTAGCAAATATCTACCCCTCCCAAACCCTAGACTAGCTATTGTGACCGGCAACATCAAGGAATACCCCCTATATAACACAATACTTCATCAACCTTGCCTCTTTACATTCCTACATCAAACCCTAACTTGTGTTCTTCCCCAAATCATCCTCATTTCTTTATTTTTCCTCCAAATTGAGCCTAGTCTTTTGCATTGGACTCTCTTGCTGCAGTAGAGACTATTGGAGGCTAGCTAGTTAGGATTTGAGGCCATTGGACCATAGCAAATTGGTGAAGGAGCTCATTCTAGGCATTTTACATTGAGATCGAACTCTCAATAGGTAAAACTCTTTAAACTCATTTAAATTCCTAATTTCTTTCCATAGATGCATTTATTTAGGTGTACCCTAGCTGTAGACCAGGTTTGGTAGGAATTGGTGTCCATTTGATATGCGTATCGAAGGAATATCGGAGTTATTAGCACAGGTGTTCGACCTATGTCTCAAAGGAATGAATTTTGTTATTTTTTAAATCCATTTGAATAAGATTGTAGCCCTATAGGTTAGGATCACAGATCCTTAGGACTGAGCACATTTGCACCCATGTTCGTGTCCAAAATAGGACACGGGACACAGCACGAGGCAGTGCACATGTGTCCTGCTACCCGAGCACGAGATCTCCTCGTATAGGACACTTGGACACGTGCCACTTCGCACAGAGTTTGGGGACATGACTGACATCGTGTCCCCCAAGTGAGGTATCGACCACCTAGATCTACCCATCCTGGACACGTGGACACAAGCACGTGGCCTCTAGTACCTTGTGTCGTGTCCTGTGTGACTCGACACACCCCGACCGCACTGCACCTACACTGTTCTGATACTTGTATATATATCGTGTGTTTTTGACACTGTGTCCAGGTGGTGCATGTGGACACTGACACACACACAGGAACTCACATGGCACACTCACATATGCAATTTACAGTGTATATATAAATATATATATATATATATATATATATATATATATATATATATATATATATATATATATATATATATATAAAACTCACTCATGCATATATATATATAGCAGCATACACAGTATAGAATCTATAGATATATATATCGCACTTGCATATGTATTTATATATATATATATATATATATATATATATATATATATATATATATATATATATATATATATATATATATATATATATATATATATATATATATAACTCACTCATGCATATATATATATATATATATATATAGCAGCATATGAACACAGTATAGAATCTATAGATATATATCGCACTTGCATATGTATATATATATATATATATATATATATATATATATATATATATATATATATATATATATATATATATATGTATGTATATATAATATATATATATATATATATATATATATATATATATATATATATATATATATATATATATATATATATATATATATGTATGTATATATAATATATATATATATATATATATATATATATATATATATATATATATATATATATATATAAGGACCTAAAAAAATATATATATATATAAGGACCTAGATACAACTCTAATGAATATACATCTCTAAAAGCAAAGACAAAAATGAAATAGGGTCAACAATAGCCACATTGTCATTTTGACAAACACTTGGCATGCATATCATGAAATGCTATGATAGGCTCATGATACTGTCACCCCCGTTTTTCGTTCTACGTATTTCCAGTATACGTATACGGAATCCTGACATGTATTTTTATTTTCCTGCCAAGCTAGCTAATTTCAGTTTAATCTTGATTAGGTTCATCATAGCATGTAATGGTTTAACTTGGTTTATTTTGGGATGGCTTGGTTTATTCTTTGGTTCATCATGTTAAACCCACCACCTTTCCCCTTTATAACCCACCTAACTTTTCTCTCTCCTCCACTTTCTCATTAACTCTTCTTCCTTCTCCATTAAACCCACCACCAACCAAGAACACCCCTTAGGCAAGTGCAACTTGCTTCCACAAGAGAGCCCATTTTTATTGTTCCATTAGCTTCTCTTCATGTTTCTAAGACACATTAGAACTTGTCATTTTCCATTTTGAGGCTTTGATTTTTGTAGATCTAGAAATTAATTATTTTCGGATTTTGGTGGTTTTGATCTATCAAACTTCTTTGTTTTCAAGTTTTGATGGTTCCATGTTGTAGAGAATTCTATTCTACCCAATTTTGACCTTTGAAAAGTTGGATTTGGACTTGTTTTGACCAAGTTATGGACTTTTGAAGTTTTACGTTCAAACCATGGAGTTCTTACTGATTTGGAGAAGACAGTGAGCAGTGTGCGCGAGCTTTTTAGCTTGTCTCACTGAGTTGCGCGCGCTCTTTAGCGCAGCACAGTCTGACTCATACGCTGCCTTTTGGAAGCGTATGTCTTACATACGCTGACTTGGGTGACAAGGAGTCGTATGGACCTCATATGCTGACCTGAGCGTATGCTGACCTGAGCGTATGCTGATTGAGCGTATGCTGACCTGAGCGTATGCTGACTGAGCGTATGCTGACCTGAGCGTATGCTGGCCTGAGCGTATGCTGACCTAAGCATATGCTGGCCTGAGCGTATGCTGACCTGAGCGTATGCTGACTGAGCGTATGCTGACCTGAGCGTATGCTGGCCTGAGCGTATGCTGACCTGAGCGTATGCTGCCTGAGCGTATGCTGACCTGAGCGTGTGCTGACTGAGCGTATGTTGACCTGAGCGTATGCTGACCTGAGCGTATGCTGACCGAGCGTATGCTGACCTGAGCGTATGCTGACCTGAGCGTATGCTGGCCTGAGCGTATGCTGACCTGAGCGTATGCTGACTGAGCGTATGCTGACCTGAGCGTATGCTGGCCTGAGCGTATGCTGACCTGAGCGTATGCTGGCCTGAGCGTATGCTGGCCTGAGCGTATGCTGACCTGAGCGTATGCTGACTGAGCGTATGCTGACTGAGCATATGCTGACTGAGCGTATGCTGACTGAGCGTATGCTGACCTGAGCGTATGCTGACTGAGCGTATGCTGACCTGAGCGTATGCTGACCTGAGCGTATGCTGACCTGAGCGTATGTTGACTTGAGCGTAGCCTGACTTGAGCGCAGCCTGATGTTTAGGCGCAACTGGACCTGACCCTACTTGCCTTGCATGATTAGTGACCCGCCGTGGTGCACTTTTGACAAGTAATTTGGCATGATAATTCTTGATGGTGGTCCGTTGTGACGCACCCTTGCCTTGATAAGTAATCTTGATAAGCAACCCGACATGAGAACCGTGATACGCTGTTGCGACAGCTAACCTGACATGCTAAGTAAATTCTTGACACCGAGGATGATTGTATCGAACATGCTTATATAAGCAACCAGTCTTGTCTCGCATCATGTCTAGGACATGTATCCCTGGTTACCACGGTCAGGGATTCATACTGAATCTGACTAGGTTAATGACTAGATTGATCAAGTAGAGCATATAGAGAGGTATTCCGGCTATAAGCAATCCCGTTATCTGGGCGCATTCCTTGATGGACTTGTAGCCTACCGACGAGTAGGGCACATTTCCAGCTCACTGTTATGTGGGGCACTACATGAAATAATTACTATGCACACTGTCATGTGTTGCATCCAAGTCACCTGACAAGGCATGATAACTCTCAGCTTGAACCTTGCGTCTGGATAACCTGGATAGTCTGCAGGGCTTGTGGCCGTAGGCGTACCTCATTGCATCTTGCTAGTAACTAAGCTTGTGATAACCCTAGTTAGTTAAGTATCAAGCCGTACTCTTTGCTTGGCCGTGAATGATGGATGGAGTCCTATCTTGTCTAGTCTTGTCTAGATCCAGTGCATGGATATCTCCGGACATGCTTGTTTATGCTTTACTTTATCGATAATTGGTTCGAGGCTAAGTTCTGTTCAGGTGAAGGGTTACAACCCCGGTCCTTGTTTGGTTTACGGGTTGTAACTTGGTTACCGGAATAGTCCTTTAGTTATCTTATCGTTTATCATCATGATCTCTTTAACTCATGTCTTATGTTATTTCATCTATTATTTATGTGCTGACATGCTGGTTTTAGTTCTTAAGTGAAGCCTCCTTTGTGGCACTTGCTCTTTCTGGGGTCTGACCCAGCTGGTTTTGTATGGCCAGATTTCGGAGCAGCTACCGAGGATCTCCCAACCTTCCTGCCAGATGGTGAACACTAGAAGGAATCCCGGCAACGAGTGGGTTTTATTTTGCTCTCCCACTCCCTTGTAAAAATATTCTTTTGAGGCGTTTAGCCGCCGAGCAAGTGTTAGCTCGTTTGCAACTTTATTTACTGTCTGCCTACGGGCTGTAGCATGATTGACAAATCCTAGGGTTGATCATGTATGACTTAAACTCTTGCTAGTCTTCGTATTTTGTATGACTAGCTTCATGATCATCTGAATATGTAATGTATGGGACGCCTTACTTTGTATGTCTGATGATCTACCATCTTTTTATATGTACTCGCTTGCTGGAGATTGAGACACTAGGCTCGTTATTGACCTTAAGAGACTAATGGCTTGTAGTAAACCCTCATGCATCTAGACAGCCGTGACCGTATTGCGAGGTGAGAATTACTTCAATGTACGTAGCTGGCTGTGTCTGTCCCCCGCTCTCCAGTATTCTGGTTCTAGGGCGTGACAGATACGCACCCCAAATGGATTCAAACTTGATCCTAAGCATACCCACATATTCTAAATCACAATTAGGACTCAACAAACCTATTCTCAAATCCTAGAATTCTCGGATTTCCCCCAAAATGAGTCAAAATACAAAGGGGAAAGTCCTCAAATGCAAGGGGGAAAGTCAAAACTCCTCACCATGGGAAAACCTAGTGCATGGGGATTCCTAATTGATGCCTCTATACTATTTAATACAAATTAGAGGGTTTAGAATGCATATACCTATTGGGAGATGGATTTCCAATAAAAAATGTCTCCAAGATCTAGAAGTCCCCAAGCTCTAAGTGCTCCAACCTCTAATGTCTTGCTTCTAGAGTACTCTACTCTCCAAGGGGAAGAGAATGGGATTAATTTGGGCCAATTTGGAGAAGATTTGGTGGTAGGAATAATTTGGGGAAGCTTACTAAATTAGGATTAGGGTTTTGAATGAAATGGGGAGGAAGAAGAAGATATTCCTCTTAAATATAAGTAGTGGCTGCCATAGAGCTTGGGTTTGGGGGTTTTAGGCTAGTAGGAAAAGTTCATTAAGTCCCCTTCTTAGTCATGACAAGTTTAGGGAATGCGCCTTTCTTCTTAATTATGTGTTTAGTCAAACTTTCTAATTAATCTTACTAGTCTAACTAGAGGCGAACTAAAATTCAATTAGGCTAGTCCTATTTATTTAATTAGGTGGTCATGTCAAGTTGGTTTAGGTCCTCCATGGTCACTAACAACTATTCTAACTAAAGGCTAATCACAAATCATATTTAATAAAAAGCATATACACTATATCATATATTATAATAATTAACCCAAAAATATAATGACTAGTTTTGTAAATTAGATTTATCATTAAGAATAAAATTTTGAATTCAAAATAACAAGAAATAGAAAAAGTCAAGAATACCCCTCTATTGGAAAAGTGGTAGTTACAAAAATATTCGAGAACTAGTACCCTTGGAATAATGGTCAGACAAACCTTATAGTAGTTGTAGAAGAGTGAGATGATTATCTTGTCTTGTCCCTTTGTAAATCCTATCTTTTAATTTTTCCCATCCTTATAAAGTGCTTTGATTTCCCTATCTTTGAAATCACCCCTTGATTTTCGATATTACTAAACTTCGATCCTATTTGATCGTGACTATAGATTTTGGTTAATTTTATCGTGTCAAAATTCTTGAATATACTCGGATAATTTTAATAGATCGTGCTTAGATTTCAATTCTATTATTGCTCATGCCTAGACTTTGATAGTATTCTTAATCATGTCTAGATTATGTTTTAATCATGATTATATTTTGACACTATTCTTGATCGTGCCGAAATTTTATTTTTTTGGTCACACCTAGATGACTTTGCATGACTATGTGACTTTGATTCCAATGATCGTGACTATATTTTAATCTTATCCTTAATCGTGCCTATGTTTTGATTTTCAACCGTGCCTATACGACTTTGAATCTAATTTTATCGGGCTTAGATGATCTATTGATCATTCTATATTTAGATTTTTGATTCTATCAAGATTCTATTTTGGTCATAGCTAAATGATCTTGATTCTATTAGTCGTGATTAATTCATGCCTAAATGGCTTTGACCATATCTTCGATTCAATACTTGATCGTACCTAAATAACTTTATCGTGGGTAAATGATTATGATCAAGATAATTTAGAATTTGATAATTCATGATTGTGTCAAATCATATCATTTTTGTATTTGATCGTGCGTAAGTGATGTTGACTATATTTTCGATTATGTTTTGATTCTACTTCTGACCATGCTGATTTCAAATTTCGATGATGAAATTTCTTTATGGAGGATATATTTGTAACCCCTTAAGATAATTTTCTAAAAAAATTCTCGAATTTATAAAAAAAATCCAATTATTTTTCTATATTTTCCTAACCTGAAATCATGAATTACGAATTGTTCTTTAATTAATTGTTCTAGATAAATTTCATTATCTTAATAGTCCATAGGCTTTGGGCTTATATGTTTATTTTGGGCTTCCTAAATTATTGGATTTATGTAGCAATTATATGAGGCTTCAAATGTATATAATTTCTTTTGGACTTTAAAAGTAGTTTTGGCTTAAATATCCTAATAATCAAATTTAGTATATTTAAACCATTTAATTGTATATGGGCTTTCAGTCCATTAGATATATTATATAAATTATTATTGGGCCAGATTTAAAATTATTTTGGACCTGTTGTATAAATTAGATATATATTTTAACATGATATAAATGGATCATTTGGGCTAGATTTAATTATTTGACTCTTTTTCTTGGAAGAACTTCCTAAAAGTTTCTTCTAGTTACTCCTCACATGCTTGGGAGCTAGCCTTTTAACATATATATAGTGGGCTATTTTTATTCTTCAACCATTTCATTCCATGTGTTTGTGCACTGTGTCCGTGTTCATCTATTTTCTTCAATTATTTTCTATTATATTTACATCATCTTTGTGTCCGACACATCGAACACTAAGCAACCTACAAGATGTTCCCTATTTCGGACACACCCCGACACCTCGTCACGACCACTACCACTTCCTTGTTCGATCTTTCCTGTTCAAGCTATTCGCCACCCTCGGTCGGCTGCCCTCATCGAACCTTCCTTCCTTTCTGACCAAGACCCGCCAAACCACAATCACATAATTATCAACCCTAACCCAAGCCCGAACCGGCGACCAGCCGACTTCAACCCGGCCTGCCGACCACCTCGACCACCACCCTTCACCAGCCAAGCTCCTCTATCTCTACCTCCCTGTTCACCCGCCACCGTCTCTCCACCATCCATACCACCAGCATCATACTTCACCATCACCTCCCTAACCCCGGGCCAACAACCGCCGCCATTTACAACCTCCACCGCTATCACCACCACCAAAAACTCAATCTCCACCATCACATCTTACCACTACTTCTAGCGACTCCATGTCCCCTCACAACCGCCACCGACCTCCATTGACTATCTGCCACTGACACCACCACATCACCACTAGTCCGCGACCTCCAGATGCCCTCCGTCGAAGCCGCAGTCGCTCCAGATCTCGACCGTCGCCTTTCTGGATCCACCACCACCATCTTTTCCCACAATAATCCCTCTTCGAACCCAAACTCCCTTGATGCATCATATCCGGTGCTTTCGGGGAGCCGCACTTCTCGTCGAGGGCTCGGGTTCGGTGAGCCCGCTTCCCATTCAATTAGTCACAGCCAACGCTGTCGCACTCCTTGCCCCGACAATCTCCGTCGTGGCTAGCCACCGGAGCGTTGGTGAGAGTCGCCTCTCTCCCCCTTCTTCACTCACTCTTTGTCTCTCTCTCTTTCTCTTGAAGACTCGAGAGCCTTCTTCCCTCTCACTCTGCTGAGTAGGAAAGATTGTAGGATTATTGTATATGTATAGGTATAGAGTACATGTATTTTTTTTTAAATTTGTTTATGATAAAAAATCATGTATTATATATACCCGAAAATATTATATTATGTATCAAATGTGGTAGTAAAGAATATCCGAAAAAATGTCTAGCAATAAAATTTATGTGAATATAGAATTCCGACTATATTGTATTTCACGTACCAAACACCCATTTATAGTGATAGGGGCGGCCCTGGTCCAGGGCAGGCCGGGCGACGGCCCAGGGCCCCCTGACGAAAGGGGGCACCAACATTGAACTGTCTATAATAGAACTAGTATGTATCTGTAGAAGCATGGAATTTCAGGACCAGAAATCCTATGCGCCAAACACTACATGCGCCAGAGAGCTCGGACAAATCACACAGCAAAAACAACAAATATAGACATTGAAAGAGGACTTTTTATTACATATAAAAGTCTATTACATGTCAAGAAAAGGTTGTACAAAGGAGAACTTCTACAAAAAGAAAAGACCCTAAGTCTACAGCCAGGCGCGACGATCACCATGCGCCCTCAGCAGGGCGCATTCCACCATGCGCCCTCAGCGGGACGCATCCTTTCAGCAGCTCAGTTATGTGCATCCTCAGTTATGTGCATCCCTTCGGCGGCTCAGTTATGTGCATCCCTTCAGCAGCCCAGTTATGTGCCGCTCTTCCAGCCAGGCTCACCGCCGTCTAAATGCTTCGACTAATGAAGCATTTATTGAGCAGAACGAGGGTGGCAATCAACCCTCTAGCTAGAGGAAGAGCTCCCCAAACCGTGGAAGAGAAGAGCACCGCAAGCCGACCTGTGGCCAGGGGAGGCTTCGAAAGAGCCTCCAAAGGCGAAGGAAGACCGCAATCGAAACCGCGGCTAAAGGAGCAGCTTTCAACACAACCAGAGTGGGCAACACCCACTTTGAACGAAGAAAGAGCCCCCAAAGCCGCAGCATCGCCATTCCGATCTGCGGCTCTTCCAGAATAACAGAGACGAGGCTCGAGCATCCCTATCTTTGGATGCAATAGGCACCTTCCGCCTGCCTCAGAAGCCCTCGACTCCGACTTTTGGATGTAACAGTCACCTTCGAGTGCATCAATGAAGACATTGCGTCGCATCTTCACCCTCGGGAGCATCTCATCGACAGAATGCATCCGAGTAAACAAGTTCATGTCGAAAGAACGTGAGAGAACAAGAAGCAAACTCTCTCCATGCCACTATTTATAGGCCGGACAAATCAAACCTATGCGCCAAGTGGACGGCTCTCCGAATTCCGTACAATGAATTTGCATTTAATGGATGGACCGGACGCTTCGAATTTAGCCAAGTCAAAACGGCTATTTAAAGCACTCGAAGAACATAACAGTCGCACCATTAAAGACGTGTCACGAAGCGGATGCGTCGGCCAGACAACGCATCTCACAGACGTGCCCTTCAAACATCAAGCGCATCACACAGACGCGCCCATCAAGCGCATCACACAGACGTACCCTTCAAACATCAAGCACATCACATAGACGCGTCCCTCAGCACCAAGCGCCGCACAGGGATACACCCCCATGCGTCCCCATACGCCTAGCGGAACGCCGATCGATGCGCCCACTCAGCTGTCCATCAAATATCAAAAACATTAAATGCTGAAGTCTGACAGAGTTGGCAGCACGCTTCCTGTAACACCCACTTTTCTAAAATAAGGTTAAATTTGAACTTTTGTATTTATAAATCATTAAAATATTTGATTTTAGTCATGATATGATTTTTGGTGATTTTTAGTTATTTTTAAAACTATTTAAAATGGTGAAATGTGAAATTGGTGTTTTGCTAGTGTAACCTTAGTCATGCATGACCTAGAAGACTAATCATGACCAATGAGACCTAATCATGTGTTTAGGATTTCAAATTTCTACTTTTAAGCCTAGTGGTATTTTGGTCATTTTGACACTTTTGTGAAATTGTAAATTATATTAATTAAATATGTGTTAGTTAAATTGTTGGAACTTGACCTAGAAGTTAGCCTAATCTAGATGTTAATCATGACCCTAGAGACTAAGTTAGAGGGTTTCAATTAAGTAATCACATTAGTGTAATATCTAGATATTTGTTAAAGAGATATTTTAGGCTAAAGGTTAAAGGATGTTACTTTAATTGTGAGCCCTTAGATTGGCTAGAAATTGTTGGAGAAGCCTTGACCACTCATCCTAAACCCTAACCCTAACCTAATGGCAGCCATCATACATTTCCCCCCTCTATAAATACAACCTATTAATCATTAGCACCCTTTTTAATTCATTTTAATTGCCTCCTTTAGTGTTCTTCCCCATTTCCTCCCCAAATATCCAAATCAACTCCAAATTGAGCCTAGTTTCTTGCATTGGGATCCCCTACCATTGAGGATGCTAAGGGAAGCTAGCTAGCAAGGTTGCACAAGCTTTTGGCATCACCAAGTGAAGAGGACACCCCTCATATTCTAGGCTTTTTATTAAGTTTTCACTCAATAGGTAACATACCCTAAAACCTATTAATATTGTGTTTTCTCTTCATGGTTGCATGCATCTAGGTACCATGGACCTGTAGGCTAGGTTTGGTAGGAATTCGTGTCCATTACGTGTCTGTATCGGACACGTATCGATGTGTAGGAATAGGTGTTTGATGAAATGATTGTTAGAAATAAATGTTGCTAATTTGAAATTGTGTTTGAACAGATTTGTAGGTCTATAGGTGCTAATTAACTTTAGTGAAGACTGAACTAGGATTCGTGTCGTGTCCGTATCCAAAACGGACACGAACTCACTGCATGACACCCGATTTACATCCCCTGCTACTCGACCCTAATTCCGGACACGACACGCCATGAGGACACGTAAAAATTGACAAAGAGGAGGGGGCCATCACTGACAGACCCCCCCTCAAATATCACGACCTCTCGTGTCGTGTCGAGAGAGCTCTGACACGAACAGGGGTTTTACACTGCACTATGCGCACTGCACAGAGCACACTTCGAGCGTGTCGTGTCGCACGGACACGCCACGTGGACACCTCATGGTGACACGAGCATGTAGCCCATCCCTTGGCGTACATATGGACACGAGCACGAGAAGTGTCGTGTCCTGTGTCGCGTACACGAGACGCTGGAACACGTGCACGACGCGGCTTGAAACACGCGTATCAGTCGTGTTTTCCCGACTGATACGGACCTCGTGTCGTGTCCTGGAGACACGTGGACACGAGACAGACACTGGAACACCTAGACCAACCCTAGAGGAACCTGGACACGTGACCACGAGACACGTGGACACCTGTGTCGTGTCCTAGACCTAGGTGAACACGTGCATGTTTGGTTGTTTTGATTAAATTGATTCTGGACACTTTGTGTCCAGTTTGTGGACACGAATTCATCCCCCATGACACGTTTGATGTGTACCTACCTACTGCACACTTTAGGTATTAATTTATTTGGTTTTTCAATTCGAATTTGGTGTTTTTGATATATACACTGATACTGTGTTTACATTTGGGAATTGATGTGTTTAAACTAAAGTTAAATAGTTAAATACGAAAATGTACATGTTTTAAGTACCTTAATAGATGAGTAGATAACTGGGATTCATTTGGGTTTTGTTCGAATTTGATTTGGGGTGTTAAATGAATTTGGATTTCAATGTGTAGAAAATTGAGATTTTGGGTGTTAATAGGTAAATGGGTTTGATGTAAAAACTGAGAATTGAGTTTTAATATGTTAAAAACTGAGTTTGAATCAACTGTAAACTGAACCTGAGTTGATTGAGTTGTGAAAAACTGAAATCCATTCCATTGTTGGTTGAACCAGTGAACTTGAGAACTCAGGAAAACTGGGATTTGACTGTCATGGGGTTTAGTGTAAAACTGTGTTTAGGAAATCTGAGAATTTCCTATGGTTGTAAAACTGAGATTCATACACTGTCACACTTGATCAAACACACACACACATTGCTAATACATACACAAATGAAATCTGAGATTTACTTTGTTTGTAAAAAAACCTGATTTTGATTTACACTAAAAATGGATGAACAATTCTCCTTTCCTTTTATTAACTATTTTGATGCATGCAAACCTGAGTTTCCTTATGCAAACCTGAGAATGAATACTGAATTTGAGTTGGGTTTTGGGGGTTTATGCATATGTGAACCTAACTCAAGCAAAAACTGAAATTTAGATAGGTTGTAGTGTCAAATCTGAGATTTACTTTGTTAAGTAAAACCTGAGTTATCTTTCAAATCTAAAACTGAGTTTGGGTTCAATTCAAACATGAAATTCTGATTTAGGCAATATACAAAAACTGAGATTGTTTAATTCAAAAACTGAGATTTGGTTCTCATTACAAACCTGAAAACTGGGATTCACTATGCTTGATAACACACAAGACTTGAGAACACAAACACACACACCCACACCCACATTCATGACAGGTATACACACACACACATAGCTCATTCCTCTCACACACACACAGTCACAAAAACTGAGCTACACAACACCCTACAAATTCCTGTCAACACAGGTGCACTAAGACACACACCATTCACACACACACATATATATGCTCATACACATACATTGTGACCCTTCCCTCTATATATACATATATATGAATATACATATATGTTATAATGTATAATAATATATATATATATATATCATAAACCTATATGTATATATGCAAGTATGTAGGTAAACATGTATGTATGCATCTATGAAGGTAAGTTGTATGTATGATATCCATGTATAGGCATGTATGCATGTAAGATAGCTTGTAGGTAGGATATGTAATGCATATTATATGAAACATATGAATGAATACATATATGTTAACTAGATGTACAACCTTGCCTAATGCTACACAATGTTATACACACACACACACAACCTATATATATACCCTATATATATATATTGTTATATATGTGAATGAAATATAAATATGATACTAGACTAGATTACTTGTTGTGTGTGCCTAGCTAGCTAGATGTGATGCTAGACTATGGTTAGCTTGTGTGCAGTATAGTTAGTTGCCTAGGCTATGTGTTGGATACCTAGAATTGACTTGATTAAGCCTAGATTAGACTAACTTAGACTAGTTGACCAAGATTGACCAAGCCCTAACTAGTTTGACCTAATTTGACTAGATGTTGACTTGGTTTGACCCAGAGTTGACCAAAAGTTGACTTGACCTAGATTGACCTAGAAAATCATATAGATGCATTGTACAATTCGATTTTAACCCCCTTGTATACATCATGACTTGTGTTGCTCTGATTAGGAGACAGACACCTCTCCTCAGGCAGTACACCCTCTTCGGACATTCAGTTATCAGGCGAGTACATTCTCTGATCGTTTCATACTTGTCACGACTTATATTTTCGCTCTAGATTACTTTTAGTTGATGCTGTCACGTTATCATCACGGATTGGTACTATATGGATCTCTTCTTGGGATGTTATCCCCCTTAGCGGGCGCATCGGATACTTTATGACTTGTGTTTCATGTACATCATGTATTCCTTGCTTCTGCGTTATTCATGTACACTCATGTTCTCTCATGTTCTTTCATGTACGTTCATGTACTCTCATGTTCTTTCATGTACGCTCATGTTTCCTCATGTGTTACCTGTATAACCAAAACATCATGTTCGTAACGTAACTTGAACGGATCCTTGTGTATTGATTGTGGGTAGGGGTGAGTATAAATGGTCATGTGATTTACCCATCATGTTTACTATATTACTTTTCATGTTTTATCATGTACAACACAGCCTTATTGGCTGATGTCCCACATGTTCACTCATGTACATCATGTACAACCTAAGCCAATTACATGCCATCTCGTACTCTACATCACTAGTCACTTACAGTTCTTACTTACCATGTATATATTTTCAGTTATCAAATATCTCTCCTGTTTTCATGTACATCTTCTTACAACGTTTTATGTATCTTACTCTATTGCTTGCTTTATATTTCCTGCCATGATATGAACTGCATGAGATGTACTGTGCTCGCTCCCGTCCTGACTGGACCTGTTGAAAATATTACAGATGATATCGAGGACTTCTGCCCGACCTACTTTGGAGCCCATCTAGACGATACCTGTGAGTTGGACCCACAGGAGGATCCAGCTCTAATTGAGGATGTCATTCCTACTGCTTAGACTAGATTAGCTAGGCTTTATCTTATTTCTTATGTCATTTGTATTGACTTCAGAGTTGTATTATTTTCAGGATTTTGCTGAGTTGTTATCTTAGACACTTAGACTCTTCTGATTATCTGTATTTCATTTTGAGTTCTATATCATATCGTACTTCTTCTTCCTTAGTTGTGATTGAGTTTACATTCTGCTATGTCACCCCCATTCGGGGAGTATAAACTGCTTAGCATTATATTGTTAGATGTTGTAACCTAGGACAACGTTCTACCGCCGACACTGCGGCGTAGGCTGGACGTACCCACTTCTCGTGCCCTTACTCTAGGGTGCGGATCGTGACACGTTTTTAGTGGTGGCCCATGCAGGTCGAGTTTATGTAGTGGTATTCGAACTAGAGTATCACTACAGCCTGCAGTAGTATTAGGATATTTTTGAGATACTCAATCACAGTTAGAGTTCCTTGAGAGATTCCTGGGATGATCCTTGAGAATCTCATTCTGAACTTCAAATTTGAAATCCTTTTCTTTTGTTTTGATTTACCCTTACTCCTTGATATTTGAATTTGATTTTTGATAGATCGTTGTTGATTTGATTTTCTTATCGAGATGAATTTTATGACCCGAGTTATGGTATCTTCTGATAACATATGTTGACGGAAATAACAGGGATGGTAAAACGTCTACTTTATTATGGAACCTAGAGTTTACCGCAGCTATATTAGCCGGCATGGCAAGAACATAGGGACCTGACTTCGGATGTACATATCTTGATCATGAGATTGGAATTTCTCGCAGCTATACTAGTCGGCATAGCGAGGATTCCAGACGACTTGATCATAGAGATGCATACCCCAGTTATGGACTCTACCATTCATCGCAGCCTTGCTTACTAGCATGGCGAGGATTCTGAGTATCATGATTTTGGACAGACGCATGTGATTATCAGATTATATCTTGAAGGTTTTTAAAGTATCACCTCTTTCATTTCTCTTCTGTTAAAAAAAATTTGTTTTCCATCATCAAATAACTTAGGAGTAGGGATAACTTTAGTTGACTAGTCTAATTCCTTGTAGAAATTTATTAGTTATAAACTCTTTCTTAGTATGATGATTTGATGAGTTGTGATTAGGCCTTTATCTTAGAAATGATAGTATAGCCCTGGCTTTAGAATAGTGACCCATGTAGCTGGTTCTCTGTTGTTTATATTTACCAGTTTTCATATAGAATAATAGACTACATTACAGCCTTGATGATTTGTTGTTTCTGTAACTTTTCCAGTTTAGCACCCCAGATTGCTTGTATGTTTTGATATCCTATGACCGTTTGGGTTTAGCATGACTAGTATACCTAGATGAGACTTTCAACTGCCACCATATGCCATGACCCTGTATGCCATTCTTTTAAATTGTAGGATTTAGGTAAGTTCTGAGACCATGATTGTTGGGGACGAGACTCTAGAAGAAGTACGACCATCTTAATTTCGAGGACAAAATTCTTTTAAGGGGGGTAGACTTGTAACACCCACTTTTCTAAAATAAGGTTAAATTTGAACTTTTGTATTTTTAAATCATTAAAATATTTGATTTTAGTCATGATATGATTTTTGGTGATTTTTAGTTATTTTTAAAACTATTTAAAATGGTGAAATGTGAAATTGGTGTTTTGCTAGTGTAACCTTAGTCATGCATGACCTAGAAGACTAATCATGACCAATGAGACCTAATCATGTGTTTAGGATTTCAAATTTCTACTTTTAAGCCTAGGGATATTTTGGTCATTTTGACACTTTTGTGAAATTGTAAATTATATTAATTAAATACGTGTTAGTTAAATTGTTGGGACTTGACCTAGAAGTTAGCCTAATCTAGATGTTAATCATGACCCTAGAGACTAAGTTAGAGGGTTTCGATTAAGTAATCACATTAGTGTAATATCTAGATATATGTTAAAGAGATATTTTAGGCTAAAGGTTAAAGGATGTTACTTTAATTGTGAGCCCTTAGATTGGCTAGATATTGTTGGAGAAGCCTTGACCACTCATCCTAAACCCTAACCCTAACCTAATGGCAGCCATCATACATTTTCCCCCTCTATAAATACAACCTATTAATCATTAGCACCCTTTTTAATTCATTTTAATTGCCTCCTTTAGTGTTCTTCCCCATTTCCTCCCCAAATATCCAAATCAACTCCAAATTGAGCCTAGTTTCTTGCATTTGGATCCCCTACCATTGAGGATGCTAAAGGAAGCTAGCTAGCAAGGTTGCACAAGCTTTTGGTATCACCAAGTGAAGAGGACACCCCCCTATTCTAGGCTTTTCATTGAGTTTTCACTCAATAGGTAACATGCCCTAAAACCTATTAATATTGTGTTTTCTCTTCATGGTTGCATGCATCTAGGAACCATGGACCTGTAGGCTAGGTTTGGTAGGAATTCGTGTCCATTACGTGTCCGTATCGGACACGTATCGGTGTATAGGAATAGGTGTTTGATGAAATAATTGTTAGAAATAAATGTTGCTAATTTGAAATTGTGTTTGAACAGATTTGTAGGTCTATAGGTGCTAATTAACTTTAGTGAAGATTGAGCTAGGATTCGTGTCGTGTCCGTGTCCAAAACGGACACGAACTCACTGCACGACACCCGGTTTACATCCCCTGCTACTCGACCCTAATTCCGGGCACGACACGTCATGAGGACACGTAAAAATTGACACAGAGGAGGGGGCCATCACTGACAGACCCCCCCTCAAATATCACGACCTCTCGTGTCGTGTCGAGAGAGCTCTGACACGAACACGGGTTTTACACTGCACTGTGCGCACTGCACAGAGCACACTTCGAGCGTGTCGTGTCGCACGGACACGCCATGTGGACACCTCGTGGTGACACGAGCGTGTAGCCCATCCCTTGGCGTACACATGGACACGAGCACGAGAAGTGTCGTATCCTGTGTCGCGTACACGAGACGCTGGAACACGTGCACGACGCGGCTTGAAACAGGATACGGACCTCGTGTCGTGTCCTGGAGACATGTGGACACGAGACAGACACTGGAACACCTAGACCAACCCTAGGCGAACTTGGACACGTGACCACGAGACACGTGGACACCTGTGTCGTGTCTTAGACCTAGGTGAACACGTGCACGAGGCAGCATACACTGCATGTTTGGCTGTTTTGATTAAATTGATTCTGGACACTTTGTGTCCAGTTTGTGGACACGAATTCATCCCCCATGGCACGTTTGATGTGTACCTACCTACTGCACACTTTAGGTATTAATTTATTTGGTTTTTCAATTCGAATTTGGTGTTTTTGATATATATACTGATACAGTGTTTACATTTGGGAATTGATGTGTTTAAACTAAAGTTAAATACGAAAATGTACATGTTTTAAGTACCTTAATAGATGAGTAGATAACTGGGATTCATTTGGGTTTTGTTCGAATTTGATTTGGGGTGTTAAATGAATTTGGATTTCAATGTATAGAAAACTGAGATTTTGGGTGTTAATAGGTAAATGGGTTTGATGTAAAAACTGAGAATTGAGTTTTAATATGTTAAAAACTGAGTTTGAATCAACCGTAAACTGAACCTGAGTTGATTGAGTTGTGAAAAACTGAAATCCATTCCATTGTTGGTTGAACCAGTGAACTTGAGAACTCAGGAAAACTGGGATTTGACTGTCATGGGGTTTAGTGTAAAACTGTGTTTAGGAAATCTGAGAATTTCCTATGGTTGTAAAACTGAGATTCATACACTGTCACACTTGATCAAACACACACACACATTGCTAATACATACACAAATGAAATCTGAGATTTACTTTGTTTGTAAAAAACCTGATTTTGATTTACACTAAAAATGGATGAACTATTCTCCTTTCCTTTTATTAACTATTTTGATGCATGCAAACCTGAGTTTCCTTATGCAAACCTGAGAATGAATACTGAATTTGAGTTGGGTTTTGAGGGGTTATGCATATGTGAACCTAACTCAAGCAAAAACTGAAATTTAGATAGGT
Organism: Iris pallida; assembly: GCA_029216955.1. Taxonomy (NCBI): domain Eukaryota; kingdom Viridiplantae; phylum Streptophyta; class Magnoliopsida; order Asparagales; family Iridaceae; genus Iris; species Iris pallida. Next base: position 38,622,585 of record JANAVB010003400.1, on the reverse strand, counting down.
TGTAGTGTCAAATATGAGATTTACTTTGTTAAGTAAAACCTGAGTTATCTTTCAAATCTAAAACTGAGTTTGGGTTCAATTCAAACATGAAATTCTGATTTAGGCAATATACAAAAACTGAGATTGTTTAATTCAAAAACTGAGATTTGGTTCTCATTACAAACCTGAAAACTGGGATTCACTGTGCTTGATAACACACAAGACTTGAGAACACAAACACACACACACACACCCACATTCATGACAGGTATACACACACACACATAGCTCATTCCTCTCACACACACAGTCACAAAAACTGAGCTACACAACACCCTACAAATTCCTGTCAACACAGGTGCACTAAGACACACACCATTCACACACACACATATATTTGCTCATACACATACATTGTGACCTTTCCCTCTCTATATATATGAATATACATATATGTTATAATGTATAATAATATATGTATCATAAACCTATATGTATATATGCAAGTATGTAGGTAAACATGTATGTATGCATCTATGAAGGTAAGTTGTATGTATGATATCCATGTATAGGCATGTATGCATGTAAGATAGCTTGTAGGTAGAATATGTAATGCATATTATATGAAACATATGAATGAATACATATATGTTAACTAGATGTACAACCTTGCCTAATGCTACACAATGTTATACACACACACAACCTATATATATACCCTATATACATATATTGTTATATATGTGAATGAAATATAAATATGATACTAGACTAGATTACTTGTTGTGTGTGCCTAGCTAGCTAGATGTGATGCTAGACTATGGTTAGCTTGTGTGCAGTATAGTTAGTTGCCTAGGCTATGTGTTGGATACCTAGAATTGACTTGATTAAGCCTAGATTAGACTAACTTAGACTAGTTGACCAAGATTGACCAAGCCCTAACTAGTTTGACCTAATTTGACTAGATGTTGACTTGGTTTGACCCAGAGTTGACCAAAAGTTGACTTGACCTAGATTGACCTAGAAAATCATATAGATGCATTGTACAATTCGATTTTAACCCCCTTGTATACATCATGACTTGTGTTGCTCTGATTAGGAGACAGACACCTCTCCTCAGGCAGTACACCCTCTTCGGACATTCAGTTATCAGGCGAGTACATTCTCTGATCGTTTCATACTTGTCACGACTTATATTCTCGCTCTAGATTACTTTTAGTTGATGCTGTCACGTTATCATCACGGATTGGTACTATATGGATCTCTTCTTGGGATGTTATCCCCCTTAGCGAGCGCATCAGATACTTTATGACATGTGTTTCATGTATATCATGTATTCCTTGCTTCTGCGTTATTCATGTACACTCATGTTCTCTCATGTTCTTTCATGTACGTTCATGTACTCTCATGTTCTTTCATGTATGCTCATGTTTCCTCATGTGTTTCCTGTATAACCAAAACATCATGTTCGTAACGTAACTTGAACGGATCCTTGTGTATTGATTGTGGGTAGGGGTGAGTATAAATGGTCATGTGATTTACCCATCATGTTCACTCTGTTACTTTTCATGTTTTATCATGTACAACATAGCCTTATTGGCTGATGTCCCACATGTTCACTCATGTATATCATGTACAACCTAAGCCAATTACATGCCATCTCGTACTCTACATCACTAGTCACTTACAGTTCTTACTTACCATGTATATATTTTCAGTTATCAAATATCTCTCCTGTTTTCATGTACATCTTCTTACAGCGTTTCATGTATCTTACTCTATTGCTTGCATTATATTTCCTGCCATGATATGAACTGCATGAGATGTACTGTGCTCGCTCCCGTCCTGACTGGACCTGTTGAAAATATTACAGATGATACCGAGGACTTCTGCCCGACCTACTATGGAGCCCATCTAGACGATACCTGTGAGTTGGACCCACAGGAGGATCCAGCTCTAGCTGAGGATGTCATTCCTACTGTTTAGACTAGATTAGCTAGGCTTTATCTTATTTCTTATGTCATTTGTATTGACTTCAGAGTTGTATTATTTTCAGGATTTTGCTGAGTTGTTATCTTAGACACTTAGACTCTTCTGTTTATCTGTATTTTATTTTGAGTTCTATATCATATCGTACTTCTTCTTCCTTAGTTGTGATTGAGTTTACATTCTGCTATGTCACCCCCATTCGGGGAGTATAAACTGCTTAGCATTATATTGTTAGATGTTGTGACCTAGGACAGCGTTCTACCGCCAATACTGCGGTGTAGGCTGGACGTACCCACTTCTCGTACCCTTACTCTAGGGTGCGGGTCGTGACACTTCCCGAAGACTGAACAGTTGACAGCTTTTTCAGAAAATGAAGCGTCGCCAACGTCAGCATCATCATTACTTTCCTCCGGCGGTTACTGCCACGTGGCCGCCCAATCATCTCGCATGCGCCTCCGCAGCCATGCGCCTAAATCTGCATGCGCCTCAAAAGCCATGCGTCTCAGACTTCTCTCTGATCCCTAAAGACAGAAGTAAAGCCACTACTGAAGCCTCGCATGCGCCTCAAAATCCATGCGCTCTGAATGGTGCGTGACTCCCAAAAGTTACGAGCCAAAGTCTCCTCATGCGCCCAATCCCAGGCGCATCCTACCAGATCATTATCCATCAAATCCGAGATCTCCGAGCCATGGGCCTACGACACGTGTCCTTTGACTCGATTCACCCAAGATCTCAGCAACAGAAAGATCTTCTTCCCTGCTACGTGCCGGCTCACGACAGCAGCATGAAGAATTCAACCCCTCAATTAGGGCACATCGACCATGCGCTCCCATCAGCAATCACCACGTGGCGTCCCCGCGTCCAGGCGCATCCTACATATGCGCGCATGAGCAGCCAGTCTGCAAAGCTATAAATAGAGGGATCATTTCCTTCTCACCCACGAACACACACAGAGGAAAACATACATCGATAGACAGAGACTTCGTACAACCAGAGAGGCAGATACAGACACTCAACGTCTTCCTCCACTCGGCAAGCTCCAGCACCCAGAGTAATCCAAACCTTCAGAGAACTGATAACCGTCGTCAGATCGTCAACGGAGTCAACGCATTACCACTCGCTCCATCGGCACAAGGGACCCAGATAAACAAAAGTGTACTCCTAGGACTACATCTATGTCCTATATTGTAAACTGTTCTGTTTGTATTGAAATTCAATCGAAAGATTTTAATGGCAAACAAGCTGGCGACTTTGCTGGGGACCTCTTTCTCCTCCACCGAGAAAGCTGTGTCACAATCCGACGACGTGAAGGTAGGCTCCTCCCACAAGACGCTGGTCGTACGCCTCAATCAACAGGCGTATGAGGAGTTCATCTCTGAAGGAAGTGCGAGTCCTTCGAAGCGGCTGCCAAAGCCGAAGAAGACCCGCTGAGTCTGGGTGCGTAAGGTCGACGCCTCTGGCACCGCCACGGAAGGGGATGCGCCAATCCAGCCTTCTCTTCCTGCTGACGTCCTCAGCAACCAAGATGCGCCCGTCGGTGCGGCACATCTCTCGGGGAAATGTGCGGCTGACCACATTCCCCAGCCATCTCCCTCTCAGGCGAGGAAGATGCATCGACGGAGCAGGGGCGCAGCCAATGCCCCGCGCATCATCTCTGATACGCCACTGAAGGTCTCTGTCTTGGACAGACTCACTCGCTCTAATGGCGAGGAGAATTTGGATTCTGAGTACTATGCGCCCCAGCGGACTAGTACGAAGAAGTCCATGGCAGCACGGGCCATGCGCCCCAAACGTGCTATGCCAGCAGCAAGCCAGAAACATGCGCCCACAATCATGCGCGCTGCTGATGGTAAGCTGTATAAGGTCGACTCAGGTGCTTCTGCGCCAGAAACGAGCCGACCTTCAAAGTCCTTGTCTCATTTGGACGCATCTATTGCGTGCACAACTAAGTCGAGTAAGGCAAATCCAGTGGTCTTGAACTCCCGCGCCTCCTCTGGTTGTGCGTCTGAGGTCCGTTCAAGTCACTTCAAATGTTGTTCCTCCACTACTGATCAGGACGCGTGTTTGGTGTTAGATCAGGGGGTGCAGCATTCACTTGACCACCCCGGCGCTTGGCCTTGCCATGCGCCTGAAAGGGTACGAAGGTGGCACTCTCCTCCAACGATCTGCGCAACGTGATCACTCACAAGCGCCGATCAGGAGAGTCGGCTGACAAGCACGATGCGCCCCTCACAGGGCACACTTATGCTGTGGTCACCATCAACTGCTGTTGCAAGGCGGCAGTCCCACCAAGGCAGTCTGTGTTCCAGCGGCTGCAATCATCGACACCCCTCCGACGTCGCCTCGGGAGGAAGGTGTCAACAAAAGAAGAGCCAAGGGTTGCTTCATGCAACGTGATCTCTAAATCCTCGTCAGTCCGAAAGACGACTGGCATTTCCTCGTCCAAGAGCCAGCCGAAGAAATCCAAAACGACCGTCTCGCCCTCCGGAGTGTTCGAAGGTACTCGGGGGAGGAAGAAGCTCTTGGAGGAAGTTGGGGGTAGTCAAGCCCTTGTTGATCCTTCTTCCGAAGACGAGGGTGTCCTCCAAAGCACAGCTAGGGTCGATCTTCATCCTCAGGACGAAGTCAGCCTCCCCGACATAGCTGGGGGTCGTCTATCCCCTGTGGACCTGCATCTCGAAGATGAAGGAGTCCTTCAAGACATGACTGGGGGTAGTCAGGCCCTTACGGGTACTTCTCCCGAAGTCGAAGGCGTCCTCCAAAACTTAGCTGGGTAGTCTAGCCCCTGCGGATCCGAGTCCCGAAAACGAAGAAACCCTCAGGAACATAGCTGGAGGTAGCCAGGACGAAGCTCCGGGAATAACAACTCCTCTACATGAGAGTGAGGCCGAGAGTGAAGCCTCAACCGATCCATCCACTTCTAGCCGTGTCATGACAGTATACATGGCTGGGGATGATTCCGAGTCTGATGCGCCGCCACCAGACCTCGTCCAGCGCATGGATACATTAGAGGGAGGACTCAAGACTCTCTTTGCCTCCATGCAAACACTAACTCAAGCAGTGTTTGAGATACGGTCAGCTTTGGCAAAGACACCTTCTACCGGTCCTGACCCAGGGGCCAATGGAGAATCAAGTGTACCCCTTCAACGGGTATCCTTGGATACGGATCGCCGAGAAGCACCTCGGACATCGGAGCCCTCAAATGCTCAACTTCAGGTGGTACCACCTTCCCCGACTCCCAGCTCCACGGAAGACGTGGTCGAGATGATCAGGGACTTGCGCGAGTGCTTTGAGTCCAAGACGAGACAAGAGGAGCGCCAAAAGATGGGGATTCCCCAACCTTATCCCCTCGAGTAGAACAAAGTGGTTTATCCTCCTAAGTATAAACCACAAACACTGACGCCATACGACGGGAAGGACTCTCCTCGTCGCTATCTGACGTACTTCCAGTCTCAGACGGAACATCTTCCGAAGGAGGACGCGCTACTCACCAGCATATTTGTCGGGGCACTAAAGGGAGTGGCGTACGACTAGTACCGCAGCCTCCCCGACAATTCCATATCCTCCTTCGACGACCTGACGCGCCTTTTTCTCGACCGTTTCTACGACGACGGAAAGGACATGACAATGGCGTCCCTTATAGAGATACGCCAGAAGGAGAAGGAAACAGTTCGAGTGTTCATCGAACGCTTCCGACAAGCCTGCTTCAGACTGCCCCCGGGCATGCCAGAACATGCACTCCTCTCCTCCTGCAACATGAACATGCTGCCTGCAGTCAAACTCTGGCTCAACTCTACTCCTCCTCCTGACTGGAGCTCCTTGATCATTGAAGCAGAAGCCGCGGAAAAGAAGGCGACCAATGCTCGTCTTCTGGGAGTCAGTTTCCCTGCCTTTGAGGACAAGGGAAAACGGCCTGCAGCCAACAACCCCGGACGAGAGACGAAGGGGAAATAGGCGTTGACTGTCAATGCCTCAAAAGGTGCGTCAGCACCTACTCAGAAGCCTCCACTTGCACCAAGGCCAAAGGAGGTTTATTCGTTCAACGACGAAGACATCCTGCAACTCTTTGAGATACTGAAGCAGGGTGACAAGATCAAGCTGCCGGACCCGAAGCGTCCCGACGAGGTTGGAAAAGTGGACAACCCGAGGTACTGTCACTACCATCGGTTTGTCGGACACCCGACCAAGGACTGCTACGTCCTCAAGAATTACATCCAGCGCATGATCAATGCGGATGTAATCTCCGTCGACTACGAGGAGAAGACGGTGTCGGCCAACATAGTGTCACTCCAGTTCGGCACCCTGCCGCCAACTACAACACAAGATGGCGTCGTCCCCATCCCTAAGGCGACAACCCTAAGGCGACAATGGAGGTGGTTAACTTACCACCTACTCGTGACAACGTGAGTGGACTCATCCCACTCACCATATCTCGAGGAGAGATCCTATGGGTTCACCCTGATCTTGTCTCCGAGGTGACTCGACCGGAGGTACGCCCTACCTCCAAATCCAAAGGCAGGAAGATCAAGTCTTGCCGCATGGTCTCTTCCTCAGCGGAAGAGGCACTTCATGTACAGACGCGTTCACAACAGAACGCCCAACCCGACGAAGCTGCCGTCGAAGTGGTGCCCCTTGTACCGTTCCTGCTGTCCAGGAGGAGGGCCCGTCTAAGCCCCCAGCAGCCAATAAGCAGAAGCAGATAGAAGCCCGCTTCGATAGGCCTCTGCGAAAGGAGAATGGTTCGGGGCTAGCCAAGCCCCACAACTTCGACATACTGGCACAACTGGCCAGTACTCCTGTCCGCCTTTCTCTGTTTAAGCTCCTTCGTCTTTCCAAAGATACTCGCGAAGCTCTCTGTGAAGCCCTGAAGGATGATGAGTCCTTCATCTGTCAGGTCAAGCAGCCTGAAGATCTCCCGACTGCATGCACGCACTGCCACTGTGCGGATGAGGTTATCCCCAATATAACCTTCACCCAACAGGACATGCTGCTCAAGCACAACCGACACAACAGGCCGCTGTATTAAACAGGGTATATCGGTTCAGTCAAGGTGAAAAGCAAATTCAGATCAATTTGGGGTCTTTCCTCAGTATCATCCCGAAGACGCTGTTCTCAACACTGGAGATCCCAATGTACCGACTGGCACCCTCCAACACAACAATCAGTGGCTTCAACGCTAGCAAAAGCGAGCCACTGGACAAGATACGACTAAAGTGCCATATCGGTAACCTCAGAACTGAGGTGACTTGTTATGTCGTGGATGCCGACGTCAACTACAACCTCCTGTTGGGTCGTCCACGGCTGCATGAGTACATGGTGGTGCCATCCACGCTCCACCAATGTATGAAGTACGTGTCCACCAACAACGTCATCTAGACGGAGTTCGCGGACATCGACCCTTTCAAAGGGATTGAAGCCTACTTTACCGATTCCGACCTGTACAAGTCACCTGACGAGGAGGAAGCCAATGATGCTGACGATGAGGCAGAAACGGCAGCAGAGCCGGACATGGAGCCTGAGGTCACTCCCGACGCTCCTTTGAAGATCCGACTCAAAGGCAAACCGCCTCAGAAGTTGCCTCCCATGAGCATTAAGCTGCCCGGGAAAGCACCAGCTGCTCCTGAAGCTCCCCTGAAGATACGGCTCAAGGAAAAGCCGCCTCAAACATCGGCTCCCCTTTTGGCAAAACTACAGGGGAAGGCGCCAATCACCGGAGGCACAGTGGAGACACCTCTGAAGGTGAGTCTTAAAGGCAAGCCGCCGCCATCCAAGCTGCCAGAAAAGGCCCGCATAGTCCTCTCGGGCTCCAAGACCAACGCTGTGGTGAACTCTCCCAATCCTACTCCAATACTCACAGATAAAGAGCTAGGGGAATATATCTCTGCTGATGTAGATGCACCCTCTCTGGACAATGTAATCCCGCGGGATAAAATCTCGTATTTCATCAATAATAGAGTGTCTTTTAACTATTATAGTCTTCCACATTGGAATGCCATGTATATATTAGATAACGCTCTACGGTCGTTGCAAACACAAATAACGACCGTCCATCATGTAAATCGAGTAGTCCCGTTCCAAGGGGTCTGTTTCATAGTCCCGCCACGAAGTCGAGACGAAGAATCCATCATCTTCGACAAAGTTGAGCGTCATCAAGACCTCCCGCCACTCGAGCCAGAACCAGATACCGGCAGAATACAAGTCTATCGGTACACGAACAAGGTAAAGTACCTCATCCAAAAGATGGGTTACGACCTAAAAAGCAACAAAGGCCCGAAATACGGCAAGGGTCGACGTCTCCCTCTCCGACTTCCAACACCTAAAGGAAAGCCGCAGGACTACTACAATAGAACTCGACGGGGGTAGGCTATGTCACGCCACCGTCAATTCCAGAGAGTTCGGACGCAGAAGTAGCAGAACATTCTCATTCGTCTGAAGCATCGACTTGGCATTCCGATACCAGTATCGGCTCAGTCTTCAAGAGAATGCTGTCAGCCAACATGACGTCTGCACAATCTCAAGAAGATGAAGGCGAAGACCAAATGCTAGAATTCTTCGAAGAAGAACCTTGGGCTCAACGCCTGGGAGAACAGTAGGAGTCTCGTTTCGAATTACGCGAACCTCCCACCGAAGACGAAGTCGAGAAAATCGACCTTGGGGACGGATCTTCTTCCAAACCCATCTTCATCAGCAAAAGCCTAAAAGGAGAAGATTGAGAATCTTTAATCCAGCTGGCTAAAGAGTATATCGATGTCTTCGCGAGCTACGAATATATGCCGGGACTTGATCCCCAGATCGCGATGCATAGGCTCAACATCGTACCAGATGCCAAGCTTATCAAACAACAACATCGACGTTTTCGTCCGGACATCATGAACGCCATCGATCAGGAGGTGGACAAACTTTTGACCAGCGGCTTCATCCGTGAAGAACAGCACCCGAATTGGGTAGCCAATGTCGTCCCTGTCACCAAGAAGAATGGGAAAATACGAGTTTGTATCGACTTCAGGGATCTCAACTCTGCTTGCCCGAAGGACGAATTCCCACTTCCAATCACCGACGTGATGATCGACAACACATGTGGCTTCGAACGCATGTCTTCCATGGACGGGTATTCGGGCTACAACCAGATCAAATGTTCCCCGATGACGCAAAACACACGTCATTCAGGACTCCAAAGGACGTTTTCTGCTATACAGTGATGCCCTTCGGCTTGAAGAACGCTGGTACAACACACCAACGAGCTATGAGCACCATTTTTCCGGCAGCATCTTCGCAAGACCGTCGAATGCTATGTTGACGACATCGCAGTCAAGAGCCGTCTCAAAGGAGATCACCTGCAAGACCTCAAGACAGTCTTCGATCTCATGCGGGCGTATCAACTCAAGATGAACCCCGCTAAATCCTTTCTAGGGGTTTCTAGCGGAAAGTTCTTGGGCTTCATTATCACGTGGAAAGGCATTCATGTCGATCCCGAGAAGACCAAAGCCATCCTTGATATGGGCCCTCCGAAGAACCTCCGAGAACTTCGAGGCCTACAAGGGCGTCTGGCATATATCCGGAGGTTCATAGCAAACCTTTCCTGGTGGCACCAGTCGCTGGCAAACCATTTCTCCTCTATGTCCGTGCCATGGATCATTCCCTCGGCGCTCTGCTAGCTCAGAACAGCGATACAGGCTATGAGCAAGCAATCTACTACCTCAGTCGAACTCTGATCAGGGCCGAACACCGGTACAACCCCGTTGAAAAGGAGTGCTTGGCGTTGGTGTTTGCCATTCAGAAGACTCGCCATTATGTCTCGGGCCAGACGATTCATGTCATATCTCGAGTCAATCCGCTCAGGGTTCTCATGACAAAGCCGGGGTCATTAAACTCCTGGCTAGCTACATGGGCGATCCTGCTAACACCAAACAACATGGTGTTTGTCCCACAAAAAGCTGTTAAGGGTCAAGCTCTGGCTGACTTTTTAGCTGCACACCCTATCCCGGAGTCCTCCAAGCTCTATGAAGACATCCCCGATGAGGAGAACAGGCCCCAAAAGCCAAATCATCGCAGGAGTGGGGGTGGTATTAGTCTCCTCCGATCAGCTGGTCATCCAGCGTGCTTACTCCCTTTCGAAGCCGTGCTCCAACAATGTTGCCGAGTACAACGCGCTCATTATGGGACTGCAGTTGGCACAACAGCTGGGGGTGAATCATCTGGAAGCCTACGGCGACTCAAAACTCGTCGTAAACCAGATCAGAGGGCAATACGAAGTTCGCCATCAAGATCTGATCCCTTACCATGAAGTTGCATTGAACATCATTTCAACCTTCACCGGGTTCTTCATCGAACACGTACCTCGTCTACAAAATTTGGAGGCTGATGCTCTGGCTGGCCTCGCAGCCTCCTTGGCAGCCTCCCTCGGGACTCAACACTACGTCACGGTAGTTGGTCGAGACTTGGTCTGTCCCAAAAACAACCTGTGCTCACGAGTAGTCCATGCTATGTCAACAAGCGCTGGTGTTAATGTCCGAGACTGGAGATTCCCGTTCATCGACTTCGCTGTCTACGAATTCTCCCAGGGGACCCGAAAGAAGCTGTCTCAGTCAGGAGACGCTCTCTTCGATTCTACTACGATACAGCCACTAAAATGCTGTACCGACGCTCCTACGATGGACTTCTCCTTCGATGTTTGTCCAACGAAGAAGCAGCCGAAGCCCTTCGAGAAGCTCACGATAGAACCTGCGGGGCCCATCTACCTGGCCCTAAGTTGCAGGACCGACTGCGACGTATGGGCTATTACTGGCCAACCATGGCCGCTGACGCTGTCGACTATGCTAAGAAGTGTCATACGTGCCAGCTCCACGCAGACTTCATTCATACACCGTCAGAACCACTACATCCTACAGTCGCATCCTGGCCCTTCGAGGCTTGGGGCATGGACATTGTAGGACCGATCACCCCTCCTTCATCGAGAGGACACCACTTCATCCTAGCCATCACCGACTACTTCTCCAAGTGGGCAGAAGCAGTCCCGCTGGAGGAAGTAAAGAGCTCCAGGGTGATCAGCTTCATCAAACACCACGTCATCTACCATTTTGGAGTACCCCGGAGGATCATCCACGATAATGGTCCTCAGTTCATAAACCATGCTTTCAGCAGATTCTGTGACAAGAATCGCATTCAAAACGTGGCATCAACCGCTTACAATCCGACAGCAAACGGATTGGCCGAGGCGTTCGACAAGACTATCGTCAGGCTACTCAAAAAGGTCGTGTCATCCAACAAACGTGACTGGGACAAAAAGTTCGGCGAATGCCTTTGGGCTTACCGCACAACTGTACGGACCCCGACAGGCAACACACCATTCTCCTTGGTCTACGGGAGCGAAGCGATACTGCCTCTTGAGATCCAGATACCCTCACTCCGCGTAGCAATCACAAACCAACTCATAGAAGAGGACAATCAACATCGTCGTCTGCGGGAACTGGAGGCACTTGACGAAAAGCGTCTCCTAGCTCAACAACGCATCGAACTTTACCAAGCCCGTATATCACAGGCTTTCAACAAAAAGGTCAAGCAAAGGACTTTCCAAGTAGGCGACCTGGTTCTGGCAGTCAGGAGGCCGATGGTGTTGACTCACAAGACACCGGGAAAGTTCGAGCCCAAGTGGGAAGGACCTTTCATCATAGAGACGGTATACTCAAACAGTATTTACCGCCTCGCCAAACCCAATGGGGACTTGCTCATGATGTCCATCAACGGCAAGTTCCTGAAGAAGTACTACTCTTGACATCTTTCAGACATGTACTTCCACAAGGGGATCTGTGGACCCAATCATCAGGGCTCACATACAATTCCCTTCCTACAAAATCATACGCTTCCGGAACCTAGTTGTTCCGTGGCATCCTCCAGTAGAAGGACAACCACGTCCACATCACCTCTGAGTTGTCCCCCCTACATCCTACAAAGCAGAATCTTACATTCCATAAGACTACGCTACCCATCATGTTTACCACGTCCACATTACCTCTGAGTAAACATCCCGTACAGACAACCCCTGCGTTGCCGTACATTAATCGCAGAACTTCCACGTCCACATTACCTCTGAGTAGTTCGTGTATCCTCTAGAATCACTCCTACCACGTCCATAACACCTTTGAGTAGGAAGATTCTATCATTTTGAATCCCATATTTGCCATGTCCACATTACCTCTGAGCAAACATGTTGGTTCTCTCAAACTTATTATCTGTACCTAAAATCCAAGGTGTGCAAAAGATAATAGGTCCACACAAATCATCAAGTTCATGACAGCAAAAATAAACACATCACAGAAAATTGTGTATTTCTTTATTTCTAAAAAAGGAGAGTAAAGGATTACACCATCCCCAGTAAGAGTTGCAAATACATAAAAAGAAGAGACTACAATCCCTAAACATCCCCAGGATTGGCTGAAAGCTCTTCAATCTGACGCCTCAAGTCTGCCGCCCGAGTCTCCACAGTCGCCAAGACTCGACGTTCAGCTTCTTGACGCATGGCTTCAATGGCCTCAGGAGAAGTGTCATTCTCATGCTTCTCATCCAACTGCTGTCCGCTGCTGAGCCAAAGTAAGAGCCCGGTGGGTGAAAGCTGCCTCCTCCTTCTTGAATGCTACGTGTTCAGCCTGGACACGTTCGGCGTCTAATAGAAGTCGGGCCCGTTGGTCCTCAAGGCGGCGGATCTGGGCATCAATCTCCGCGATACAAGTGTCCAACACAGCTCGTGCCTCCACCGTCTCCCGCGTTAGACTGAGACAACCACTCCACTGCAGCTTCAGTCTCAGCCACTTCGCGTTCCCAGACACTCATGGTGGCCTAGTAAGAAGACTCAGTCTCGGCGATCAGCTTCTCCTTCTCCGCATCTATCAGGACGGAGAGGTCATTTCGCTGGATGCGCTGCAATTCGAAAAGCCGTTGGTCCAACTCAACCACTGAGGCTTCTAGAATGTCGGCCATATGATCATGGCCCTGATGAAGACGGATCAGGTTGATATGAGGCATTGCCAGAGTTCTTACCGTCGCAAAACTCCCATTGGCGTCCATCACGGCCGATACACCCCTCTGCAGTATTTTATACACTGCCTCGATGATGAATTTCATATATTCATCTGCATCCGCCAGCACCTGCGGCGTCATAGCAGGAGTCGGAGGAGCTGCTTTAGCAGACGGACCGTAAGAAGGCCCTCCTACCTCAATCCGCGAGGCTGGACCCTCGGTATTGACAGGCTCTTCATCAACCGGGGCTTGACTACTAGCCCGAGGAGCCAAAGGAACAGAAGAAGTCAAGACAGGCGTCGAGATAGTACCCCAAGTGGAAGGAGCAACAGAGGGTTCCATCAAACCCTTACCCCTCTCAAACTCGGAAGAACCACCGATGTCAGTGGCCACCTCATCGGCCCTCAACGTGCTATCAACAGCCAGTACATCCCCTGGCAGAATGGGGAGATTAACACTCGTCTCCTGACTCGCCCCTGAAGTCAGGACCGGCAGCCGAGTCTCTTTCCTCATCAAATCCCTCTACAGGGACAGGATCTGTCGCTACCTCCTGATCGGTAGCCACCTCAGCTTCCGCTGCTGAGTCTGGGGTAGGGCTCGGCAATGCCGCAGCTGACCTCCCCTCATCATGACAAGGAGGGGTATCAACCCTCTCCTCTGTTCCAACCACATCTGTTGCCCCCGCAACAGACTCTTGCAACTCTGGAGTGACGTCATCTGAAGACGACGAACTCCACTCCACTTCATCACCAGGAAGCACCGTGTCCGCGGGACCCTCAACATCCAAGGTCCCTACGGCGGCCTTTATCACCTCGGAAGCTGCTGCTTCCCTTCTAACATAATCTGGGGATGCCGAAATCTCCACGACAACGACATCATCCGGATTCTCCTCCATGAGAGACATCATAATCAACAGAATGCGCTCTTCAGATGAACCCGCCATATCCTTTTGCCTGCTGCCACCAGATTTTGGAGTACGGGGTCTCCTTTTGAGCGGCTCCTACAAAAAAAAAGCATAAGCCACACGAAATGGTGAACCTAAATTGGACTATACGGTACACCCTTACCTCCATAGGTGTCGAGTCTGACGACACAGTCGGTGACGAGGCCTTCTTCTGCCTCTTCGACGCAGAAGAGCCAGCCTCTGTATCCGCACGTCTTTTCGGTTGATCAACCGAGGGTTCTGCCTGAACCCCTGGGGATGTGGCAGGGACACCTCGATGACCCACCTCTGGCGGACGGTACGATCGAACCCTAGCCGATGTGTTCCCGGTCACCGCTAACGGGGTGCCTACAACAAGACTGGTCTCCCTATCATATCCGGGAGGCATGGCAACCATAACACAGTAAAATTTGGCGGCTGAGAAAAGAATCGACGGTCGTGGATTCTGTACGGGCAGCATAAAGCGAGCTCCGGTACATCCGGCATTATAGTAATGCCAAGCTCGTGCACCATCTAGCAAGCTCCCAGCATACCCCAGGGTGATACTGGGATTATCCAACATTAACTGAGCATATCCAAATTGCCGTGAAAAACGGCTAGGCAAATACGGTTCCAGGTAGCACTGGTTCCTATTCCGGTACACCAGATGGGACGGCCGGATACTTTGCAATCAGCGTAATCCCCATGGAGACAGAGTGGTGGCATCTTCACCCGAATCCATCAAATCTTCACCGGCCTCAAAACCCGAAAAGACAGTCCTACTTTGGTGATCTCCCACCCCTGAAGGCGGGATAAAACCTTCCTGCAAATAGGAACGCCAGAATGCAACCAGCTCCTCTGGTGGAAACGACTGAAGGAATGCATCTCCGGCCCTATGGTCTTCTTCCGAACCCGGACTCATTACATTTGGATGGTGTAAAATTAACCACCCCATCAGATAGTGAAACGGCAGTTCGGCACGCGAAAAGTTGTCATTCCTACCGCGATCGTGAACCACGTTTCCTGCAAACTCCCGTAAACCTCGCAGCAGGTTACACACCATCGCGGGGAGTAGAGCCAGACGCCGACCGAAAACCAACTTCACTGCTGGCAGGATTAAGTTCCGAGTCACCCTCTCTACGGAGCCTGACCCACCCGAGAAGACGTAATCCCGAAGCCAAACCATCAGATATGCAGCTAATACTGCTTTCGACGACATCCGATGAGTAAGATGCCAGAAACAGCTGTAGGAGCGTTCATCCGACTGCTGGTCCTCGTTCTCCCGGGGATTCTTCTCACCTAACCTGTTCATTTCGGAGATCACCTCGCTACGGGAAAGCGCTGGCGGAGTAGAGAACTGCGAGGGATCCTCTTTGTCTTGCTTAAAGACGTAATCTCTCCAAGCGGTCACGTGAGGCTGCGAACCGCTCTTATCCCTCTTCTGCATATAGTAATGATGACTCGCCACTTCCTTGAAGACGACCATCATTTCTTCAGCTTTGTCCCCCAGGACTTGGAACTCCTCGTTGGTTGGGAAGTACTCCTCATAGGGTTCTGATCTCCAAGGGAGCTTTGATACCTCGTGCATTTCATGAAGTACAAGGCCTAGTTCCCCTATCGGAGTGAAGAAGGTCCCGGTATGGGTATCAAACATCTCCAGGAGCGCAAGGAACATATGCCGGTTGATATAAACACCTGCCTGAGTAGCACGGATCGCGGCAGTCAGCCCCATCTCTTGGAGTTCGGTTTGAAACCGTGACAGCATCCAGAGTGTCAGCTTGTCCCATTTGGCAACGTAATGACACCATCCCTCTACCCGAAATTCACCTTTCGGGTACGATCTCTCCATCAACAGCATGCGATTGGCAAAAGTCGAAGCGCCAAAGGCAACTGTATTGACGGGAACGTCACTATAAATGCTCCCAGGGCGTAGAGTCCGCCAGGTGAAAGAAGGCCCAGCCCGCACGACGGTCAAAGTATCCCTTTGATCTGAGGTAGAGTCGATCTTGATGATGCCTGCCACCGTTCCCCCCTGAGATGGGGTTAGATCCCAAGACATCCTCCTCTTGGAGGCAAGATGACAGAAAGTCGTCAAAGGCCATTGACGTTCGAGCTGCTTAACGGTCATATGCACTCCTCTTGCTGTAAAAAAACTAATCTTCCTTGACCTTCAGCACCTTTGCTTCAATAGAAGTAAGACGATATCCAAACAAAACTCGGACTTCAGGAAAGTCACTTTATCAGAAGTGGCAGATTTCAAAATGCCACGCTCCATCATCCGCTTGAGGAACCCATACGGTTGTTTCCCGGATTTGAGTCATTCTTTCGGGAGGCTGATCCAGCATGATAGCAGTTCGAGCAGGATTTATCACCTCCTCATTGTAATCTGCTCCCATCTGGCAGAGGGCAGCATCCAGAAGCACCTCATTCAGGAGTGGGACAGTCATCGACACTGGTGTTCAAACAAAGAAGGCAAAGATTCAGCGATGTTACACAACAAAAGAATCTAAGCCTCGTTTATCATCAAGAGCGCATCAGGCTCATGCACATCTAAAAAAGAGCTTCAGCGCATCATCTGGGCTTAAACCCATGCGCATCAGCAGTAAAGCTTTGGCGCATCTTCGGTGCTTAAACCCATGCGCATCAGCAATGGAGCCTCGGCGCATCTTCAGGGCTTAAACCCATGCGCATCAACAATGGAGCCTCGGCGCATCATCAAGAGTCAAGGTCCATGCGCGTCGGCATTTGTATGATACAAGAACGGGATGATAAGACTCACCAACCACCGATGGCCGAACTTCAACAGGTGGACGGGGAACATCAGCCTACAACAGCCTCTACGGATTCTTTCCCTTTGCCCTCGTCCCTTGCCACTGTCGCGAGGAGTCTTGGGAGCCATCGCTTGAGAGAAGAAAGTTAGGGTTTTTTGTGAAGAAGAACTCTAAAAGCAAAAGCAAGGAGAGGAAGAACTCTCTCTCTCTCTCTCCGTCTCACGCCTATTTATAGGCACGGTCGTACAGCGTGAATCGATGAAGTGTGACCTCAGTCGTCGCCTCGGGTTCTGTGAGGAGATAACAGCAAATAAATCCAAAAAGATCATCATTAATCTTTTTGGTTATCGAGACGTTATCACTTGCATTAACTGAGAGGAGTATGTACCCCTATCACTGATGCGCAGATGGACCCGAACAGACATGCGCCCCAACAGTCATGCGCCTCGACCGCCATGCTTCTTATTCAAAGTATTCCAAAACTTGTCCAAAAGTTTTGAAAACTTTGAAGGGGGTCTTGTAGAAGCATGGAATTTCAGAACCAGAAATCCTATACGCCAAACACTACATGCGCCAGAGAGCTCGGACAAATCACACAGCAAAAACAACAAATATAGACATTGAAAGAGGACTTTTTATTACATAGAAAAGTCTATTACATGTCTAGAAAAGGTTGTACAAAGGAGAACTTCTACAAAAAGAAAAGACCCTAAGTCTACAGCCAGGCGCGGCGATCACCATGTGCCCTCAGCAGGACGCATCCCACCATGCGCCCTCAGCGGGGCGCATCCTTTCAGCAGCTCAGTTATGTGCATCCTCAGTTATGTGCATCCCTTCGGCGGCTCAGTTATGTGCATCCCTTCAGCAGCCCAGTTATGTGCCGCTCTTCCAGCCAGGCTCACCGCCGTTTAAATACTTCGACTAATGAAGCATTTATTGAGCAGAACGAGGGTGGCAATCAACCCTCTAGCTAGAGGAAGAGCTACCCAAACCGAGGAAGAGAAGAGCACCGCAAGCTGACCTGTGGCCAGGGGAGGCTTCGAAAGAGCCTCCAAAGGCGAAGGAAGACCGCAGTCGAAACTGCGGCTAAAGAAGCAGCTTTCAACACAACCAGAGTGGGCAACACCCACTTTAAAGGAAGAAAGAGCCCCCAAAGCCGCAGCACCGCCATTCCGATCTGCGTCTCTTCCAGAATAACGGAGACGAGGCTCGAGCATCCCTATCTTTGGATGCAACAGGCACCTTCCGCCTGCCTCAGAAGCCCTCGACTCCGACTTTTGGATGTAACAGTCACCTTCGAGTACATCAATGAAGACTATTACGTCACATCTTCACCCTCGGGAGCATCTCATCGACAGAATGCATCCGAGTAAACAAGTTCATGTCAGAAGAACATGAGAGAATGAGAAGCAAACTCTCTCCATGCCACTATTTATAGGTCAGGGCAAATCAAACCCATGCGCCAAGTGGATGGCTCTCCGAATTTCGTGCAATGAATTTGCATTTAATGGACTGAACCGGACACTTCGAATTCAGCCAAGTCAAAACGGCAATTTAAAGCACTCGAAGAACGTAACAGTCGTACCATTAAAGACGTGTCACGAAGCGGATGCGCCGGCCAGACAACGCATCACACAGACGCGCCCTTCAAACATCAAGCGCATCACACAGACGCGCCCATCAAG
Source organism: Iris pallida (assembly GCA_029216955.1). Classification (NCBI taxonomy): domain Eukaryota; kingdom Viridiplantae; phylum Streptophyta; class Magnoliopsida; order Asparagales; family Iridaceae; genus Iris; species Iris pallida. The sequence goes on along the minus strand of JANAVB010003400.1, from coordinate 38,604,226 downwards.
CACATCACACAGACGCGCCCTTCAAACATCAAGCGCATCACACAGACGCGCCCCTCAACACCAAGCGCCACACAGGGATGCTGCCCCCATGCGTCCCTATACGCCTAGTGGAACACCGATCGATGCGCCCGACTCAGCTGTCCATCAAATATCAAAAACATTAAATGCTGAAGTCTGACAGAGTTGGCAGCACGCTGCCCGAAGACTGAACAGTTGACAGCTTTTTCAGAAAACGAAGCAGTCGCCAACGTCAGCATCATCATTACTTTCCTCCGGCGGTTACTGCCATGTGGCTGCCCAATCATCTCGCATGCGCCTCCGCAGCCATGCGCCTAAATCTGCATGCGCCTCAAAAGCCATGCGTCTCAGACTTCTCTCTGATCCCTAAAGACAGAAGTAAAGCCACTACTGAAGCCTCGCATGCGCCTCAAAAGCCATGCGCTCTGAATGGTGCGTGACTCCCAAAAGTTACGAGCCAAAGTCTCCTCATGCACCCAATCCCAGGCGCATCCTACCAGATCATTATCCATCAAATCCGAGATCTCCGAGCCATGGGCCTACTGACACGTGTCCTTTGACTCGATTCATCCAAGATCTCAGCAACAGAAAGATCTTCTTCCCTGCTACGTGCCGGCTCACGACAGCAGCATAAAGAATTCAACCCCTCAATCAGGGCGCATCGACCATGCTCCTCCATCAGCAATCACCACGTGGCGTCCCCTGCGTCCAGGCGCATCCTACATATGCACGCATGAGCAGCCAGTCTGCAAAGCTATAAATTAGAGGGATCATTTCCTTCTCACCCACGAACACACACAGAGGAAAACATACATCGACAGACAGAGACTTCGTAGCACCAGAGAGGCACATACAGACACTCAACGTCTTCCTCCTCTCAGCAAGCTCCAGCACCCAGAGCAATCCAAACCTTCAGAGAACCGATAACCATCGTCAGATCGTCAACGGAGTCAACGCATTACCACTCGCTCCATCGACACAAGTGACCCAAATAAACAAAAGTGTACTCCTAGGACTACATCTAAGTTCTATATTGTAACACTGTTCTGTTTGTATTGAAATTCAATCGAAAGATTTTAATGGCAAATAGTATCATGTGTCTTCTTTAAACAAAAAATATTATGGTATAGTGGTTACAATGCTAGACTTATATTTAAGAGGTCCTTGGTTCAAATCTTAACTATAACAAAATTTTGTTTAATTTATATTTTTTATATTATGTATGGGAGGGCCATTTTGGAAGTTTTGCCTCGGGCCCCCAATTGGTCAGGGTCGGCCCTGTATAGTGATTAGGACTTGAGGCTGTTGATGAACAGCAACTGACAAACTTGACTCAAATTAATGAACTTATAGTGATTATCTTGGCGAACCGGAATTAAACACTACTTATATGATCACGAGCTTATGGAATAATAATTAGAAAAAATTTGAGTTATCCCCCTCTTCTTTTCCATAATTAAATGTGCATTCCATAGAAATTAATTATCATAAAGTATGAAACCGCCAACATTTAACAGAAATCGTCAACAACTAACAATAAATTCCTTTGACCCCATTTAAGTGAGTGTACCCAGGGGCGAAGCCAGGATTTAAATCATGGGGAGGGTGTGTTGATATATATATATATATATATATATATATATATATATATATATATATTGGAAGAAGGGATCTTTATAGATGTATAAGGCGCAAAATGCTGAAGCCTATACAAGTAAATGCGCCACACGCGACCAGAAAGAAGAAACAAAAAGAGGGCACAACCCCAACGTGGGGGCCGGTCCCTACCCCAAGGTTAGGTCAGCGCCTGCCAAAAACGGTCTGGAGAGTGTGCAGCGCCTCATGATCTTGAGAATTTGTCGAAGGGCTTCTTGGTTCAGCTGTGAGGGGTTGTACTGGTGTCCTTCGTACCTGAATTTGTTCGGTTCTTCCAAAGCACCCAGATACCGGCGGCTGTGACGATCTGATGCCCGTGAGATGAGCCCAGATGGCGAGGAGATCGTTGAAGCCTCTGGTGCGATAAGCCTGCCTGCAACGACGAGAGAGGTCATTCCAAAGCTGAGTGACGAGGTCTCCAGTGAGCAGGATGTGTTCAGCAGTTTCATATCGGGACGAAGTACAGTAGTAGCATTTGGAAGCGAGGCTGAATCCGTTGGAGGTGAGGGAGTCATCGGTAGGAAGTTTCTTACGGTGAGCCCTCCAAAGCAGAACAGACCATTTGCTGGGGATACAGGAGTGCCAAAAAGGTACGATCGATGGAGACTGTAAGCTGGTGCCTCTCACGACGTATCTGGCAGATGCCATTGTGAAGGTACCACCTGGGGTGGGAGACCACCTCAAGGCGTCAGGGAGGTCGTTGAGCTTCACCTCGGCGGCTGCAAGGTCGGTCGTTGCTGCCGCCCCTAGCCAATCTCGGCTCCGGCCCCACCTCCATCCCGAGACGGGGTCCCAAAGGTCCCGGATCTCGCAAATAGGGGGCGGTTGGAGAAAGTTAAGGACCGCATTGCCGAGCCACCGCTCGTATCGGAGCGACGAGCTGTCGTTGCCTAGCTGTATTCGGATTAAGGGTTCGACGAGGTGTCGGTCGTGAAGGATACGGTGCCAGGAAGTGGGGGATCGATTGTTGGCAACTGTCATTGCGAGGTGGGAGTGTGGGAAGTATCTAGCCTTCATGAACTGGGTCCAGATAGAACTATCAGAGCGGAGCTTCCACCACAACTTCATGGAGCAGGCGTCGACGATGTAAGAAAGTCTGCTGAAGCCAAGACCGCCTACCTCAGTAGGTTTGGCCATGGTGTCCTAGCTTGCTCATCGGTGCTTGTTCCTTCCCGTCGAGGTGTCCCTAGAAGAAGTTGGCGAAGAGGGATTCTAACGAGGTAACACCTTCTTAGGTAGGGAGCAGTAGGGGTGAGCATTCGGTTTATTCGGTTTAAACCGAACCGAATAACCCAAAACCGAATTGGACCGAAACCGAATAAGTAAAACCGAAACCGAACCGAATTGGCCCAAAACCGAATTAAACCGAACCGAATTAAATCGGTTCGGTTTTCGGTTTATTCGGTTTATTCATATTTTTTTGATTTTTTTGAGTTTTTTTGTTAATATATATAGTAACTAAATATACATAGACATATTTAATATATACCTATATATATTTAGTATGTACCTATATATATTAATACTTATATATAGTACACACACACACACACACACACACACACAAATATATATATAAATTAATTAATTAAATTTTCTTATTCGGTTTTCGGTTTTGGACCGAAACCGAAACCCAAAACCGAAATCGAAACCGAATAAGAAAATTTAGTATTTTCAAAACCGAAACCGAACTGAATTTTTTTAAAACCGAACCGAACCTCTTATTCGGTTCGGTTCGGTTCGGTTTTCGGTCCAAAACCGAATAATGCTCACCCCTAGGGAGCAGACAGCCAAGGTGTAGATAGGGATGGAAGATAAGACGTGCTTGATCAGAATCATCTTTCTGCCTGGAGATAGGGTCGCATTATGCCAACCCTCGATTTTACTCATGATTTTGTTCATTAGCCCTTCGAAGATGCCCGAATTAGCTTTGCCGTAAACCAACGGGCACCCCAGATATGAGAATGGCAGGTAAGCGATGGAGAAGGAGGTCAGGTTAGCAAGAGTTGCCGAGTGGTTCATGTCCGCTTTGTGATGAGTGTAGATTACACTTTTGTTAGTGTTCACTCGTTGGCCGGAGCATTTGGCGTAATTTTCAAGTGTTCTGTAACACCCAGTTTTCCAGATGAGGGTAATTTTGAAATTTTATAATTATAATTATTATTTATTGATATTTATTTCATATCATGATTTTTGGTGATTTTTAATTATTTTTAGACTATTTAAAATCATGACTTGTGATTTTGTGTGCAGCTAGTGAAACCGTAGAGACTGTCTGCCTTAGAGCCTAACCCTGTGATTGGAATATCCATTTATCATTTTAGCTTGAGGGTATTTTGGTCATTTTGAATTTATTTGAATTTAATAGGATTTATTAGAATTTATTGGAATATATGTGAATTTATTATTAATTAAATAATTGTTTGGTGTCTTGTTAGTCCTTAACCTAGAATGGACCTAACCTAGAAGCTTAGACTTAACCCATGGACTAAGTTAGAATGGTTAACTTAAGTTGTGGCTAGAAAATATCTAGTTAGGATCCAAATAGGGGTTTAGTTAGTGAGACTTGATTTAGTGTAATGGGCCTATCAAATGTTGAACTTGATTAGCCTAGAGAAGGCCCATAGCCCATTAGACTCAACCCTAACCCTAACCATCACTTTATAACCAGCCACCTAGGGCTATTCCCCTATAAATAATCTCTTCATTTATTGTTCTTGCCTCTTTATTGAGATTTCAACATTTTGGAGAAGGAGGTAATGTCATTTCTTCCCTAATCCCTAGATCCTTCATTTTAATTCCTTTTCCACTCTAATCGTTTGCATTAGTTTCTAATCCAACTCTATTTCATGTCCATGGAGAGAAATCTCAGGTTTGGACCAATTTGGAGCACTTGGCCATCAAGAAGAAACCCCCCCTTTTTGAAGCTTTTTCATGCAAATTGAACATATATGTAAATCCCTATTCCCTCCACCAAATTTCGTTTTCTTTGCATGGATAGGAAGCCCTAGGTGTTCCCTAGCCGTAGGTATTGGTTTTGTGTCGATTCGTGTCCGTTTGGTGTCCGTATCGGACACATGTCATAGTGTACGTATAGGTGTTCGATGAAATGTCACTTAGGAATTTATTTTCGATTTTTGAAAATGTAGTTACATGAATTTGTAGATCTAAGGATGTACATTAATTGTTGTGAAGGATGTTAGGTATTTTGGTGTCATTTTGTGTCACGTTTTGGTGTTGGACACGCGTGCACGACACGAGTGCACTGTCCTGCTACTCGGGCACGATATCTCACTGTATAGGACATGTCGGGACACGAAATTTTGTGGGAATGATGGGGCTATCACTAACACTATGCTCCCAAAATTTGGGAGCATATGGTTCACTACACGCGGAGAAATCGCACGCGCACGGATCACGCGCGCGACAGTGGCTCACTGATACGCACCTATATATCGGACACGACACGGATTTGAGCCGATTCAGGGTGTCAGCTCCCTAGCACTAGACCCACTCTATCACGGGACACGGACACGACCCTTCTCGTGTTGTGTGTCGAGCCCAATCGAGCTCGACACGGCTGCACGAGGAGTGCTTTCCCTGTTTTTCTAATGTATAGTATTTACCATGCTTGGACACCTCGTGTCCACTTGTGTGGACACGAGAGCACTCTCCTAGGACACGTACACATGTGTACTTTATGTTGCCATATTTTGATTTGCATTTAATATGATTTTCCACATGATTCTTGGGTTCGAAATGGTTTTTCTGATACATTGGTTCATTGTTTTGTTTCTGAAATTTGATTCCTAATTCTAAACTGATTTTGATGTAAATCGAAATATTAATTCATATCTAGGAGTATTAGTTACTGCAATGATTGTGTTATGAATGATGTTTGAGAATTTAGTTTTCGAAATGGGTTGGTGTGAGGAAAAAAACAGGGAATTGGTTTTTGAAATTTGTTTGGATATAATGTGTTAACTGTATTGACATTTCCTGTCAATTGCCATTCCGTATTACAATGTTTTGTGATTCACAGAAAAATCTGAGAATCGATTTCATTTGCCTATTTTAGAAAATGTGTGAACCTGAGTATTCATTTCAAAATTTATAACTTTAACTTGTAAACTGAGAAATATTCTCAGGTCATGTTCACAATTGGTGAACATGAGTTCCCAGTTAGTGCAAACCTGAGAATGAACCTGAGAGATTGGGGATTTATTCTCAGGTTTGAGATTTAATGTATAGTGTGAATGAATACATGAATTGAATTTATGTAGAATAGATTTCCTGAATGTTCACTGTTCCATTTCCTGAAAAACTGAGATAATTTCCTGTTTTCTCACATTGCCTCCACATGTCACATACACACACATATGAATTCCCACACACTTTCCCTTAACTGTACACTGTTTTCCTTTTCCTGTACACACACACATTGCTATATATACACATTCACACAGCCTAAACCTGAAGCTAACCTATGCTGCTACACCCACACAAGCATATGCCTTTGAACACACACATGTGTATGCAACTGAACACTGTTTCCTGCCCTGAGAAATTTTGCTAACACACATTGGTTCACAAGTAAACTGGGTTGGGTTTCAACTAAATTGTATGAATGTATATATGCGATAACCCGGCTTGTGTTTGAACTGAATGTTAGTGTAACCTGAGAACACAGGGCACTCTAACCTGTCAAAAATAGGAACACACCCAGCTATCATTCAATTTTCTTGAAGGTTCAATGCATGTCTAACTATCTTGTGTGTTTTAGTTGTGATGATTAAATATCAGAAAAATAGCTTACATGATTGGGTTTTATGGTTATCATGGAAATTTAGTCTTCGAATTGTATTAGGCCTTGGATTTTAATTGTTAACTGAGAATTAGGTTCCTACTGTCCTCTCATGTATATCACACACACACCAAGCAACATTGACACTAGACACTGTCACTTAATTTCCTATGACACATTGCACACCCACACATTAGTCTACATCTTACCCTTTACTGTTTTCCTCTAGACACTCTCACTAACACTCACACATTGCCTAACACTCATTCCATGATCACACACACACACACACACACACACATATGCTCTCTTGTATTCTCACACACACACAAGTTTATATCATGTGACACTCTCATGACTCTTACTCACACAATTACATGCTCTTCTCTATCTCTCTCTCTCTCTCTCTCTCTCTCTCTCTCTATATATATATATATATATATATATATATATATATATATATATATATATATATATATATATATATTATATATGGCTAAATGTGTTAATGTGATAAATAGAGATTCCTATAGTTATATACATATATGTGTATATAGATATGTATATATGTGGGTACAAAGATATATAGCCTAGTGTTGAATTCTCTTTTCATGTACACCTCCATGTTCACACACACATAGCTTTACATGCTAGCTTTCTTTCTCTTATGTGCAATGTTGAATGTGATGGCTTGTGTTTGGCTTGTATAGCCTTGGGATTGGTGTGTGATTGCTAGACTATGCTTGGTTAGGCCTAGTGAGACTTGTTAGACTTGTTGGGGCTAGAACTTGACCTAGTTGACCTAGTTTGACTAGTCTAGTTGACTAGAGTTGACTAGAGTTGACCGAGTGTTGACTTTAGTCTACTTTGACCTAGACAACATGCAGATGCATAGTAGATTACATTTATCATCTCCTGTATACATCTTGACTTGTGTTGCTCTAACTAGGAGTCAGGTACCTCATCTCGGACAGTACATTTACTTCAGACATTCAGATACGAGGCGAGTACATTCTCTGACCATTTTATACTTGTCTGGATTTACATTCTTGTTCTAGATTACTGTACTTGATGTTGACACGATTGTTATCACGGATTGGTACTATATGGATCTTCTTTTGGGATGTTATCCCCTTGTATTCACTAAATACATATTGTGATGTACGTTTCACTTACATATTGTATTTATTGAATACCCATATCCTTGTATACTCATTGTGCATATTGTACTCTCATTATCACATGAGTTCCAGGGATAGACCATTGTACACTATTGTATAACATTGTACAACTATTGTATAATATTGTACATCTATTGTATAATATTGTACATCCATTGTATAATATTGTACACTATTGTATAAGATAACGTAACTGGAGTGGATCCTTGTGTATTGATTGGGGAGGGGGAGTAGAATTGGTTATGTACTCAAATTCTATTGTACAACATTGTATAACTATTGTATATGTCTATTGTACACCCACGTACAATGGAGTTACCATTGCATTGTCCTAGACCGTTTACATAACCATATTGTACTCTAAATTATAGTTGGCTTACAGTTCTTACTTATCATATATAGATATTTCCTGTTATCAAATCTCTACTATTTTTTCATATACATTCTTCTTCAGCGTTTCATGTACCTTACTCTATTGCATACTTTATATTTCCTAACTTTATATGAACTGCGTGAGATGTTTTGTGCTCGCTTCCGTCCTGACTGGACCTGTTGAAAATTTTACAGAGGATGATGAGGAACCCTGCACCCCTTACTTGGAGCTTGCCTAGATGACACTCGCGACCTGGACCCCTAGGGAGGTTCAGGCAGCTGCTGAGGAGGATACCCCTTGTTTAGTAGATAGCTTAGACTGTTCTTTCTTTTCGTGTTTAGCTGTTGTCTTTATTTTTCAGAGTTGTATGTCACGCCCCGCCCGGAATCACCCGAATCATCGTCCTCGCAGGGGGCATGATGCCGCACGAGCCTGGAGTTGCGCTCGTGCAAGGCAAGATGACAAGTTCTCAAATGGTTATCTTTTGATTCGATATTAACAACGAAAGGAAAACAGAGTATACGAAACAATTCTCTTTATTGATATCCGAAACTGAGATTACAATGGCTTTCGATAGCCTAACAATATATGCCAGATTGGCTACAACACTCAGGTTCTCTCTTGCCCACAAAGGATTTCACCGTTCCATACATCATGCCTTCTATATCTCGGCCGCATCAATCCAGCTGCGTAGTCCGAGCGTCAATGCGATAGCACGCTTCAATGCGCTTCGGCATTCCAAGCCTCAATACGTTCAAGCAACGCTTCGCCGCAAGCAATCCATTCCCTGCACCCTGCATGAAGCTGGTGGGGGATCAGTACGTTCGTCCTCGCATGTACTGAAGCAAAGATCATCTTTCCAAACCGACATTTTAATATTTATGTTGAATCATGCAACTTAGCTTATGATCTTGCTATGTTCTCCTTAGGGTCAATTTCATGGCATCTTCGAAAGCGTAAAGCATGTTATCATAGCAGCATGTTATCGAATTGAATAGGCAAGCAAACAAGCAATCTCGTATTTGATTCGTGGTACGACTTACCAAGTCGATGCACTCGCCCTTGCACCGACGCAAGGTGAATACGTCGCATTCCTTCCCTGTCACGTTATATGTGCATCTCTAAGCTGGATCTCTATGCGGGACGCATACGCGCCTACACTTTCAACCCATCGTTCCTTAACTATATGAGGGCCGTTGGCGTATCTGTGCCAGAATGGACTAAAGGAGTTCCTTTCTTTTCTCTCCTTTTTTTCTCAATATTTGTCGGGCTGCCCGGCGTTTCACGGGTGGGTTGCGGGCCCAACAACCGAAACGTTCCCGCTGCATGCCATCATTTGCGGCTTTTTCCATCTATAAGACGAGCGCTACTCGTTTAAGGATGTGCGCTTACAAAGATTATTCGATTCCCTCCGCGGCCAAGCGGTTCCGGGGCGCTCCGGTATTTAACCGTTTGGGGGAAACACCCGTGCACGGGCAATTATCACATTTAATCTCAAGTCCATCCCATTTGACCATGCAACGCCCTATCATTCAAGCAATCAAATTCAAACAACCAAACATAGTCTTGAGTCCGAGACACAGACTTATCGTCTCGCATCTCTTTCGTTAGCTTTCTGTGTTCTTACATTTCATACGTCGTTTCAATGATTCAATGGCATCGTGCCTCAACTCAATGCTCGTCAACCGAACGACCCGAAGGTCTTGAACACCTTTCGAGGCACCATATCATATCCGACAGTTTTGCCACATTCATGCCACAACTGTATTCTCTCGCAACGAAGCCATCTTTTATTATCCCGTGCACGTAGGCACGTTTCGACCGTATCCCCATGTTCTATAACTTAGCATTCAATGTTCGGGACTTGCGCGCTAGGGCGCTCGCCTATTGTCTTTCAATGTTCTAGCCGTCTAACTCGTGCAGCAAAGGCACGGTATGGTTCGTGCACTAAGGCACTCGCCGATTACAGTTATCCCATGTTCTTACGGCTTGCGCACCGAGGCGCTCGCCTTAGCGATATCCAATGTCCCATAACGACTCGTGCATATTGATGCACGTTTCATTTCAATTGTTCTAACTTAGTGTTCGACTCACACTACGATTTTATCTCCGATCGGCCACGCCCGTGGCGTCGATAGGTTAACTTAGCATACAATGATATATTTGACTTATCGAATGAAGGAGTAAAAAGAAGTCAATCCTCCCACCTTGAGTCGATTCGCCTTCGTCGTTTCGCCGAGCCGATGCAGCTCGATTTCATAACTTTGTTGCACGGCCACTATCCTGACTTAGCCATTCGAGCACTTCGTGCTTCATTGAGTTATACGTCCGATTTGCCTTAGCGTGCCCAAGTCTCGGTCCGTCGCAAGGCGACGATTTGATTTCGCGGACCCCTTACTAAATATGTCAAAAGATCGACCTCTAATATTTTCCCGTCAAAGTATAACCTGTACACGAAACCAACTAAAATCAATACTTGCATCGATTTGGACTTGCGCCTTGGTCGATTCGATTTCTTAGAATCTTCGAGCCAATTCAACGCACTCATCCTTCGGGGCAACGCGGCGCTTCGCATCGATTCAACTCAATGCATTCTTTCGGGGCAAGGCAACTCTTCGCATCAACATAGTTTGATGCATTGCTCGGGACAACTTAACTCTCGTATCGTTTTGCATCGATGCATTTCCTTGCGTCAACGTGACTCATTGAGTCAACGCTTCAGCGTAATGCGTCGTGCGGAGCGGGGCATTACAGTATATTTTAGAGATGTTGAGACTGGTAGTTGTTGAGACTTTGTTATTTCATTATGCTGTACCTCAGCTGAGGGTTTTCTTATCTATTTTATCGTGCCATATTCCATCTCTAGGTTGTGATTGAGTTGTACCTCTGTGTTGGCCTCCTTATGGAGAGTATTTCATGTTAGTTAGTTATAGTTCATAACCTATGTCACGACCCGCACCCTGATTAGGGGCACGAGAAGTAGGTACGTCCAGCCTACGCCACAGCATCGGCGGTAGAACGCTGTCTAGGTTGTCCAAAAAACTACACTAAACAGTATAAAGGTATCTGTACAGTATATACACTCCGAATGGAGGTGACATAGCAATACAGTCTCAATCACAAAAACAAACTAGGATAGATAGCACGAAAGGAAACATATGATAGATGAAATAGAATAAGTCATGTGTCCAACACAAGCCCAGATATATACAACATCACAAGGTCTCAAAATATAACATAGAAGCTACAGTCTGATAAAGCTAGCTGGATCGCAGTCCAGTCAAACCTAGCTAATCTACACTACTCCGGGAGTACAAAATCTAGTGGCTCTACTATAAGGCCACGGTCCTGCACTACTCTATCTGACTCGAGCCAATAATAGGTCTAGCAGTCTGCCTCAGAGTCATCTGTAATATATCATAACGGTATCCTGTCAGAAAAATGAGCAAGTACAAGCACTAACAGCAGTTCCATGTGAATTGACAAATTCTATAAGAGACAGTATAATGAAATACAAGACAAAGATATATGAAGACTTGGGAACCGTTCGAAAGCTGAGTTACAACCCTTAAACCAAATAAGGACCGGGGTTGTAACCATTCTCCCGAGCAAAACTTAGTCTCCAAATCAAGGTACATCATAGAGGCATGTAAAACATGTGAGTAACTGAATATCATAGCATGGTGAGAAAATACTGAATGTAGAACAGAGCAGGATATATGATAAGATAAAGTAAATATAAAATATGCCTTGAATTATTAGAGCGTTATGTGATCGGCAAGGGAATCATGGTAGGGTTATCCACTTGGCCCGGCAATTCGCGGTGACCTCAACGGAAAGTCATGCCGGCCAACCTGGATAACATGGACATGGAGGTATCTGCTACACTCTACGTGAGGTGAGAGTGGCACAAGCAAAATAGTGACATGGGACTTTGATCACATAACCCCTAATAATTCCCCATCCCCGAGTAGTATAATGGACCTGGACATGACACGTCATGACACGGGATTCCCTAAGAGGATAGCTACTCCCTCTCAGGAATCGGTGTCTATACAAGTACAGGGAACAAGACAGGAAATGTACATATATACCAAGAAAATCTAGGAACAACATCTCATGTCATGGTCCAACGTATACTAGTCCGTGAACTATCGTGACTGGGAATCAAGTAAGACACTACGAGTGAATCGGATATAGCAGATATCAAGACAATGAAAACTATCAGTGAATGTACTCACCTGCTGTCCTGAGCTGTAGGGTATATCAATGCTCAGAGCGGTAATCAGAAACCTAAAGATGAGATACTGTATGTTAATTTAGGTTTAAACAAGTTTAAGAATGATTCACAATGAATGATATAAAATCTAGGTCAAACTAGGTCTCACTAAGTCACACTAAGTCCTGTCAAGTCAAATCTAGGTCAAATCAAGTTATATCAAGTCAATCTAAGTCAGACCAAGTCAACCCTAGGTCATACCAGTCATCACAGGTCAAAACAAGTCGAAGAAAGTCAAACGGGGTCAAGAGTTGGCATACAATTGACTTTTGGTCAACTGGTCAACCCTGGTCAACTCTGGTCAACCCTAGGTCAAACTGGTCAAATGTTGACCAACAGTTGACTTTTGGTCAACTGGTCAACTCTGGTTTGGATTTGGTCAAATCTAGACAAAGTGTTGACTCACGGTTGACTTTTGGGTAAAAAAGTCAACTCTGGGTCAACCGAGCCAAAATCGACTCAAATATGACATTTGTAGGGTGTACCTAACATGCCACCCAAGTTTCAAGTCAATCCAACTACCCGAACTCCGTATCTCGAAATTACCCGATTACCCCTTAACATTTACCCTTAAACCGCTCTAACTTGACGCCAAGTGGCCTTCCCTTAGGAATTCCACTCCGTGCTTCCTAGGGTAGTAGGGTACTAGCCTATACAACCATTACCTACCAAGTTTCCTAGGGTAAGTGGACATCCAGTCCATCTTACGGTCCGTATTGCCCGTTTACCCGTTATCTTGAACATTTCAAGATACGGAATGGTGCGGTACGATACCATCTCCCCAAACCCACAGGCAACCCCGACTCCAACTCCGAAGCCTACCCACAAAATCTAAATCACATTATCTAAGTTCCCTCCAAATTTCGACGCGTTCCGAATCACGGAACTCAAATTCACCCTATCACCAAATCATAACTTAACCTTTCACCCTCTCATTCACTCATTCAACTCTCACTTTTCACACCCTCTTGGGACAATCTTTGGGGGGTTATTTAGTGGGCTAATTAGGGTTATATAGGACTATATATATATAGGTATATATATGTATATATGTGGGTATATATATAGGGGTATCTATAGGTTGATTTGGGGGTCAAAAAGGGGGCCTAAAGGGGGTTTACTGCTGCTGCAATGGCTGTTACTGCTGCGGCTGCTATGGCTGTGTTGCTGCTGTTGTGGGGGCTGTTTTGGGGGGGGGGGGAAACAGCCCCCTAGCTGCTGTCGGTGTCCCCCCTTTCCCTTTCACAAATTCCTCCATTCTCCCACTCTTCTCCCTCTCTAATTCCCTCTATAAACCTCTCTAATCTCCCTCTCGATCTCTCTAATTCTCTTCTAATTCCTCTCTATCACTCTGACATATATATATATATATCACTCACATACATTTCCTCATTCCCTTCCCTCTCTACACATACAAATACACACACATATATACACATGACCACACACACACACACACACACACACACATATATATATATATATATATATATATATATATATATATATATATATATATATATATATATATATAAATATAAATGTATATAAATGTATATAAATGTATATATATATACATAGACACACACACACTTATATGTATCTATATATATAAGGACACTCACACACACACATGGACACACTCTCTCACATGGACACACACATACTTATAGACAAATACACACATACATATCTATATATATAAATATAGACACACAAATACACATGTATATATATTATATATACCACTCTAAAAGGATAAAACCATAAATAATCCTTAAACTAGATTTTAGGGAAACCTATCAAATCTAGGGTCAACTTGTAGAGAATGGTCTCCCCTATAATTTATGTGAAAGAATAAATAAAATAGGAGAATTAAAATGAGAGTTTAAAGGATTACCTAAATGTAGATTTGGAGGAAGAAGAAGGAGTTGGAAGAAAGAAATGAAAAGAGAAGAAGAAGACTTAGTGAAGAAGAAAGGAGAGGTGGAGGGGGTGGACTATATGACCAGCCATGGTGGTCAAAGGTAGGGGCACTTGTAATTATAAGTTTGCCCCTCCCTAGCTTCTAGGCTAAGTTAAGTCCCAAAATTGGTTTCGGAAGTTGCTAAAATTAAATAAAAATCATAATTAAGCTTAGATACTCATATGGGATTAGTCCAAACTCCTAATCCTAAAAGTTTAGTTTGGTGGGCCATGGCTAATTAACATGCTAATTACGACTCAAGTCGAAATTCTCCGGAGTCCCGAATTAACTCGGAATGCGATAAAATTCGAACCCGACTCCTATAATAATTAAATATTAATATTCATGAAATAAAATTCTCAAAAATATTATAAAATGAAAAATTACCATTTTACCCCTAACTTGGAAAAGTGAGGGTGATAACCTAGAACAGCGTTCTACCGCCGACACTGCGGCGTAGGCTGGGCGTTGTTACGTACTCGTACCCTCACGGTGGGTGCGGGTCGTGACACGTTTTTAGTGGTGGCCCATGCAGGTCGAGTTTATGTAGTGGTATTCGAACTAGAGTATCACTACAGCCTGCAGTAGGATTAGGATATTTTGGAGGTACTCAATCACATTAGGAAAAACTCTTAATCAGATTCCTTTTGTCTAAAATTGTTGCTTACTGACTTTCCTTGAATATAAACTGTCCTCCTTTGAATTTTTGCTTCATTCTCAGAAATTGCTTCTTGTTTTGATCTGTTTTCATGATGGTTATGAAGACACGATCTCATCGCTTCGGTTCGGGGGATACTATCGAGAGACTGGCCACCTCTCGTCCTGTTCATCAGGGCCCCGAGACCGCAGCTTCTGTTGTGCCGACTCAGGTTGGCATTTCTGCTACATTGGAGGTGCACCTCTGTCTGTACAGAGACTTTTTCTGTCATTTTCGATTTCTCTCAGTAGCAGCGGTTTATGCAGCATCAGCAGCAGACCAGGAGAAACTAGCAGGGCGAGCTATCGTCAGGACATTCGATGATGCACAGACCATTGGAGATCTTGCTGCAAGTTTCGTTCTTCTCGATTCCATTTCCGCAATTATCTTTTATAACTACCTTGAAATCCGATTCTATCTGTTCCTTACTGATTGATAAATTTTGTCATGTTGTCCTTTTGTTATGTTTGTTTTTCTTCAAAAGAAAATCATATGGGCTAGGTCACCTCAGTTATGGAGTCTAGAATCTTTGATGGTCGTGTTAGTTGGCATAGTGGGGACATGTAGTCAGATTTCGGATGTATTTCTCGGGTATAGGAATTTAAGGTTTTCGCCGTCGCATGCGGCAATGCGAAAATTTTAATTACCATGAACCTAGAGATACATACCTTAGTCAAGGACTCTGTGATTATCGTAGCCTTGCCCACTAGCATGATGAAGACTCTGGACAACATGATGTGGACAGACGCATATGATTAACAAATTGTATCTTGAAGGTTTTAAACATCATACCCTTCTGTTGTTGTAAATAACTTAGGAGTATGGATATTTAGTTTTGTAGAGTTTGTTCATAGGTTGTTCCTTCATAGTATAATGATATGATGACTTTTAGAGTGTCTGTACCCTAGAGGTGATAGTTAGCATTGGTGTTAGAATAGTAACCCATTGCAGATAATTCTCCTGTTATCTATAATACCAACCAGTTTACACATATAGGATGTTAGTATGCCATACAACCTTGATGATTTATTATTGTTTTCGTTTACCCTTCCAGTAAGGCACCCAGTGACCAGAGCCCGCCCTTGAGCATAGTTGTAGTTTCACCTAAGACTAAGAGGTCTATATATATAGATGATATACTTAGGATAAATGTGATGGGTTGTTATTCTTGAGCTTATGTATATGTGGTATTTGGGATTGGTGTGTTTAGCTTGTAGGTATTTAGTTATGGGTGACTTGATAGGATTGGGAAGTTAGAGCTAGCCTATTATCGAGTTTTCTTTTGCTAATCTCTAGTTGCCAACACTAGGTAGCTAGCATAGGTAAAATCCTAGGAAGTTGACCAGCTGATGACCAAGTACTAGGATGTTGAAAAATTGACTAGTGATTGACCCTTGTCTATGTTTGACCTAGAAGGGGTGCGATCATCTTAATTTCGAGGACGAAATTTTTATAAGATGGGTAGGATTGTAACACCCAGTTTTCCAGATGAGGGTAATTTTGAAATTTTGTAATTATAATTATTATTTATTGATATTTATTTCATATTATAATTTTTGGTGATTTTTAATTATTTTTAGACTATTTAAAATCATGACTTGTGATTTTGGTGTGCAGCTAGTGAAACCGTAGAGACTGTCTGCCCTAGAGCCTAACCCTGTGATTGGAATATCCATTTATCATTTTAGCTTGAGGGTATTTTGGTCATTTTGAATTTATTTGAATTTAATAGGATTTATTAGAATTTATTGGAATATATGTGAATTTATTATTAATTAAATAATTACTTGGTGTCTTGTTAGTCCTTAACCTAGAATGGACCTAACCTAGAAGCTTAGACTTAACCCATGGACTAAGTTAGAATGGTTAACTTAATTTGTGGCTAGAAAATATCTAGTTAGGATCCAAATATGGGTTTAGTTAGTGAGACTTGATTTAGTGTAATGGGCCTATCAAATGTTGAACTTGATTAGCCTAGAGAAGGCCCATAGCCCATTAGACTCAACCCTAACCCTAACCATCACTTTATGACCAGCCACCTAGGGCTATTCCCCCTATAAATAATCTCTTCATTTATTGTTCTTGCCTCTTTATTGAGATTTCAACATTTTGGAGAAGGAGGTAATGTCATTTCTTCCCTAATCCCTAGATCCTTCATTTTAATTCCTTTTCCACTCTAGTCTTCTGCATTAGTTCCTAATCCAGCTCTATTTCATGTCCATGGAGAGAAATCTCAGGTTTGGACCAATTTGGAGCACTTGGCCATCAAGAAGAAACCCCCCTTTTTTGAAGCTTTTTCATGCAAATTGAACATATAGGTAAATCCCTATTCCATCCACCAAATTTCGTTTTCTTTGCATGGATAGGAAGCCCTAGGTGTCCCCTTGGCGTAGGTATTGGTTTTGTGTCGATTCGTGTCAGTTTGGTGTCCGTATCGGGCACGTGTCATAGTGTATGTATAGGTGTTCGATGAAATGTCACTTAGGAATTTATTTTCAATTTTTGAAAAAGTAATTACATGAATTTGTAGATCTAAGGATGTACATTAATTGTTGTGAAGGATGTTAGGTATTTTGGTGTCGTTTTGTGTTACATTTTGGTGTTGGACACGTATGCACGACACGAGTGCACTGTCCTGCTACTCGGGCACGATATCTCACTGTATAGGACACGTTGGGACACGAAATTTTGTGGGAATGATGGGGCTATCACTGACACTATGCTCCCAAAATTTGGGAGCATATGGTTCACTACACGCGGAGAAATCGCACGCGCACGGATCACGCACTGTGTGCACACGCGCGACAGTGGCTCACTGATACGCACCTATATATCAGACACGACACGGATTTGAACCAATTCAGGGTGTCAGCTCCCTAGCACTAGACCCACTCTATCACAGGACACGGACACGACCCTTCTCGTGTTGTGTGTCGAGCCCAATCGAGCTCGACACAGCTGCACGAGGAGTGCTTTCCCTGTTTTTCTAATGTATAATATTTACCATGCTTGGACACCTCGTGTCCACTTGTGTGGACACGAGAGCACTCCCCTAGGACACGTACACATGTGTACTTCATGTTGGCACATTTTGATTTGCATTTAATTAGATTTTCCACATGATTCTTGGGTTCGAAATGGTTTTTCTGATACATTGGTTCATTGTTTTGTTTCTGAAATTTGATTCCTAATTCTAAACTGATTTTGATGTAAATCGAAATATTAATTCATATCTAGGAGTATTAGTTACTGCATTGATTGGGTTATGAATGATGTTTGAGAATTTAGTTTTCGAAATGGGTTGGTGTGAGGAAAAAAAAACAGGGAATTGGTTTTTAAAATTTGTTTGGATATAATGTGTTAACTGTATTGACATTCCCTGTCAATTGCCATTCCGTATTACACTGTTTTATGATTTACAGAAAAATCTGAGAATCGATTTCATTTGCCTATTTTCAGAAAATGTGTGAACCTGAGTATTCATTTCAAAATTTATAACTTTAACTTGTAAACTGAGAAATATTCTCAGGTCATGTTCACAATTGGTGAACATGAGTTCCCAGTTAGTGCAAACCTGAGAATGAACCTGAGAGATTGGGGATTTATTCTCAGGTTTGAGATTTAATGTATAGTGTGAATGAATACATGAATTGAATTTATGTAGAATAGATTTCCTGAATGTTCACTGTTCCATTTCCTGAAAAACTGAGATAATTTCCTGTTTTCTCACATTGCCTCCACATGTCACATACACACACATATGAATTCCCATACACTTTCCCTTAACTGTACACTGTTTTCCTTTTCCTGTACACACACACATTGCTATATATACACATTCACACAGCCTAAACCTGAAGCTAACCTATGCTGCTACACCCACACAATCATATGCCTTTGAACACACACACATGTGTATGCAACTGAATACTATTTCCTGCCCTGAGAAATTTTGCTAACATACATTGGTTCACATGTAAACTGGGTTGGGTTTCAACTAAATTGTATGAATGTATATATGCGATAACCCGGCTTGTGTTTGAACTGAATGTTAGTGTAACCTGAGAACACAGGACACTCTAACCTGTCAAAAACAGGAACACACCCAGCTATCATTCAATTTTCCTGAAGGTTCAATGCATGTCTAACTATCTTGTGTGTTTTAGTTGTGATGATTAAATATCAGAAAAATAGCTTACATGATTGGGTTTTATGGTTATCATGGAAATTTAGTCTTCGAATTGTATTAGGCCTTGGATTTTAATTGTTAACTGATAATTAGGTTCCTACTGTCCTCTCATGTATATCACACACACACACCAAGCAACATTGACACTAGACACTGTCACTTAATTTCCTATGACACATTGTACACCCACACATTAGTCTATATCTTACCCTTCACTGTTTTCCTCTTGACACTCTCACTAACACTCACACATTGCCTAACACTCATTCCATGATAACACACACACACACACACACATGCTCTCTTGTATTCTCACACACACACAAGTTTATATCATGTGACACTCTCATGACTCTTACTCACACAATTACATGCTCTTCTCTATATCTCTCTCTCTCTCTATATATATATATATTATATGGCTAAATGTGTTAATGTGATAAATGGAGATTCCTATAGTTATATACATATATGTGTATATAGATATGTATATATGTGGGTACAAAGATATATAGCCTAGTGTTGAATTCTCTTTTCATGTACACCTCCATGTTCACACACACACATAGCTTTACATGCTAGCTATCTTTCTCTTATGTGCAATGTTGAATGTGATGGCTTGTGTTTGGCTTGTATAGCCTTGTGATTGGTGTGTGATTGCTAGACTAGGCTTGTTAGACCTAGTGAGACTTGTTAGACTTGTTTGGGCTAGAGCTTGACCTAGTTGACCTAGTTTGACTAGTCTAGTTGACTAGAGTTGACCGAGTGTTGACTTTAGTCTAGTTTGACCTAGACAGCATGCAGATGCATAGTAGATTACATTTATCATCTCCTGTATACATCTTGACTTGTATTGCTCTAACTATGAGTCAGGTACCTCATCTCGGATAGTACATTTACTTCAGACATTCAGATACGAGTCGAGTACATTCTCTGACCATTTCATACTTGTCTGGATTTACATTCTTGCTCTAGATTACTGTACTTGATGCTGACAAGATTGTTATCACGAATTGGTACTATATAGATATTCTTTTGGGATGTTATCCCCTTGTATTCACTAAATACATATTGTGATGTGCGTTTCACTTACATATTGTATTTATTGAATACCCATATCCTTGTATACTCATTGTGCATATTGTACTCTCATTATCACATGAGTTCCAGGGATAGACCATTGTACACTATTGTATAATATTGTACAACTATTGTATAACATTGTACATCTATTGTACAATATTGTACATCCATTGTATAATATTGTACACTATTGTATAAGATAACGTAACTGGAGTGGATTCTTGTGTATTGATTGGGGAGGGAGAGTAGAATTGGTTATATACTCAAATCCTATTGTACAACATTGTATAACTATTGTATATGTCTATTGTACACCCACGTACAATGGAGTTACCATTGCATTGTCCTAGACCATTTACATAACCATATTGTACTCTAAATCACAGTTGGCTTACAGTTCTTATTTATCATATATAGATATTTCCTGTTATCAAATCTCTACTGTTTTTTCATATACATTCTTCTTCAGCGTTTCATGTACCTTACTCTATTGCATGCTTTATATTTCCAACTTGATATGAACTGTGTGAGATATTTTGTGCTCGCTCCCGTCCTGACTGGACCTATTGAAAATTTTACAGAGGATGATGAGGAACCCTGCACCCCTTACTTGGAGCTTGCCTAGATGACACTCGCGATCTGGACCCCTGGGGAGGTTCAAGCAGCTGCTGAGGAGGATACCCCTTGTTTAGTAGATAGCTTAGACTGTTCTTTCTTTTCGTGTTTAGCTGTTGTCTTTATTTTTCAGAGTTGTATATTTTAGAGATGTTGAGACTGGTAGTTGTTGAGACTTTGTTATTTCATTCTGCTGTACCTTAGCTGAGGGTTTTCTTATCTATTTTATCGTGCCATATTCCATCTCTAGATTGTGATTGAGTTGTACCTCTTTGTTGGCCTCCTTATGGAGAGTATTTCATGTTAGTTAGTTATAGTTCATAACCTAGAACAGCGTTCTACCGCCGACACTGCGGCGTAGGCTGGGCGTTGTTACGTACTCGTACCCTCACGATGGGTGCGGGTCGTGACACGTTTTTAGTGGTGGCCCATGCAGGTCGAGTTTATGTAGTGGTATTCGAACTAGAGTATCACTACAGCCTACAGTAGGATTAGGATATTTTGGAGGTACTCAATCACATTAGGAAAAACTCTTAATCAAATTCTTTTTGTCTAAAATTGTTGCTTACTGACTTCCCTTGAATATAAACTGTCCTCCTTTGAATTTTCGCTTCATTCTCAGAAATTTCTTCTTATTTTGATCTGTTTTCATGATGGTTATGAAGACACGATCTCATCGCTTCGGTTCGGAGGATACTATCGAGAGGCTGGCCACCTCTCGTCCTGTTCATCAGGGCCCCGAGACCGCAGCTTCTGTTGTGCCGACTCAGGTTGGCGTTTATGCTACATTGGAGGTGCACCTCTGTCGGTACAGAGACTTTTCCCGTCATTTCCGATTTCTTTCAGCAGCAGCGGTTCATGCAGCATCAGCAGCAGACCAGGAGAAACTAGCAGGGCGAGCTATCGTCAGGACAGTCGATGATGCACAGACCATTGGAGATCTTGATGTAAGTTCCATTCTTCTCGATTCCATTTCCGTAATTGTCTTTTATAACTACCTTGAAATCCGATTCTATCTGTTCCTTACTGATTGATAAATTTTGTCATGTTGTCCTTTTGTTATGTTTTTTTTCTTCAAAAGAAAATCATATGGGCTAGGTCACCTCAGTTATGGAGTCTAGAATCTTCGATGGTCGTGTTAGTTGGCATAGTGGGGACATGTAGTCAGATTTCTGATGTATTTCTCGGGTATGAGAATTTAAGGTTTTCGCCGTCGCATGCGGCAATGCGAAAATTTTAAATACCATGAACCTAGAGATACATACCTTAGTCAAGGACTCTGTGATTATCGTAGCCTTGCTCACTAGCATGATGAAGACTCTGGACAACATGATTGTGGACAGACGCATATGATTAACAGATTGTATCTTGAAGGTTTTAAACATCATACCCTTCTGTTGTTGTAAATAACTTAGGAGTAGGAATATTTAGTTTTGTAGAGTTTGTTCATAGGTAGTTCCTTCATAGTATAATGATATGATGACTTTTAGAGTGTCTGTACCCTAGAGGTGATAGTTAGCATTGGTGTTAGAATAGTAACCCATTGCAGATAATTCTCCTGTTATCTATAATACCAACCAGTTTACACATATAGGATGTTAGTATGCCATACAACCTTGATGATTTATTATTGTTTTCCTTTACCCTTCCAGTAAGGCACCCAGTGACCAGAGCCTGCCCTTGAGCATAGTTGTAGTTTCACCTAAGACTAAGAGGTCTATATATATAGATGATATACTTAGGATAAATGTGATGGGTTGTTATTCTTGATCTTATGTATATGTGGTATTTGGGATTGGTGTGCTTAGCTTGTAGGTATTTAGTTATGGGTGACTTGATAGGATTGGGAAGTTAGAGCTAGCCTATTATCGAGTTTTCTTTTGCTAATCTTTAGTTGCCAACACTAGGTAGCTAGCATAGGTAAAATCATAGGAAGTTGACCAGCTGATGACCAAGTACTAGGATGTTGAGAAAATTGACTAGTGATTGACCCTTGTCTATGTTTGACCTAGAAGGGGTGCGATCATCTTAATTTCGAGGACGAAATTTTTATAAGGTGGGTAGGATTGTAACACCCAGTTTTTCAGATGAGGATAATTTTAAAATTTTGTAATTATAATTATTATTTATTGATATTTATTTCATATTATGATTTTTGGTGATTTTTAATTATTTTTAGACTGTTTAAAATCATGACTTGTGATTTTGGTGTGCAGCTAGTGAAACCGTAGAGACTGTCTGCCCTAGAGCCTAACCCTGTGATTGGAATATCCATTTATCATTTTAGCTTGAGGATATTTTGGTCATTTTGAATTTATTTGAATTTAATAGGATTTAGAATTTATTGGAATATATGTGAATTTATTATTAATTAAATAATTGCTTGGTGTCTTGTTAGTCCTTAACCTAGAATGGACCTAACCTAGAAGCTTAGACTTAACCCGTAGACCTAACCTAGAAGCTTAGACTTAACCCATTAATTAAATAATCGCCCGTTGATGACTGTGGAGAACCAAGAGTTGTTTATAGATAGAAAGATGATGTCAATCCAAATTTCGGAGAACCCGAAGGCCCTGAAAACCTGAATCATGAATTGCCAGTCTAGACGATCGTAAGCCTTCTCCATGTCGAGTTTGATGGTGACGTTCCCTCCCTTGGATGGGAATTTCATGCACGTGATCATTTCCTGGGCGAGGAGGATATTGTCGGTGATGTTCTGCCCAGGGACAAAGCTATTTTTTTTCCTCAGAGATGATCTTGGGGAGAAGAGTGGACATGCGGACCGCGATGATCTTGGAGATGATTTTATTTGTGAAGGTGCATAAGCTGATTGGTCTGAAGTCTTTGAAGGATTTCGGGTTATCTTTTTTTGGGATAAGGATGAGGTTGGCACGAGAGATGGATTTGGGATAGCTCGTGCCTTGGAAGAATCCAACAACGGCCGCGAGAAAGTCCACTTCGATGATATCCCAAAAAGATTGGAAGAAAACACCGGAGAAACCATCAGGTCCGGGGGCGCTGTGCTCGCCAAGGGCCCAGACGGCCGACTTGACCTCCTCCGCGAAGGGGGGGTCAGAAGTTGCTCGTTCTCGCGTTCACTGATCAAGTTGGGGACTTGAGCCAAGAAAGCCTCATCTTTGACGACGACATCTTTGGAGAATAACTTGGTGTAGAAGCTAGCGGCTGCCAAGTGGATGATGCGCTGGTCTTTAAGTAAGAAGCCATTTTCGTCGGAGAACCGGTGCAGATTAAGTTGTTGTCTGCGACCTTTGACGCAGGAGTGGAAGAAGCTGGAATTTCTGTCGCCTTCAGCATCCCAGGTCAATCTGGCTTTCTGCTTCCAGAATTCCGTCTCGACCTTTAGCCGCGACTTGAGGAGAGCTTTGGTGAGGTTGAGGGCGGCACGAGCGTCCGTGGATCTGTCCGATGCGTACCGGAACTCTGCACGGGTGACGTCATTCTCCGCCGTCTTAATCTCTTAGAAGATGTTCCCGAAGGCGAGCTTGCTCCAAGCTGAAAGTGTGCCCTTGGTAGCCTTGAGTTTGGCGGCCACCCGAACGAGGGTGTCGGGGTGAGTCATCGAGGACCAGGCTGTGGCAATGGTGTTTCTGAATTGAGGGTGGTGTCTCCAGAAATCCAAGAAACGAAACAGTTTCTTGATGAGGTTGGAGTTGCTGCAGATCTCAATAAGGAACGGGGAATGGTCCGATTCCGTAGAGTTGAGGTGAGAGAGGTTGGCGATGAGATCCATGTCAGACCAGCGATTGTCGACCAAGGCTCGGTCTAGCCGGGAGTATTGTCTTATGGTGCCTTCTTGCATGTTGTACCAGGTAAAGGCGTTGCCGGAAGAGAGGGAGGGTGGACAGGTGGGCGTTGAAGATAAAGGAATTGAAGTCGTTCATGGCCGGCTGGGAGGGAGGGCGCCCCCCTGATTTCTCCTCTATGCGCGAGATCGTATTGAAGTCTCCGACACAGAGCCATGGGAGGTTGTTGAGGTTGAGGTGAGTGTCTATCAGAGTGTCCCAGAGCAGCTTGCGCGCGGCAAAATCACAGCTGCCATGGACGGCGGAGAAGAGCGGGAAGTGAGAGTGGGGTGCTCCAGCCTACAGGAGAGCGCCTGATTCGAGTCCTGAACGATGCCGAATTTGCATTCGGCCGTGAAGTGGATTCATATGTCGTGGCACCCAGCTACCGCGGACTGGAAGCCGAGTTGAAGCTGGATGGATTTGAGCTTTCTCTGGGGGATTTTGGGTTCGATGATCACAAGAATGTCGATCCGGTAGGTTTTCTTGAGGCTCATTAATCTCCTCAAGGTCGGTTTATTGGCCAGCCCTCTAACATTCCAGGAGAGGATGTTAAGCATTAGGATGGTTACGAGGAGGGTGTGTGATGAGCTTTGTGGCTGACCTAGTGGTCATGGCCGTGGGCTCTTGGGAGTGTTTTTTCTTCTTGCGGTGGGGGATTTTGTGAGCTGTCGAGGTCACGGCTGCGGGGTCATCCGGTGTTGCTCTCGGGGTCTCTGCTTCGGTGACTCCCTGAACTGAGTTGTCTGCTTCCTTCTCCGGCGGGGAGGCCTCGTCCATCTCAATCTCTGCCATCACACAGAAGGGGTTGCTGGGGTCCAGGAAGCCGGCCTCCATGGATTGTTGGAGCCTATTTGCTGGACGCAGCCGGCGATGGCGAGGACGTTCGCTTGGTCAACTCCAACGCAGAGGGGGGAGTCAAATATCTCTTCTAACTCATGTGGTTAATGTGGAAGGTACTTTTCTTGTTTGGTTGAGTTCAATTCCCCATGTTGAATATGTAACAAATTTAAATTTTTTTCAACAATTTTTAACATCATTTAATTTTTTTTTAAAATTAAATGGTTGATGATATACACATGGCTTAGACGGCTCTATCTTGAGCCGCTTTGAAGCCCCTTTATATATATATATATATATATATATATATATATATATATATATATATATATATATATATATTTATATATATATATATATATATATATATATATATATATATATATATAAAATGGTTATGTAATTAAACTTCAATAGCAAAAAAATACTAAAATTCAAACAAAAAAAAGTCAATATTTTCAAAGTGCTAGAAAAGAGGAAGAAAAAATTGTACATATTCAAAATATTGGTAAAAAATATTAACAAAGATGTGGATCGAACTCATGCTCTCTTATTTAAAAGCGAATGTAGAGCCACTAAAGTAGGTTTACTATTTGTACATTAGGAGGTCAAACTAATATATATTTGGAAACTATAAAAAAAAACTTCTATATAGTAAACGACATTTCTATAAAAAAAAAAATTGCGTGTGTGGTGGGGGGGGGGGGGGGGGGGGGGGGGGGGGGAGGGGGAGTGGCTTCCCTTAGACCGCTATAAATTTGGCCCTGCGTTGTACCTTGAATTATAAACAAAGTATCATCAAATATGTGGAATGCACATTAAATTATGATAAAATCAGTGGGATACAACTTAAATTTTTTCTGTTTATTTATATAAGTAAAAGGAGTGACTGTTAGCCATTGACGATTTTTACTAAAAGTGAATATTTTATATATTATACTAATTCGATAAGGTACACCTTTGAATTTGCTAAAATAAGTGTGAGACAATTCAAAAATCCTCTAATAATTATTACAAAGGTATAACGAAGAGAGTTGGGGGCAAAGAAAGCAATTTGCGTGCAGTTAAACGGGACGGGAGGAGATGCATCGATAGGCCACGTGAGCTGTCTCTACACAGGCAGTTTGGCCAAAGCGAGGGCTTGCTCGCTGTTTAGACCCCACCGACCACATTCAAACTCCCAAACGTCCCTTCCTCCCTCGTTCTTTTCTCTCTCTCTCTCTCTCTCTCTCTCTCATGTGCCTGAAATTATTTCCCTCTCATTGACACTTAATATGACAAATAAAGCACAGCTCTACCAAAACCTACACTACACCTACTGGTGTGCATTATGGACCAGGTCCAGAGCCAGACCACGTTAAGCTAAAACGGATATGAAGATTAATCACAACCAAACGCGTATTCCTAATAAGCGTGTATAAAATACACACATACCAACATATATACTCCTTCAGACCTCTCTAGCACGATCACTCATTCAATCACTCGTTGGTCACCATTTCCTTTTCATACTAGCCTTCTTCCCCATCACTCTCTCTTCTATATATCTTGAACAAAAAGGAGAGGAAGGAAGAACATTATCTTCTTCTTCATTTCTACTCCGAGTTTTCTTTCTTGATACAGTGATACTCTCTCTGTCTCGTCTTCGAACAAGAATGCAGGCGAAGAGAGCGGTAGGATCAGCGCTTGCTCTCTTGTGCTGCAGCTTCACCCTCATTCTCGCCGAGACCCGTACAGGTTCTTCGAGTGGAATGTCACCTACGGCGTCATCTCTCCTCTTGGAGTAAAGCAACAGGTAGTGGTTGTGTTGTTTTTCCCTCCTTCTTCTTCTTCTTCTTCTGTTGATGTTTATGTGGTACTTACAGGGGATTGATCAATGGGCAATTCCCGGGACCGGACATCTTCTCTGTCACCAAACGACAACCTCATCATCAACGTCTACAACAGCCTCACTGAGGCCTTCCTCCTCATGGCTAGTCTTCCTCAATCCTTCTCTTACTGTTTCTTTCTCTCTTTCAATTTTTTTAATATTTATATAACTGATGTTAGAGTACATAGTAAATACTTGCATTACCAATAGCGTGCGTTAATAAGCGCATTTTTTTTTATTGGAGAGGAAGGGTTTTAATGAGAGATACATGGATTGACGAATCAAGTGCATAAAACTGGTTGTTTGGGTTGGAGTTTGGTTTTTCCTTTAGAAAGCTTTAGTCTCACATCGGAAAAAACAAAGAGATTGTATCTCTATATATTAGCTTTGCTATTATTGGAGATGCACATGTGGTGTGGAGGTGCACATGGATTTGCCATGTGGGATTATTTTTCTAATGGAAAAAAGACTAAAATCAACAATTAAAGCATTCATGCTTTTTGCTCTTGGGAAATTTATTTCCATAGGAGCTAAGCCCCTTAGCGACTCGGGCTCGGATTCAAGGGCTCATGAGGCGTTTTGTTGGCGCACTTTGTACTTAGGTTTTGTTGGCACAACTTGCAGCAGAACGTGTCTTTGCATGTTCTGAGCGGTTGCTCCATGATCGGGGTGGTTACTACCACGTCCCTAACATTGTGCTAACCGGGCAGTTGTTGCAGGGGCTTATATAAGGCCTCCTCCTTCTCTCTCACAGGTTAAGAACTGATACATAGGTAGTAGACAGAAAGTTTACAAGTGTTTAGAATCTGTGTGAGAGAAGAGAGGTATTGTACCAGCGTTGAGTTTTGCACGAGAGTTCGTGTTCATCCGAGGAGTCAGAAGAGCAAGAGTGTTCCAAGTTCTCCGACGAACTTGCTGGTTCCTGGAAGCTATTCGTGTGGGACGAAATAAAGCTTTGAGCAACGGTGATCATTCATCCCAGCAGGAGTTTTTCCATCCTTCGCCTGTCACCTTCTTTGTTGGTATTATCAGGATTCTATTAGTGCACCTTCGGTGAAGTGTTTGCGTTGATATTATCAGAATTCTATTAGCGCACCTTCTGTGAAGTGTAGCACTAGTGGAATTTCTCTTACGTACCTTCTATGAAGTGTTACGTTCTGTGCACCTTCTGTGAAGCGTAGCACTAGTTGAAATTTCTCTTGCGTAACTTCTGTGAAGTGTTATGTTCTGTGCACCTTTTGTGAAATGTAGCACTAGTTGAAATTTCTCTTACGTACCTTTTGTGAAGTGTTACGTAATAACGATTGTTTGTACAATTGTTACGAAATTTCAGTTTTCCATCGAAAAAATTGTACCCCGGCAATAACAATCTCAAAGCTTTATTGCTATGATGGAAAACGTTAATGTTTCACTCTTCAATTCTGACTTTTGCAAGTTAGAAAAGTTTGATGGAGAACATTACCAAGTCTGGAAGAGGAAGGTATATATCACCTTCAACTCAAAGACGTAGATCACGTGCTTCTGGAGGAAGAACCTACTGTTCCAGATGTTGGATCTGCTACCGCAATCACTGCTACTAAACTTCAAGCAAAATGGAGAAGGAAAAATAGTATTTGCAGGCTGCTTATCCTGAATGCTATGGAAGATTCCCTTGCAGAATCCTATTCTAAGAAGAATATCGCTAGAGACATATGGGAGTCTCTAGAAAAACTCTATGAAGAAGACAAGAACCGCAGTAAAATATTTGTAGTTGAAAAATATCACAAGTGGTTTTTTGAGGACGAAATGTCTATACTGCCGCAGGTGAAGGAGTTCCTGAAACTGCGACAGAAGCTGGAAGACGAGGCGATGCCCCTCCCCGACAAGTTTGTTGTTGGAGGGATTATCTCAAAGCTCCCCGCTGGGTGGAGCAAGTTCTATGTAAACATGCATAGGAAGAAGCTCGAGATCAGCCTTGAAAATCTCTTGCAGGAAATCTATGTTGAGGACCAGATGCGGGCTCAACTGAAGGTGGACACACTGTCTAAGCAATTGGCTAACGCCAATCTGGTTCATATCAAGGAACCAAGGGGAAAGCAGGCGGCTTCCCATAGCAAGAAGAAGGACCCTGACAATCTAAAAGTCAAGGGAACTTCTATCAAGAAAAAGAAGTCAAAGTCTCAAATGCCTTGCTTCAAGTGTGGCAAAAAGGGCCACTTTAAGAATGAGTGCAAAGCAAAGACCAAGCAATCAGAGCAAGGAGAGCCTAGTAAGGTATCTATGATCACTGACATTGTTGCTATGATTACGCAGGTTGATGCAGTAAGGACTGACTCTGACTGGTGGGTAGACACTGGAGCCTCCTGCCATATCTGCTCCAGTAAGGAGTGGTTCACCACCTACACACCTACTTCTGAAGTGGTTATGATGGCGAACCAGGCACAAGCTGAAGTGCTCGGAATCGGGACGGTGGTGTTGAAGCTGACTTCGGGGAAGTCTCTGACGCTTCAAGGCGTGAAGCACGTACCTGCTATCGCCAAGAACCTGATCTCAGGAGGCCTACTCTGCAACGCAGGCCTCAGGATGGACATCAATGATGGCCAGATGGTGATGTCTATCAAGGGAACATATTTCGGGAAAGCTTATTATACCGAAGGAACGTTCAAAATTCAGCTTGTAAATCAGTCCAATGTAATTAATACAATTAATGAAATCACTACTTCTGCTTATACTCTTGAGTTGTGGCATAATAGGCTAGGACATGTTCATTGTAAACGAATATAAACAGAATGTCTAGTCTAGGACTTATCTCCAAATGTGGGGGTAAGGTAGAGAAATGTGAAGTTGTGCTCAAACGAAGATCACAAGGAAACCCTTTCCTCGGGTTAATCGAAGTACAGATCTTCTGGAGTTGGTACACTCCGATATCTGTGACTTCAAACAGTTTTATACAAAGGCCGGGATATAGTATTTCATAACCTTCATCGATGACTTCTCTAAGTATGCGTTCGTCTACTTGCTGAAGGCTAAAGACGAAGCATTCGAGAAGTTCAAGGAGTTCAGAGCCGAAGCTGAGCGGCAGACTGGACAACAACTCAAAAGAATAAGAAGTGATCGAGGTGGGGAGTACAGGTCTCATGAATTCGCATCGTTCTGCAAAGAACATGGAATTGTCAATGAGACTACGGCTCCGTACTCTCCTCAATCAAACGGAGTAGCAGAGAGGAAGAACAGAACGTTAACAGAAATGATTAACTCAATGTTGTTGACTGCTGGCCTTCCTGAGTGCTACTGGGGTGAAGCTGCATTGACTGTCACTTTTATTCTAAATAGAGTTCCTCATGCAACTTCAGACGTTACTCCTCATGAACTCTGGTTCAAGGTCAGACATAACTTGAATGTCATTCGAGTGTGGGGGTGTCTGGCATATGTCAAGCTTCCAGATCTGAAGATTCAGAAGCTTGGGACAAGGACTAGTAAGACGATCTTCTTGGGGTATGCCGAGAAGAGTGATGCTCGGAGATTTCTTGATATTGAGTCAAATCATATCATTGAATCTCGCGACGCAGAATATTTTAAAGACAAATTTGCAAGGCACAAGAATATTGTTTTTGCTGATGTACCGGAGAACAATGAGGGTGCGCAGCAAACTGAAGTCTTCAATGAAGATGTGGTCCAAGAAGATGTTGTTGAAACAACGATTGAACCAGAACAAGCTGAGCCATCAGCTAAGCGTGTGAGGAGGCCGAAGGACTTCAGAAGTGACTTTGTCACCTATCATGTAGAAGCAGATCCGCTTACCTATGATGAGACGATGAAGACCAGAGACGCGATTTTCTGGAAGGAGGCGATTGACAATGAAATTGATTCCATCACCTCAAATAACACTTGGATGTTGGTTGATCTTCCTGAAGGAGCGAAATCCATCGAATGCAAATGGATCTTCAAGAAGAAGACGAAAGCAGACGGAACTATTGACAAGTTCAAGGCTAGGTTGGTAGCCAAGGAGTTTTCTCAGAAGTAGGGGATTGACTATTTTGACACATATGCTCCAGTAGCCCGGATGACTACCATCAGAATGTTGATTGCTCTCGCAGCAATACATAAGATGGTGATACATCAGATGGATGTCAAAATGGCTTTCCTAAATGACGAGCTGACCGAAGAGATTTACATGCAACAGCCAGAGGGATTTGTCGTCAAGGATCTTGAAGACAAAGTTTGTAAGTTTGTGAAATCTTTGTACGGTCTTAAACAGGCTCCCAAGATGTGGCATGAGAAATTTGACAAAGTTATAAGGTCAAATGGCTACATGGTCAGCGAGACGGACAAGTGTGTTTACACGAAGTTCGCTGATGGAAGATATGTGATCATTTGTCTGTACGTGGACGACATGCTTGTCCTAGGTACGGATATGAGCTGTGTCACGGAGACAAAGAGGTTCATCTCGAGCAAGTTCAGTATGAAGGACTTGGGGGAAGCTGATGTGATCTTAGGGATCAAGATCATCCGGACAGACACTGGACTAGCGTTGTCACAGTCTCATTATATTGAGAAAATGATCATTCGTTATGGATATCGGGATCTTCCAGGGATCGATACGCCGTACAGGTGTGATGTGAAGCTGAAGCCTAATTCAGGAAAAAGCGTCAGGCAGCTGGAGTATGCTAGCATAATCGGGAGTTTGTTGTATGCTACTAATGCCACAAGGCCTGACATAGTTTTCGCCGTGGAAATGTTGAGTCGTTTCACGAGCAATCCTGGTGTTGAACACTAGAAGGCTGTGAAACGGGTTATGAGATATCTCAAGAAGAGTCAGACATATGCACTGTACTACAGCGGAGATCCACAGGTAGTGGAAGGCTTCAGTGATGCCAGTTGGTGCTCAGATTTGGAGAGCGAAAGGTCCACAGGTGGATATATTTTCACAATGGGTGGAGCTGCTATATCGTAGAAATCGAAGAAGCAGACTCTGCTCTCGCGGTAATCCATGGAATCTGAGTTCTTTGCACTTGATACCGCAGCCGAGGAAGCAGAATGGCTTCGGGAGCTCATGTATGATCTTCCAGTGGTTGGGGCGCAAATACCGGCAATACCGATATACTGCGACAACCAGGCGACTGCGGCGGTGGCATCAAATAATCTTTTCAATGGAAAGAAGAGGACTGTGCGGTTAAAGCACAGGGCAGTACACGATCTTATTAATAGAGGTGTAATTGCAGTGATTGATGTTCGGAGTCAGAAAAATCTGGCGGATCCGTTCACCAAGGGCCTCAAGCGCCAGCTGGTCGATGACTCAGCATGTAAAATGGGCTTGAAGGCATTCTGATATTAGTTATTGTATTCCTACCATAAAGTTTTATGCTATTAGTTCAAAGATTTATCTACTAGGCATCTAGCTTTTGGTTCAATGGAGGACCATTAACTGGAAGAATATCAGGAACGGTGGGTACATGTTCTTTCGGGCATGGAGAGATTACGGACGTACAACCACTGTTGTCTACTGTTGTTTTCTGTAGAAAACGGTTCTTGTGGGAAGGTTGGCTTAATTGCCTTAATGAGTTCTCAGGCAGAGTGAATGCCTGGTGTGCTTTACAGGAAGCACGATAGAGCAGCACTACAAGGAGTGAAACTCCATGCTACAGTAGGGTGACTCCACAATGAGGTTCCCATATGTGGGGTGCTGCCCAGGAATAGGATAAAGCCTCGGCTTAGCAGGCCAAGTCACAGCGGCGTAGCACCGCAAATAGGCAGTTAGCCTAATGCTGTATGTTAAAAATAAAGAGGGATGTAGTCAGCACTACAAAGAGGAGGAGTTCCTCATGTTACAGTGGCACGACACCACGATGAGGTACCCGGTTAGGGATAAAGCCTCGGCCTTGCAAGCCATGTCGTTGCGGCGTAACACCGCATGGGAGCATAAGGCTTCATGCTGGGTAGTTTGGCACTACAAAGAGGCAGTTGCCTCATGCTACAGTAGTATGACACTACGATGAGGTTCCCAGTATGGGGTAAAGCCTAGGCTTTAAGCCATGTCATAGCGGCGTAGCACCGCAAGGGAAGCGCAAAGCGCTTCATGCCATGTCTCTTTATAATGAACTCACCTATAGTGTATGGACAAAGAGATATCAGGCCGTCTCTTGAGGGTAAACTTGTAGATGCCCAAAATTATACACTGAAACCAGGCTGGCACATGGCCTTTAATGTGTAGCCAGAAGCACATGTAACTACATTATGTGAGTGGAAAGAATTTCAGCTATGATGCAGAATTCAAGGCTTAGTCTATTCTTGTATTATAGTATGATTTTTGACCCATGCGGGAAGATTCAAGTCGTCAGCGACATCTCTCCTAATGCATGATGGACAGTTACTGTGGGGAACACTTATACCCATATATAGAGATATGTGGGGGATTGTTGGAGTTTTGGTTTTTCCTTTAAAAAGCTTTAGTCCCACATCGAAAAAAACAAAGAGATTGTATCTCTATATATTAGCTTTGCTATTATTGGAGATGCACATGTGGTGTGGAGGTGCACATGGGTTTGCCATGTGGGGTTATTTTTCTAATGGGAAAAAGGCTAAAATCAATAATTAAAGCATTCATGCTTTTTGCTCTTGGAAAATTTATTTCCATAGGAGCTAAGCCCCGTAGGGGCTTAGCGACTCGGACTCGGACTCAGACTCGGGCTCGGACTCTGACTCGGGCTCGGACTCTGACTCGGGCTCGTACGTAGAGTGCGCAGAGTACGTAGTGTACGCAGCGTACGCAGTGTACGCAGCGTGCGTAGAGTACGTAGTGTGTGCAGGTTGCGTAAAATGGCTGTGTGCGTAAAGTGCAAATTACGTTGGTTACGCGAGTGGCACAACTTACAGCAGAACGTGTCTTTGCATGTTCTTAGCGGTTGCTCCATGTTCGGGGTGGTTACTACCATGTCCCTAACATTGTGCTAACCGGGGCAGTTGTTTTGGGGGCTTATATAAGGCCTCCTCCTTCTTTCTCACAGGTTAAGAACTGATACACAGGTAGTAGACAGAAAGTTTACAAGTGTTTAGAATCTGTGTGAGAGAAGAGAGGTATTGTACCAGCGTTGAGTTTTGCACGAGAGTTCGTGTTCATCCAAGGAGTCAGAAGAGCAAGAGTGTTCCAAGTTCTCCGACGAGATTGTTGGTTCCTGGAAGCTATTCGTGTGGGGCGAATAAAGCTTTGAGCAACGGTGATCATTCACCCCAGCAGGAGTTTTTTCATCTTTCGCCTGTCACATTCTTTGTTGGTATTATCATGATTCTATTAGCGCACCTTCGGTGAAGTGTTTGCGTTGATATTATCAGAATTCTATTAGCGCACCTTCTGTGAAGTGTAGCACTAGTGGAATTTCTCTTACGTACCTTCTGTGAAGTGTTACGTTCTGTGCACATTCTGTGAAGTGTAGCACTAGTTGAAATTTCTCTTACGTACCTTCTGTGAAGTGTTATGTTCTGTGCACCTTCTGTGAAGTGTAGCACTAGTTGAAATTTTTCTTACGTACCTTTTGTGAAGTGTTACGTAATAACGATTGTTTGTACAATTGTTACGAAATTTCAGTTTTCCATCGAAAAAATTGGGCCCCGGCAATAACAGTTTGTTGGGATGATGCATGACAACCGGCTACATTGATGGCATATGTTTGCTTGTCTATGGCCTTTCCGTTGAGTTAGGCCATAAGGGATATAGCCGAAAGGTCCCCACGTGATGAGTAGGTAGTGGTAACGGGGATGTGGCTTGTTTCAGGATTCAGAAATCACAACTGTCACTCCACGAAAAGGATTTGAAAGATTTACCCCTTTCTCCATTCAATTAATGTGTAATATTACTATAATCACTTATAATGATTTCTTTCAATTAATTTCTTGTACAACTAAGTCTCTATGGCTTCATTTTGTTGCATCCAACATTAAAAGTGTTGCCTTATCTTTTATTTACTTTTGTTGTGGACAATTAGCTCAACCTCACATGTATATCAATATATGTGTCTCAATTATCTCTACAAGCTATCCCAACCTCTCTTTATATAGGAAGAGAGAGGTTGGGAGTTACATAATGAAAGGTCACTTAGGAGTTACAAAGTGAAGAGTCATGAGTTACAAAATGAAGAGTCACCATGATTCACCATGATGAGATGATTTACAATACTCCCCCTTGGCTCTTCACAAACTCTGCTTGTAAACACCTCTGAGCTTCTTTGTCTGTCTGTAGCTTGCAAATTCAAAAATGACCACCTACTTGTGCCTCGTTAAAACCTTGCCAATGAAAACCCAGTGGAAAAAAAACTTTGGTCGAAGGACAAAAGAGTACACACAGGTTAGTGTGATAGGGTAAACTTAACCATTGCAAAGGTGCCTCGTCAAAACCTTGTCAGGGAAAACCCAGTGGAAAAAAAACCGCTGATCGAAGGACAAAAGAGTACACGATGGTTTAGAAGTATACACTGGATACTTTCCCTGATCACAATAGTCCTTAGTGAATAAGAGATTTGAAATGTGTCTCGTTAAAAACCTTGCCAAGGAAAAACCAGTGGAAAAAACTTTGGTCGAAGGGAAAAAGAGTACACAAGCATACATCAGGATGCTTCCCTTTTCACTCGCACTCGACAGGGTGCGAGATATACGCACAACAGGGCATTTTGGAGGCGCTCGTTGGGGCGCTCCTCCTCACATGCACACAACAGGGTGCAGGAAACATGTTTCACTTAGGCTAGCTCTGAAAGCTTCCTAAGTCCAATCGCTCTGACATGTTTCTGGAACGAGTGTTTCGGCAGTGACTTGGTGAACAAGTCTGCACGGTTATTCTCTGATCCAATGTGTTGCACTTCAATCTTCTGAAGCGCTTGTTGTTCATGTGTAAAGAACAACTTGGACGATATGTGCTTGGTAGCATCCCCTTTGATTTAACCATGTTTCGCTTGATCAATAACAACGGTATTGTCCTCATAGATGACAACAGGTTCATCTGGGTCATATGAAAGATCACATGTACTTCGAATATGGCCAATAACAGCTCGAAGCCATACACACTCTCTAGTCGCCTCATAGAGTGCGAGTAGCTCAGAGTAGTTCGTTGAAGTAGCCACTAAGGTCTGTTTACGAGACTTCCAAGAAATTGCCGTGTTCCCAATGGTAAAGACATAACCAGATTGGGAACGCCCCTTGTGCGGATCAGATAAGTATCCCGCATCGACGTAGCCAACAAGGGTCGCGTTGCTTCGAGTGCCAAGAGCGTTGGACTCACTCAAAAGCGCGTAGGAATAGAACAAGCCCAAGTCCGTAGTACCCTTAAGGTAGCGGAAAATGTCTTTTATGCCATTCTAATGGCGGCGTGTTGGCGCGGTGCTGTGTCGAGCTAGACAATTCACAGCAAACAAGATGTCCGGTCTAGTACATTGGGCCAAGTACAATAAAGCGCCTATTGCACCCAGATAAGAGCACTCAGGACTCAATATCTCTTCGTCGTCCTCCTTTGGACGGAATGGGTCCTTAGTAATGTCTAGAGAGCGGACGATCATGGGAGTAGCGGACGGCTTAACGTCAAAATGACTAAAGCGTCTCAACACCTTTTGGGTGTAGTTCGCTTGATGGACAAGAATTCCATCTTTACGGTGCTCGATCTGCAGGCCGAGGCAAAACCGTGTCTTCCCAAGATCCTTCATCTCGAATTCCCTCTTCAGGATATCAGCAGTTTCTGATAAGTCTTTTTCGGTTCCTATAAGATTCATGTCATCTACATAGACCGCGATGATTGCGTATCCTGAAGTGGATTTCTTTATGAACACGCATGGGCAAAATTCGTTATTAACGTATTCCAAACCGATCAAGTATTCGCTTAGGCGGTTATACCACATTCGTCCGGATTGTTTCAATCCATATAGCGAACGCCTCAGTCTAATCGAGAACGCATTCCGTGGTCGGGAACTACTTGATTCAGGCATCTTTAGTCCTTCAGGGACTCTCATGTATATCTCTGTGTCTAGATCCCCGTAGAGATAGGTTGTGACCACATCCATGAGCTGCATATTCAGTTTTTCGGAAACTACTAAACTGATTAAGTAGCGGAACGTTATGACGTCCATTACGGGAGAATACGTCTCCTCGTAATCAATTCCAGGGCGTTGTGAGAAGCCTTGCGCCACAAGGCGAGCCTTGTATCGCACAATCTCATTTCTCTCATTACGCTTCCTTAGGAAAACCCATTTGTGACCAACTGGTTTAACATTGGGTGGTGTTGGAGCAACGGGTCCAAACACACTTCTTTTCGCTAAGGAGTCTAGTTCAGCCTGGATTGCTTGTTTCCATTGTGACCAGTCCGTTCGTCGTTGACACTCGGCAACACTACGAGGTTCCATGTCATTATTGTTCATAATGTCAGTGGCCACTGAGTATATGAACACATCATCGATGACAGTTTCGTTTCACTTCAAAATATCGTCTAAGCTAGCATACTCGACGGATATTTCGAGGTTATCGGCATGATTAGGAATAGGCGTTTCATCTGGAACGCGCTCTTCTAATACATCGCCGTGATCCTTAATGATCTCATGTGGCAAAACGCTTTTAACAAGATTTCTCCGCTTCCGGGGCAGAACATCTTTGGAACCAACCGGTCTTTCCTTCTTCTTGGGAATAGCGGCGGACTGGACGGCTGATGGCAGCGTCCTTTGCTCGGCGGGTTCGACCGGAGCAAGATGTTTCACAGGAACATGGCGTCTCTCAGGGACGTCTATCCTTGCAGGCACATTTGCAGCAGGTATAATTGATCTCGT
Organism: Iris pallida; assembly: GCA_029216955.1. NCBI lineage: Eukaryota > Viridiplantae > Streptophyta > Magnoliopsida > Asparagales > Iridaceae > Iris > Iris pallida. The sequence continues at coordinate 38,566,080 of JANAVB010003400.1, read as the reverse complement.
GACTTTTGCTAGGTCGCTAAATGCGTCTGGCATTTGATTTGCAATATCTTGCATACCTAGAATCCTCTGTACTTCCTTATCACTATGTGCAGAGGGGGGATCATGATGAGCAAAAGCGGGCACATGCCACGCTAATTCACGTCGTTCCTCATCAACGTTAGCGTGCATTTCTCCCCCTAACGACGGAAAGATTGCCTCATCAAAGTCACAATTCGCGTGTCTCGCGGTAAAGAGATCGCCTGTCAAGGGCTCTAAATAGCGAATAATGGACGGGGAGTTATAACCGCCATATATTCTCCGTCGCTTCTGAGGTCCAAATTTTAACGCCTTATCGGCTCAATTGGAACATTGACTAGGCACCCAAACACGCGTAAATGTGAGATGTCAGGCTCACATCCAGTAACCAGCTGGTACGCAGAAAGTGGTTTGGTGGCCATGGGCCTCAGACGGACCAAATTTGCAGCGTGCAAAATTGTATAGCCCCATGCAGATAGTGGGAGTTTGGTGCGCATAACCAAGGTCCGCGCTATCACTTGCAGTCGCTTTATAAAAGCTTCCGCTAGGCCATTTTGGGTATGAACATACGCAACAGGGTGTTCAAGATTTATTCCCAAAGTCATGCAATAATCATCGAAAGTCTTCGATGTAAACTCCGCGGCATTGTCAAGTCTAATAGACTTTATCGGATAATCCGGATGATGAGCCCTTAACTTAATGATCTGGGCGAGGAGTTTAGGAAACGCTGCATTTCGGGTGGACAACAACACTATGTGTGACCATCTAGTCGATGCATCAACCAAAACTATGAAGTATTTAAATGGTCCGCATGTTGGTTGAATTGGTCCACAAATATCTCCATGAATTCTCTCAAGGAATTGGGAAACCAATCTCGTAGGTTTCACATGGAGTGGCTTGAGATTCGTCTTCCCAATCGAGCAAGCTTGGCATAGGCTTTTCGGATTTATAACGAAATTCTTTCCTCCAAGAGGATGCCCATGTGATGCATTCATAGTGCGAAGCATCGTATTTTGACCCGGATGACCCAGCCGGTCATGCCATAGCATAAAAGTCCTCTCATCAAATGGCGCTCGGCGAATGATGAGATTACTCTCGATGTGTTGTATCGTAGTGAGATACAAACCACTTGAAAGACATTTCAACTTCTCCAAGATACGCTTTTGGCCGTACTGAGTGGAGGTAATGAAAAGATACTCGAAGCCATGTTCTCGAGCAGTTTCAACATGAAATCCATTTTCTCGAATATCCTTAAAACTCAGTAAGGTACGACTGGACCTTGGAGAATATAAGGCCTCTGATACTTCAACGGGAGTACCATTGGACAACAAAAAACGGGCTTTGCCAAAACCTTGAACAAGGGTTGAGGGTCCCGAAATGGTTGTCACTGAGGTTACTTTAGGCGTATAGGAGATAAAGTATGATTTATCTCTCAAGATAGTGTGAGTTGTTCCACTATCAACCAGACAATCTACTGCCCCGTGGTCCATGCCTATAAGTAAAGAAAATTAAAGTTTGTCACACGTTTGAGAAAAGTGCTCGAAATAGAACTTTAATTTATCGAGAAAACAGAAAATACAAACCACCAAAAGTTTCATGACTTAAATCAAACATAGATAGAAAATGGAGATTTATTCTTCCATTTCTGCTACAAAATCGAGGGTCTCAAGATTTAGATTTTCGCACTCGATGACCAGATTTGCTTCGACTCGGCGCCCCTTATGATAGTTATTAACTTCTTGGGGGGTCGCCCTGCAAGTCCGTTGCATATGACCATAAGCACCACATTTGTAGCAGAGAGTAGGCGCTTGGCCTTCTACTCTCGCTTTGGGACGACTGGCCCGTTGGTTCTTACCATGAGACTGCGTAGGAGTCAAAGGTCCTTGGTTCTTGTTAGAACCTCGCTTTGGGTGGCGAGACTTAAACTCGCCTCTGTTCCTTGGCTGGGACGACTGGCCCTTGTCTCGTTTCCACCGTGGATTTGATCCACGGAGAGCGTTTGCATCAGGCATTGGAATTGTCTTTGTTCCAGCAGGACGAGAATTGTTGTTTCTCATTAAAATGAGACTGTTCTTCTCGTCTAGTAAAAGCTGGGTGATGAGCTCGGGAAACTTTGTGAACTTAGACTGACGGTATTGCTTTTGGAGCAAGTTGTCAGTGGAAGGAAATGTGGTGTATGTTTTCTCCAATAGATCACTGTCGGTTAATATCTCACCGCAGTATTGGAGAAGTGATCGAATCCTGCAGACTTCATTGTTGTAATCAGTTACACTTTTGAAGTCTTGGAAGCGCAGGTTCAACCAGTCATGGCGTGCTTCAGGTAGCCATATGGTCTTCTGGTGGTCGAAGCGCTCTTTCAGAGAGTCCCATAGCGTCTTCGGCGAGAAGATTTCAATGAACTCCGACTTCATGGCGTCAGATAAATGCATGCGGAATAGAATCATCGCTTTGGCGTTCATTGAGCGAGTGACTTCCACTTCACGCTCTTCCTCGTTATAGATGGCGTCCAAGAGGCCCTGCGCATCTAGATGGTTCTGGATGTCTTGCGTCCAGTCCAAGTAGTTCTTGCCAGAGGCTTCAAGGATGGAAAAATCAATCTTGATCGACATTTTTCTACAACAGGAGAAAAAATCTTGATCAGTCAACATATAAAACGACAGGTTTATATGGATTTGGTTTGTGTAAGCAACAACAAACAATCGTAAATAAAATCAACGGTTTTGAAAAAACAATTTTTGTTTTAAAACTTTTTTCTTATATCGATCGACGGGCCGATATAGAGAGTTCAATTAGTTTCTTGTAAAATGCATAATTATAATACAATTTGAGCAAAAAATAATATTCGGTCAACCCCTTTCAGTAGCTCTACGTGAATATGACCAGGCGGAAAAATGAGGGAGGAGGGTCACCGGGGACCTCTTAAGAACCAAGCCCCAAGTTCTTTCTGACATCATACCCAAGTAGGTGAGCCTATTCGGAGAGACTTCGTAAAATTTTTGTCAAATGTAAGAATAAATAAGATTTTTCAAGAAATTCACGCTATTTGCGAACTGTGCAAAATAGGTGACAATTTAGTGCGTGCTCAAAATGAGCGTTGCCTTTGAAAAATTATTAACCAAAAAGGTTATCTTTAGGAGGCCCAAATTTGGCGGTGCCAGAATTTGTTTATGTGGCCAAAACAATTTTTCAAATTTTTCAAGTTTGTTTTTTTCGTAATTACGCAAAAAAAAAACGTACAACATAAGCAAACAACACACAAAAGAATTGGTGCCTAAGCAAGCGGCACCAAAAAAAATGTCAACTATTTTTTCGACGTCTAATGAAGCGACGCCAAAAAAATAGCGAGAAAAAAAATACAATTTTTTTACTACCCATCTGTTACAATAATTCACTGAGTAACATAAAAAAATGCTTGTCGGGACGCAGATGACACTGTGGCGCTCGCCGGGGCGCTCCAAATCCATCATCACCAAAAAAAATGTTAGCATCTAAATTTTCTTTTTCAACATGAAAATTTGCTATCAAAAATTTATTTCCTCAGAAATTAACTAACAAATATGTTTTTTTTACTAATAATAAAATAACTAGAGTACTAAAAACATCGATACTGTGGAATAGAATTAAGAAGAGATAGGTATAAAAAAAATTATGCATCCATCAATTGTATGATAATTATCATACCAATGCAGCCTCCCACCCAATAAGCAATCTATTGGTGGTTATGTCAGATACAATGATACATAATCACATTTTATATTAGATAACATGTGATAGAAACAAAAACATGAGTTTCAAATATCATATTGAAGCATTAGAAACAGACAGTGAGACGAATCACACACAAAGTCCATAACATATTTTGACTGTGACTTCATTTTGTATATATGTTCTAAAATTGTTCAAGTTCATTTAGCCTCAAGCTCTATGATCTAGAATTGATCTGATGGTAAAAGATAACAAATAAACAGTAGAAGCATTATACGGAAAAAACTATCAAAAAATTTCCAAACTTTTTTTTACCTTTCTTACTGTATGGTGGAAGAAAGTGAGAAAAAGATTGCGGATACGCGGAATCGACGACGAGAGACGGGATGCGCGCGGGGCAACGGTCGGCGGACGTCGAGGCGAGCGGTACGTCGGGTCTCCGGCGTTGCACGAGCAAAGTGCTGATAACGTGTTGTGGACAATTAGCTCAACCTCACATGTATATCAATATTGTGTCTCAATTATCTCTACAAGCTATCCCAACTCTTTATATAGGAAGAGAGAGGTTGGGAGTTACATAATGAAAGGTCACTTAGGAGTTACAAAGTGAAGAGTCATGAGTTACAAAATGAAGAGCCACCATGACCATGATGAGATGATTTACAACAACTTTCAAATAATATATTTTTCAACTAGAAGAAGTTTCTAACGAAAATAAAAGTAAAATGATAATAACTTTGGATACTAGAATATAGATCTGATGGTAGCAGCAATTACGCACATAGATTGGTTCATATACATACATGTATAATATAATAATATAACGCGCTGGCACACATTTTGATTGGTGGTTTACAGGAATGGAGTTCAGCAGAGGAGGAATTCTACGAGGAGGGGTGATAGGAACCACATGCCCCATCCCACCGGGCAAGAACTTCACTTACATCCTCCAGGTCAAGGACCAGATCGGCAGCTTCTATTACTTCCCCTCCCTGGCCTTCCACAAGGCCGCAGGAGGCTTCGGCGGCATACGCATCCTTAGCCGGCCTCTCATCCCGTCCCTTTGACCCCCCGATTGACGACTTCACCGTGCTCATCGGCGACTGGTACAATACCAACCACACGGTAAAATTGATAGCTAAATCCTCTTTTCTTTTGTTACTTAGTCGCGGAAATATGATGAACTTGTACTGGCGTCAATTGATTGTGAGGTGCTTTGGGTTATGTGGTTCTTGGTAGTGTGTCAGCAGCGTTGTTCTGTTGGGCCATGCTCAAGTGGTGACAGTTGCCACACACCACATGGAACTCTGACATTTGAATATAATGTACCAACACTAGCTTTTGGCGCCAGAGGTTGAAACTTGAAATTGTCTTTAGGTTCCTACGGGTAGATTTTTCTGAATTGGTCCATATATTATATAGCTGTTTCATTGTTATTTAGTGTTACATGAAAATTTATATTCGCCACAATAGCAACTGTGCGCGATTGCCCGCCCTGCTTCGGGAACAAAGTTTGGCTCGCATCGGGGCGTGCATCGATCTGTCCACATGTTACTCGGTGGTCGCGTTTGATAATACAATTTTCAATGGCCATATAAACTGATCAGTGCACGTATTAAAGTAATTAGATTTAGCAATCAGAAATGCTCCACCGATCTAATTCGAGTCATTGTAACCAAGCAGGTATTAAAAGCCATACTTGATGGTGGCCATAAGCTCCCTAATCCCGATGGCATTCTTGTCAACGGCCGTGGCAGTGGCGCCACCTTCACCGTTCAACAAGGTATGTACTGCCTCAATTGTCCGTGGTTAAACTACTATCTGGTTTAGTTTGCTTGTATTAGTGACTGTTTGGAGCAGGCAAGACCTACAGGTTCCGGATCTCCAATGTGGGGCTGCAGAATTCCCTTAACTTCAGGATTGAAGGTCACCAGATGACGCTGGTGGAGGTGGAAGGAACACACACCCTCCAGAGCTCCTACTCCTCCATCGATGTTCATTTGGGGCAGTCTGTTTCTGTTCTTGTAACGGCAGACCAGTCGGCCAAGGACTATTACATTGCGGTCTCCACCCGGTTCGCTCCTGAATATCTCGTCTCCACCGGTGTCCTCCACTACAGTAGCTCCCAGCAGCAAGTTTCTGGCCCAATCCCTGGCGGACCCACCGAGGTCGTGTGGTCCATCAACCAGGCCCGATCATTCCGGACAAACTTGACAGCAAGCGGCCCTAGGCCTAATCCCCAGGGCTCGTACCATTATGGCCTGATCAACACCACCCGAACAATTCGACTTGCTAACTCTGCAGGACTCGTCAACGGAAGCAACGGTATGCTGTTAACAGCGTGTCCTTCGTTGCCCCCGATATGCCGATGAAGCTTGCAGACTTTTTTCAGATTAGCGGAGTCTACAAGCTCGGAAGCATAGCTGATGCACCGACCGGTGGGGATATGTACCTCGACACATCAGTCATGCCTTCGGATTACAGAGTGTTCTACGAGTTTGTGTTTGAGAACAGGGAGGACATTATGCAGAGCTGGCACATCGACGGCTACGCCTTCGGGTTGTCGGGTAAATTGATCATAAAATTGAGCGTTGACTTAAACATATACCGGTTGGTTTGTGATCTGGTGAAGTTGATGGAAATTTTTGTTATATCCTAATTGCAGGATGGATGGAGGAACGTGGACTCCTGCAGCTCGGGATGGCTACAACCTGAGGGATGCCGTTGTCCGCAGCACGGTCCAAGTAAGATTTACCGAATCATTATTAGGTTCAGTGCATAAATCAAGCAAACTAATTTGTTCTGTGGGGGCTCAATTTAACTCCTGCAGGTGTATCCGAGGTCGTGGTCTGCAATCTACATGGCTATTGACAATGTAGGGATGTGGAACATCAGGTCCGAGTTCTGGGCTCGCCAATACCTCGGTCAGCAGTTCTATTTCCGTGTGTACTCCCCGGTGGAGTCGATCAGAGATGAGTACCCGATCCCAAAGAATGCCCTTCTCTGTGGTCGTGCGACCGGCCGCCACACTCGACCTCTTTAAG
>JANAVB010003400.1:38466816-38554316 GCA_029216955.1 Iris pallida | reverse complement strand
TATTTGTAATAAATGTATAACTGTGAGTAGTGTAGCATAGTAGTAGAACTGCCATAATGATAACTTAGGATAGCTTGGTTCGATACCGGGTCAAGCCGTATCGGACAACTCGGACGGGTCATCAACACCTTCGAGGACACGAGCACGACTCACATGTATGGATTGTCCCCATGTGCCCGTGTCCGACTCGTGGTCGGGTGACGGCTTTGGCTAACTATTTCTATGACTGTGCTTGTGACTTGGATATGACTGTGGGTCTTGATGCGCCATGTGTGACATTCTTGTTGCATGTGTTGGCTTGGCACCCAGTACGCATCGTAGTACTGCTGGAGGCCGAGACTTAGTGGTCTTGGGTATGGTTTGGTTCCCAGTACGCATCGTAGCACTGCTGGAAGCTGAGACTTAGTGTTCTTAGTTTGCGATTCTGCGACGGGTTGTGCCAAGTGGATTTAGCCCCAATTCGCTGAGAGCTCCCGTCCAGAATACAAAGGAGACTCTGTCGAATTTTTCCAGAATTTCTGGTCGGGAATTTGGTTCGAAGATTTGGGCGGAATCGTTCCTTTGGTTTGTTGAACCAGTCTCATGCGCGTTTATCATAGTATAGTTTACCTGATTCCAGTACCTGCTATGTAGACTCATGACTAGATTAGTCGCCTAGCTACTTGACCTGTCTTCTTCGTCATATAGCCTGAGGAGCGCGGTTCCACTTGGGGACGGTCTGCAACCCTGGTCCTTGTTCGGTTTAAGGGTTGTAGATCTGCTCCACAGCGGTTCGTGCAATCTTGTCATTTTTCTGGCGGCATTAATTATATATTCTTGTCCCCTAACCATTCATTTTAGGAGTTATCCTAGTCTAGCTAGATAGGGCTGACAGTTGTCCTATGTATGGATTGTGACCTTGGATATGTCTGAGGATTGAGTATTATGTAGAGTATGATTCCCGGGATATTGAATTGATAGACTCATGTAGACTCTTGGATAGTATTGCCATTTCTTTTTGATGTTCTATTCTGATCAGATATGACTATTTAGATTTCTGGATTTGATGTTGTGCGAGTGTTTCACGGAACGAGGATAATATAAAGGGCACCATTACAATTTTACTCGATCCCAAATGCCCAAAACCTGATTGATTTCTATCTGATAACTGTGAGACTTATTTGCTGATGCTTGTGAATTGATTCAGAGGATTCTTGTGAGCCAGAGGGCCTAGCAGTGTTATTGTGATTAGCTTGTATTGGTGATCGTCCTTCCTGACATGATATTATTCCATCGTAGATGGGAGACTCCTGATAGATTGATTCGGTGGATAGATCGACTTGATGATTTGAGCTGTAGCCTCCCATGTGTACTTGAGATGCTATTCTAGTAGAGATCCTAACCATTACCTGACCTGATATCCATGCCACGATGTGGGCAGATGATTTCATATGATGACAGATTTTTTTTGTTCCTGACATGACTACTTTTATTCGTGCTATAAGTCCAGCTTACCCTTTGAGGTACTGGCCTGATTTTGCACTTGGGTGCTCCTTGTCTACTGGCACTTTAAGGTGCTACTTCCATGATTAGATGGCATTGTGATGCCATCATATTATTCTAGCTATATGATATGATTACCTGCACGGGTGCCTTGGTAGTTGGACTGTATTCTTAGCGTAATCAGGATGCTTGCTTGTTGCATAACATTGAGAAGGAATCACAACTGGGACTATAGGTGCCGAAGTTGATTCTTATTAACGTTCTTGTATGAGGTACGACATCTAGGAGGATGATCATGTGACCACGGCATGTGATTCCGGATAACTGTAGGGATAATCTAGGTAACTTAAACTGGTAGAAGCATTGGAAGGGAACGGAATCCCGAGATAGTGCAATACTAGCCTTAGTACAAAAATTAGTCATGATTTGCAGGGTTGGCCGCTACGGATGTTGTAACCGTTCGCACTAGTGGATGGCAGTATCCGACTACTATTATGTACTATGTACTTCTCTTGCTCGCACGGTAAACTAACGAGGGACCGATGCTTATCTTGTCTTGTTATACTTGGCCCCGCTAGCCCTGCTGGGACGGTACGATCAGAGGATTCCCATACTTGTATTATTAGGGTAATCCAACCTCCATATAGAAAGCTGTAGGCATTTGAGTGGCCGCTTCTCCTAAATTGTTTGGCTTGTTGCTTACACAGTCGACTGATATCGAGTTCCAGTTGGCGATGTAGGTATTATGGATGGTAGAGAGATTGTGGTGATATTGGTTATTTAGCTACATTAGTGTGGATTGTTATCGTGCGTTGGTACCGCATGATTCTTACCCTTTACTGTTCATATATGTTCTTTGCTTTATATTCTATCCTGCTGGCTTTTCTTCGCCTATCCTTGAGCCTTCCTTTCTGGTACTTGCTACGGTTGGCCTGACCAATCCTAAATTGTTCCCAGATTGCCAGTGACCGACCCTGTGGATCTTCCAGACTTGACTTGGAGGTTGTGCTTCAGTTCCAAACCTTGCTAGGAACTGTAGGATGGTATGCCCATCCTATTATTCTGTACTGTAGATTCCCGAATATCATATGAGTATTTCTTGTTTTCCATATGATTCTCTCTCGCTTATTACTTCATTGTGTTGGCTGTGGATATGAGATCAGATTTAGGATAGATTGATTGCATACTAGGATAACCAACCAGATTGACAATCGTCATTGTTATATATTGTACCTTATACGTGTAGCTGGCTGACGTCTATTCCCGTATTTCGGTACTGGGGCGTGACACAGTTTTAGTGATGGCCCATGCAGGTCTCGTTTTGAGATAGTTGGGTATCACATGATTATGGATCTCAGTCGCTATTCCTTGGTATTCCAACTTGTTACACTTGTCCTTCGCTCCCTTGAACTTGTGAATTGGTCCTCATCTCTACCTGGACCTATTTACTTTGTCCTGTCTTATTCGTGTTATCTACCTTATTCCTTGTTATGATAGACATGGTCCTGTAGTTGGCCATGTCGATCGCTTTATCAGATAAGACGTTATCTTGTCTTATCATTTGGTTACTCGTTATTTATCTGGGTTCTGTACTCTCTACCGGTGTTTCGCCTTGGTTGATTTTCTATATTCTCTTCGTGCGTTGACTCCGTGTTGATTTAGTTATTATCGCCTCTTCGAGCGTTGGCTTGATGTTTGCAGAAGGAAGATTTCATCTGGACTCTGAGATTGGATATTTTAACATTTGTTAAGTATCCAGTGGATATTCTTGTGTCATTTCACCTCCTTTGGTTCGGGACAGTTTCGCAATCATGATTATCTGTTTCAGATGTTATTTTGATTATAGATATATTTTCTATGTATTATGTTTTGACATGAATTTTGGATTTGGAGTATTTTTCTAGAAAAGCTATCTTGTGATTATTATTGAAGGTATTTTTGGATATACATTATGATTGACCTGGATTTTGGATTTTGATTATTTTTATAGAACTGACTTGTTATATTGTTAGATGCTTTCTGATTTTGGTGACTTGGACATTTGGGTTATGGATTTGATTCGTTTTGGATATTTGTCAAGAGTGACCGGATGACTCTAGTATACCTTGATAGCGTGGTAGCAAAAGTTGCAGCCGCTCGATTATAGTGCCATGGTGAATCTTTGCATCCATTCCGGATGGCATTGCAGAGAATGACCGTGACACACATTATAATCGGATATAAGGAAAATAATGTCGTCGGTTTTAGACGAATATCCTGGATTTTATGATTTATGTGGATTTTCATGCAGTTGGGACTTCAGGTTCTCTGATATTGCTTTCGATATTTGTATCCGTTTTGATTTATGGAGTTATTCGTGCAGTGAGATTTTGATTTTTCGAGATTCCTTCGATGTTTGGATTTACCTTACAAGTTGATTTGTGTAGCTAGATTATTCTCTTCGATGTTTTTATATTGAGATTTTGTTCATTTCTAGTTGTATTACTTGATTTCTGTAAGGTGGGTAGATTTTCATGGCATATATATGTACTAGTTTTGAAAAACCTATTTTAATAATTTTGAAATTTCGATCACGAAATTTTTGTAAGGTGGGTAGGATGTCAAATCCCTATTTTGAAAAAAGGTATCTGACTGTATTTTTGTATTTTGGGAATTTTAAATTTGGGTATTCTTAAATTTTTCTTGTTATTTTCTTGGATGTGGTTTTTTCCCATTATTATTATTTTTGTTATTATTACTATTTCAACTTACTCCTACAACTACCCCTTTCTCTCTCCACTATTTTCTCATACAACCCACCCCTCTCACCTAACCCTAACCCTTCCCACTCCTTTCTTGAAGAGCAGCCGCCCCTAACTTACTCTCTCTCTCTTCTCATCTGCTCTCACTCTCCCCTCCCTTTCTCTCCTCCTCACTTGAGCAGCTCACCCTCCCCTAACATCTCTCTCTCCCCCACTCTTTCCCTAACTCTCCCTTACCACTCTCGACGAACGCCCCCTACTTCTGCGACCCCCACCTTCATCGTCGTCGACTTCCAGCACCACCACTGCCAGCGCCGCCGTCTTCTCTCCAACGGCTGCCTCCACCTTCTCCTCTTGCCGTCGTGTTGTCAGCCGCAGCGAGCCCCCCTGTCGCCAACACCCTCTTCTCCAGCGATGGCGAGTCTCCTCTGACTTCCCTCTTCCTGTCTCCTGCCTCTGTCGGGAGCCGACCTGGCCGAGCCCCTGCTTTTGCTGCCGTTCGTCTCCTCCGCGGCGGCCGACCAACCCTCCTGGCCGAGCTTCCCGACGGCCACCCCCAGCTCATCTTCCCTCTCTGTTCACTTCGGCGGCCAGCGCCTCTGCGCGAGCGCTGTGCTGCCTCAGGCTGTGTGCTCCTCGTTCTGTGCACCTCGGGCAGCGTATTATCGCGATCAGTGCGCTGTCTCGTACAACGTATTATCTTGGGCAGCACACCCTCGTTTGGTGTGCTCCCTCATTCACTGTGCCTCTCAAGATGCATACACCTCGGTGTACGTGTCGCTTTCGATTTTCGTGCTACCTCGGTTTACGTATCACCTCGGGCAGTGCGACGCTCAAGCCCCGTGCCACCTTGAGTTACGCATTGCCTTGGTTTTCGTGCCTCGACCTTTGTGCCCATCTCAATTTTTGTATCGCTCCGATTTACGTGCACGCACTGATTTGTGTGTCCTCGGTTTGCGTTCCATATTGGACTCTGCACCGCATCAATTTGCATGCATACGTCGACTTGTGTGCCACAATGATTTGCGTGCTTCCTCGAATCTCTTATCATCTCAATTACGTACATGTCTCGATTTGCGTGCCCGTATCGATCTACGTACACATCTCGATTTACGTACACGTTCTGTTTCCCGTTTGTCTCGATATTCGAGTCATCTCGATTCTCGTGCACGTGTCGATTTACGTGTACGTCTCGGTTTGTATGTTCGTATCGATCCACATGCCTCGATTTTTGTGCCAGATTCCTGTAATGCTTGTTGGACCCACACGGTATAGCCTTCTGCCATCCTTGTGATTCCTGTCATATTTATTATTTAATTCTAATGATTGTTTATTTTGTGTTCCGAGGACCTCGATGAACGTGTGTCACGCCCCAGTACCGAAATACGGAGACGGACTAGGCCAGCTACACCATATGAGGTACGTAACGTCATACGGCGATCGTGGCTGTCGAGAGACTGGGGGTACATGCTACAATCAAGTCTCCTATGGTCCCACAGAGTTCTTTGTCTCAATCAATCAAATCACATCAGCAAATAAATGAACATTAAAGATAAAGCAGTAAGGCGTCCCCGACGCTTCATCAAAATGATCATGAGAGACTAGCTTTATAATTTAGCTATCTCAGAGAGTCAGGAGTACAAAATTATACACAGCTGCAGTCTGTTTATTTACAATTCTGTACTGACACAAAATATCAAGTAATCCGGCTAACAGGTGCCGGTGGCTAAACGCCGCAAAGGTATAAACAGGAGTGGTGGAGAAGAAACCCACTCAAGTCCCCGAACTGCCATGCTCCTAGTATGCACCATGGATGTCAGGGAGGAAGATCGTGTCCTCAGGCTCTGCTACGGGATCTGGCCAAACAAAACCAGCGGGGTCAGCCCGAATAGCAAGTACCGCCAAAGGGGCACAAGAGTTAAGATTAAAAACCCAGTTAAACAGAATGATTGATAATAGTAATACTTATGCTACTATTATAGGGTAGCGCAACATCCTCGAACCCATATGGCACCCTTACAACCAAACAAGGACAAAAGGTGCCGCATGGAGTCGGGACGTGTCTACTCTATAACTTTCACATAAGTTAAAAGGTATAAACAATAAAATCTCCTGATCGTGACTTCGGTCGATAGCCTATCGCAGCACAATAACCAACCCAACAATCAAACAAGAACATGGGTTGGATCATGTACCATGATAGACCATGTTCCTTAGTCATTCACAGAAGTAGCACTCCATAATCAGAATAAGTCTTCCGTTCATAACTTCGGTCCACAGCCTATCATAGTACGATAACCAACCCAACAATCAAACAAGAACATGGGTTGGATCACGTACCATGACAGTCCGCTTCCCTCAGTTACTCACGGAAGGTAATAGGGTACAAGCAAGTCGTTTTCACGGCCAATCAAGTCTACGAGTTTCTAGTGGGACGAGGTTATCCTCGCATCATGTTATGTAGAAATCCTCAGATCGTATCCTCCCAGCAAGGCTAGCCAACCCAGGGGTTCGCGTAGACAGGTATGATTGAGCACATGTCCCTCGTAAGGCCACCTTGCTAAAACATATAATATTGCAGGAATTAATCGGATACAGTCATCCACTCGTTGCAGATGACACAGTATCCGTGGAGACCAGCCGGCGCGTCAAGACAGCATCTCAAGGCGGCTGGTGTAACACGATCTCGGGATTTTGCCCTCCCCATGCATCTAGTATTTAGTTGCCTAGTTTAACCCTAGGTGAAATCTGGACTCACATGCTGTGGCCTGCATGATTATCCTCCTAAAATCGTACCTTAGTACGAGTACCCCAAGAGGATTCATGTCAATCAGTATGTCAACATGTTCTACCCTCCTTAGTGTAATGCATCATTGCAAATACGCCACGTGGAGTTACGAGTCTTTTGTCGAGCATGAACAAGAACTGGGACATTCAGGTACATGTATCAGGTAGGAACACTTTGTTCTCCGGGGTCACATAAGTGCTCATATCATGCTCGGGACAAAAAGGCGTAAGGATATAAAATGGGCATATAATAATAATAATAATAATAATAATAAGGTAAAGATAGGGCACAAAAGTCCATGCGGCTCAAGGGGAGTGAGTCCATGCGGCTGGGTCACTACAGGTTCATGCGGCTGGGACTGCACGCTCATGCGGCTCAAGGAGCCCAAGGCGCCTGCGGCTGGAAAGGCGGGTTCATGCGACGAAGGGGTGTCAGCTTATGCGGCTGCGTAGGGAGCAATCGCCAGGCGGCGAGGTTCAACAGCATATGCGGCTATGATCAGACGAAGTCCTATGCGGCTGAGCATGGGCGATACATATGCGGCTGGATGGATGGGCCTTATGCGGCCCAAAAACGGTAGCGCATATGCGGCTGGGTGCAAAAGAAACTCATGCGGCTCGAAGGCTAGCCGCATGAAGTCCATGCGACAGGGGCTCATGCGGCTGAGCCTGAACAAGGCTATGCGGCTCAATTACTAGCCGCATGAAGATTCATGCGGTCAAGTACTCAAGTAAGTCTTATGCGGCTAGGAAGGACTTTCCATGCGGCTGAGCTCGAACGAGTCTCATGCGGTGGAAAGGCCATGCGGCCAGAGGCTTGCCGCATGAGGATTCATGCGGTCAAGTACTGCTCTTCTTCTCCACTTGTCCGAGAAGAGGAGCCAAGCAACCATGGCTTCCAAACTACACAAAACCTTCATCCGGAGCCAAATCGGAACTTCCTTAGGTCAAAATGGGGTAGAACAAATTCTCTACAACGTGGAACCATCAAAACTTGAAAATAATGAAGTTTGCTAGATCAAAACCAAGAAGATCCGAAAATGGTTAAAACCTAGATCTACAAAAATTAAAGCTTCAAAATGGAAAACTTCAAGTTCTAAACTAGTATAGAATAAGGAGAAGAACATATTTTGACAACTAATTTTGTAAGAAAACATCAACAATATTTATGGATCCATCTCTTGAGCAAGTTGGTACTTGCCTTGGTTGGTAGAGGAAAGTAAATGAGAGGAAATAAATGAGAGGAGAGAGAATGAGTTGAGTTATTATATAGAATCTTGAACCCATGGGTTCATGATGAACCAAAGGGTTCATGATGAACCATTGGTGAACCAAGAATAGGTTACCCAAATGAGCCAAAACCTATAGGCCCAAATGCAGGAAATAAATTAGGAAATAATATTTTGTCGAATATTTTGGGAAATGCATGAAGAAATACAGCATAATAAATACAGTATAAATACAAGGTAAATACGATTTATCGGTTTACGTATTAAAATACGTATTCCAGGATCGGGGAGTGACAACGTGCTACCTGGATCCCGATCGCCGAAGACTTGCTTATCTAACCAAGCCCTCTAGGTAAGTATCTCTTGCTCATCGACAGCTCTTACCCTCTCTCCTGGATTTATTGTATTTAATTCATTTGTAATTGTAAATGTATAACTGTGAGTAGTGTAGCATAGTAGTAGAACTGCCATGATGATAACTTAGGATAGCTTGGTTCGATACTAGGTCAAGCCGTATCGGACAACTTGGACGGGTCATCCATACCTCCGAGGACACGAGCACGACTCACATGTATGGATTGTGCCCGTGTCCGACTCACGGTCGAGTGACGGCTTTGGCTAACTATTTCTGTGACTGTGCTTGTGACTTGGATATGACTGTGGGTCTTGATGCGCTCTGTGTGGCGATTCTTGTTGCATGTGTTGGCTTGGCACCCAGTACGCATCGTAGGGCTGTTGGAGGCCGAGACTTAGTGGTCTCGGGTATGGTTTGGTTCCCAGTATGCATCGTAGCGCTGCTGGAAGCTGAGACTTAGTGTTCTCAGTTGCGATTCTGTGGCGTGTTGTGCCGAGTGGATTTAGCTCTAATTTGCTGGGATCTCCCGTCCAGAATACAATGGAGACTCTGCCGAATTTTTCTAGAATTTTGGTCGGGAATTTGGCTCAAAAATTTGGGCAGAACCGTTCCTTTGGTTTGTTGAAACCAGTCTCATACGCGTTTATCATAGTATAGTTTACCTGATTCCAGTACCTACTAGGTAGACTCATGACTAGATTAGTCGCCTAGCTACTTGACCTGTCTTGTCCGTCAGATAGCGTGAGGAGTGTGGTTCCACTCGAAGGACGGTCTGCAACCCTGGTCCTTGTTTGGTTTAAGGGTTATAGATCTGCTCCAGAGTAGTTCGTGCAATCCTTGCCATTTTTCTGGCGGCATTAATTAATCCCCTGACCATTCATTCTAGGAGTTATCTTGGTCTAGCTAGATAGGGCTGACAGTTGTCCTATGTATCGGGATTGTGACCTTGGATATGTCTAAGGATTGAGTATTATGTGGAGTATGATTCCCGACATATTGAATTGATAGTCTCATGTAGACACTTGGATAGTGTTGCCATTTCCTTTTGATGTTCTATTCTGATCAGATATGACTATTTGGATTTCTGGATTTTGATGATTGTGCGAGTGTTTCACGGAACGAGGAGAATATAGAGGGCATCATTACATGATTTTTACTCGACTTCCCAAACGCCCAAAACTTGGTTTGATTTCTATATCTTGATAGCTGTGAGACTTGTTTGTTGACAGCTTGTGATCATTGATTCAGAGGATTCTTGTGAGCCAGAGGGCCTTGCAATGTTTATTGTAATTAGCTTGGTATTTGGTGATCGTCCTTCCTGACATGATATTTATTCTATCGTAGATGAAAGACTCCTAATAGATTGATTCGGTGGATAGATCGACTTGATGATTTGAGCTATAGGCTCCCATGTGTACTTGAGATGCTATTCTAGTAGAGATCCCGACCATGTACCTGACCTGATATCCATGCCACTATGTGGGCAGATGATTTCATGTGACTGACAGATTTTTCCTTGTTTCTGACGTGACTACTTGTATCCGTGCTATAAGTCCAGCTTACCCTTTGAGGTACTGGCCCTATTTTTGTACTGCGGTGCTCCTTATCTACTGGCACTTTGAGGTGCTACTTCCATGATTATATGGCAATGCGATGCCATCCTCTTATTCTAGCTATATGATATGATTACGTGTACTGGTACCATGGTAGTTGGACTGTATTCTTAGCGTGATCAGGATTGCTTGCTTGCTTGCTTGTTGCATAACACTGAGAAGGAATCACAACTGGGACTATAGGTGCCGAAGTTGATTCTTACTTAGCATTCCTGTACTGAGGTACGACATCTAGGAGGATGATCATGTGACCACGATATGTGATTTCGGATAACTGTAGGGATAATCTAGGTAACTTAAACTGGTAGAAGCATTGGGAGGGAACGGAATCCCGAGATTGTCCAATACTAGCCTTAATACAGACATTAGTCATGATTTGCAGGTTGGCCGCTACGGATGTTGTTACTGTTCGCACTAGTGGATGGCAGTATCCGACTACTATTATGTACTATGTACTTCTCTTGCTCGTACGATGGCCTTACGAGGGACCAGTGCTTATCTTGTCTTATTCTACTTGGCCCCGCTATCCCTGCTGGGATGACACGATCTGAGGATTCCCATACTTGTATTGTTGGGGTAACCCAACCTCCACATAGAAAGTCGTAGGCACTTGAGCAGCCGCTTATTCTCTTAAATTATTTGGCTTGTTGATTACACAGTCGACTGATATCGAGTTCCAGTTGGCGATGCAGGTATTATTGGATGTTAGGGTGATTGTTGGTGATTAGCTACATTAGTTGTGGATTGTTATCGTGCGTTGGTACCGCACGATTCTTACCCTCATTTACTGTTCATATATGTTCTTCTGCTTTATATTCTATCCTGCTGGCTTTTCTTTGCCTGTCCTTGAGCCTTCCTTTCTGGTACTTACTACGGTTGACCTGACCAACCCTGGATTATTTCCAAATTGCCAGTGACCGACCATGTGGATCTTCCAGACTTGACTTGGAGGTTGTGCTTCAGTTCCAAACCTTGCTAGGAACTGTAGGAAGGTATACCCATCTACATTATTATCCTGTACTGTGGATTTCCTGAATATCATATGAGTATTTCCTATTTTCCATGTGATTATCTTTCTTGCTTATTACTTTATTGTGTTTTCCTGTGGATATGAAATCGAATTTAGGCCATAGATTGATTGCATGCTAGGATACCCAACTAGATTGACAGCTGTCATCGCTGTATAACGTATTCATACCTTATACGGTGTAGCTGACCGACGTTCGTCCCCGTATTTCGGTACTGGGGCGTGACAACAGTCACTCCTTAACCAACACTCACTCACTCCCTCATTGATTACTGCCATTAGCACTTCTCTAAAACACACTTAGGTGTTTTATTGCCAAGACACACAACTAGGACTGCCCTCATAAAATACTGATGTCCAACTAATATCTAGCATTAGTTTCATCCCTTACTCTCTCCAAACACTCACATTTACAAATCACTAACATATCACTCAAATGCATTCTCCCTACCTCACTGATTTTTAGCGTCCAACTCCCCAACTGATACTAAGTATCAGTCCCAACTGATACTAAGTATCAGTCCACTGATACTTCACATCAGTCCTATTTTCCCTTCATATTTTACAACTGCTAACTGTTGTTCCAAAGAAGCAATTTCTACTCACACCATGATCCAAAGTTCCCCCCAGGATGCTACTACACCCTACATTGCTCGAGCCTCCTCAAGCCAGCTACTACTACATTGGCTAAACCCGAGCCTAATTCTCCTTGACACTAAACCTCTGCCTACATAGGTATATTCCCAAATACCTGTTGCCCACTGTACAAGCCTTATTGCTAACCCCAAACAGGCATCCTGGAAGCCTCCAAACTATCCTATTGAACACTCCTCACAAGCCCTCATGCATACGGATACTCAACAAGACCCTGTCCTTAAAGTCAAACCCACACTTAGGCAACACAGACCTCACTCTTAACCAAACTCCTGACCTTAATACACTGCTATATAAAACCCCTTCACAACTGATACATGTTCAACCAGTTGACTGATACATGTTTCCCCTTAGGACTGATGCAAAATTATCTGTAGGACGGATCCTATCTACTGATACATACTTTCCAATCAATAATATACTAGCCTAGCCTCCCTTTTTATATCACTAATACATGTATGCCCCTTTCAATGGACTGATATATATATGCCCTTATCCCGAGCCTATCTCCTCCCTATACTGATGCATGTATCTAACTAATACATATCACACCCCCTATCTACATGTAGCTACTGCTACTGGCTATTAAAGTAGCCCGAGCCTAACTTTAAGATGTGACTCCTGCTGCTACTTGCTATAACAGTAGGGTAAGCAAGAGCTGCTGCAATGAGTTAGCAAGAATGCTAACTGCTATGCTCTAAACCTGAGCTCCATCAATATTGCTACCTTATGGCCTTCCTAAGTCGAGCTCCTTCATTACATACCCTCCCCTCATTTCTTCCCTCACATCAGATAACATATAAGGCTCATCCTTTAAAGACTGATACATGCCCCTCTCAAGTATGCTATGTTCTAAAGCCCCCTCCCTTACCAACTTCTATATACACCAAGTATCAAGCCCCCTTTTATATGGACTGATACATACAACTATAGGATATAGGACTGATTCCTAGTCCTAGATACTGATACATATTATCCCTATTCACTTCATAACAGTAGCACATAGGCCCCCCTCCCTATCTTAGTATACTGCTGCCATGTTATTACCTATGATTGATACATATGTTCTCCCCTCTTACAATAGTAGCTATTAAATATGCAAGGCAAATATGACTGATACACATTTATAACAGTCCAAAATAAGTCCCCTACACACACATACAAATTATAACAGTACCAAATCTGTCCCCTACTCTATTGATATGTAAAAACATATATTACCATCAATATACCACCAATTAAAGGTACTAATGATAATCTATAACAATATACATCTAACTATACGTGTCAAATCTGAGTTTAGAGTATTAGATGTTCTTTTGGTCATTTTGCCAAATACTTATCGTGCGTATCGGGATACGTTCTGACACGCCCATGATACACACTCCAAATGGATCCAAACTTGACCCAAAATATACCCACATATTTTAAATCACATATAGGACCTAATGAATCTATTCGCAAACCCTAGAAATGTCATTCTTGAATTTTTCCCAAAATAGGTCAAAATACAAAGGGAAAAAAACTCCAAATAGATGAAGAAGAGTCAAAACTCCTCTCTATGGGTAGTCCTAATGCATATGGGTTCCTATTTTGATGTTCCTACACTAATTAACACAAATTAAAGGGTTTTGAAGGCATGTTACCTATTAGGAGATGGATTCCCAATGAAATGGCTCCAAGATCAAAAAGCCCTCAAGCTCCAAGTGCTCCAATCTCTAATACTTTGCTTCTAGAGTCTTCTACTCTCCATGGGGAAGAGAATGGAATTAATTTGGGCCAATTTGGATGAGTTTTAATGGTAGGAACAATTGGGAAAAGTTTCTAAACTAGGGTTAGGGTTTTGAATGAAATAAAGGCAGAAAAAGAAGATGTTCCTCTTAAGTAGAAGAGGTGGCTACCATAATGGGTCTAGTTTAGAGTTTTAGCTTATGTAAATTGTCCACTAAGCCCCTCTCTTATGTCATAACAAGTTTAGGGAAAAAGCCTTACTTCCTAATTAGGTGTTTAGCCTAAATTCTATTTAATCTTGCTAACTAACTAGGGCTAATTAGAGTCTAACAAAATGGGTTTTTAATACTTGTCTAGTCTCATTAATGTCACTACCACTTTTTAGCCTTGAGGGTATTTTGGCCATTTGTGAATTATTTGATTTTATTTAAATTTTTATTATTTAATTAATTGCTAATTGTCATGTTAGCCCTTAACTTAGTTTTGACCTAATCTAAGGGTTAGTCATTAACATAGAGGCTAAGTCAGAAGATGTTAACTTTATGGTTAAGTTAGAAATATCTAGATAATTAGTTAAGTTAGATTTTTTTAGCCTGAGGGTTGATATACACATGGGCCTTTACTAAGGAACTTAGAAACTTACCAAGAGGGATGCCCATAGCTACCTAATGAATCAAAACCCTAACTCTAATCCCTACATGGCCAGCTAAGAGAGGCACCCCCTATATAATATCTCTTCATTAATGCTTGCCCCCTTTCATTTCACATTAAGCCTAGTTTAGTGTTCTTCCCCAAATCTTCACCAATCATCCAAATTACCCCCAAATTTAACCTAATTCCTTGCATTGGGATCCCTTGCTGTTGAAGGACTTGGAGGCTAGCTAGCTAAGGTTTGGAGCTCACTTGGTCATAGCACTTAGAGGAGGACACCTTCCTTTAGAGATATTCTTGAGATTTGTTCCCAATAAGTAAATGCCCTAAATCCTATTTAATTTTTGATTTCTTTTCATAGATGCATCCATCTAGGTGTCCCCTAGCTGTAGGTGAAGTTTGGTAGGAAATGAAATTGGTTTGGTATCTGTATCGGACACGTATCAGTGACTTTGTCTTTATGTTTGACGAAATGCCTCAAAGAGGTTTTTATTCATATTTTTGAAATGTATTTGAACAGATTTGTAGGTGTATATGTGACTTTTGATTTGGTATTGGACTGAGGCAATTTTGGTGTCTATGTCGTGTCCACAGAGAGCAGGACACGTCGTACGAGGGTGTGCGCTGGTGCCCTGCTCCTTGGGTTAGATATCTGCGTGTCCGTGTCACTTGGACACACGACACTTGGCATATAGCTTGGGGACATGACTGACATGACAGTCCCCAAGTGCCAAGTCACCACGTTTTGTGTCGGACTCGTATTTCGAGTTGTACTGGTTTTCTGATACGCTGTGCACTGTGTCACAGTAGGTTTTGGCATTGTACCATATCGTGTCCAGTCCTTAGTACACGAGGGGATTCGTGGGGAATCATGTGACTCGTCCAAGTCACTGTCCCTCTGCCACATTTGAATCAATTTAGTTTCGAGTTTGATTTGGGATTTGAAGTTTCGAATACCTGGTTTCTCTGATACCTGTTCTGAACAATGAAGTTCAGTTTGGATTTCGAATTTGGGTTGTAATGTTAATTTCAATTTTTATAATTATTTGGGATATTCATTGTTTCTAGTTCACTTTGAACATAGGTAATGGAAATCTTAGTTTGTTAGTATTCATTTCCAGTTTTTCCTTTTTGACAGTAAACATTTCATTCCAGTTTTAGTTTATTTGAACATGGTTTAGTATGTTGAGTTTGACTGTATGATGATTCAGTTAGATTCATGTGTGTGTTTAGTTACCTTTTCATTCTCAGATTTATTCCTTAAATTCTCAGTTGATATTCATTTGCATTTTCATGGTGATTTCGAGTGACCTGAGATGATTCTCAGGTTGGGGTACTGATTTACATTCAGGTTTATGGGGTTGGGATATTTGAAAAAACTAAGATTTTATAACTGAAAGTTGGGTTTTGAATATGAAACTGAGGTTGAATGAGACTGAATTGGATTTTAACTGCATCTTGATATATGAACTGAAGGTTGGGTTTTGATTTGATAATGAGTTGATTGCTTGCATATATATATATTTAGAGTATATATAAGTGTTCTCAGCTTGTTTGGTTTTCATATATGTATATATATAGGTTCTTTGTATCTCACTTTCACAAGTCATTCATTCACTCTCTATTTCACTCATACACTCTCAGTCCTCATTATTACACTCACTGTCCACACATTGCCTGTACACACACACACCCTATCAATACTGCCACAACTTTGTTAACACAACACACACAGAGTTATACATTAAAACTTGACACTTGCAATATGTTCAGTCACCCTTGCCATAAACACTATACACAAGTTCACTCACCCTATATAATGATATGTAAAATATGCATGTAGGCATGTAAGAATGTGTACTTGTAGTGTAATGCAAGGTATTGTATGTAGGCAAGAATGCATATATGAATACATGTATATAATGTAATGCATTAATGCATGAATAATGTAATGTATGTAATGTAAGAATACATGTAATGTATGTATGTATACATGTATTTAGGTATAGTATATAGACTTGTTTGGTTCATTTTGGCTTGGTAATGTGTTTGATTGCTAGTATAGGCTTGGTTAGACCTAGAATGACTTGTTAGACTAGGATTAGACCTAGAATAGCTTGGTTGACCTAGTTTGACTTTATAAGTTGACCAAGAGTTGACTTTAGTCTAGAATGACCTAGAAATCATATAGAATGTATTGTAATGTTCAATATTACCTTTCTGGACATGTTGTGACCTGTGTTGCTCTAAATAGGACTCATCTACTCTGTTTGGACATCTATATTCATCGGACACTCAAGATATCAGGCGAGTACATTCTCTGACCGTTTCATACTTGTTAGGATTTATATTTATGCTCTAGATTACTTTACTTGATGCTGTCACGTTGTTAACACAGATTGGTACTATATGGATCCTTTCATGAGATGTTATCCCCCTCGGGAGCATCGGGATACGTCATGTCATGTGCTTTTCACGTACATCATGTATTCATGTGCTTTCATCATTCATGTGCACTCTTGTGATTCATGTACTCTCATGTTCACAGAGCCCCTCATGTATACTTTATGTGCACCCATTTATGGGCTCCCATGTGAAATCATGTACAATAACGTAACTTGTCTGGATCCTTGTGTATTGATTGGGGGTACGGGAGAGTATAAATGGTCATGTGAACAATTCCAAAGTAGTGTAATCATGTGCAAACTCTTTAGTATAATCATGTGCAAATTTAAGCCGTTCATATGTCTATCTTGTACTCTACATTACTAGCTACTGATAGTTCTTTACTTATAGTAGATATTTTCTTACAGTCATCTCTTTTACTTCATGTATATTCTTCATCGTTTCATGTATCTTACTCTATAGCATGCTTACATTTCCTGTCATGATATGAATTGCGTGAGATGTGTTGTGCTCGTTCCTGTCCTGACTGGACCTGTTGAAATATTACAGATGACATTGAGGAGTTATGTTCTACGTACTACGGAGTAGGCCTAGATGTCACCTGCGAGCTGGACTCCCAGGAGGACCCAGTCCTTGCAGAGGACATTACCCCAGTAGTCTAGGCTAGTTAGCTAGACTAGTTATCTTACTTTATTCTCTTGTTTTATTTTGGATACATTATGTATTTATTTGGGATATTGTTGTCATTCTGGATGTTGTGGAGATATTATCTTAGACACTTAGACTTCTTCTCCTGTTGTATTTCTTTTGGTGACTTTCATATCTATCTTATCGTACTTCTACGTTAGCTGTGATTGAGTTGTACATTTTTGTATTGTCCTCCGTTCGAAGAGTATATATTGTACAGATACCTTATAATTGTTAGATGTATGTGACCTAGGACAGCGTTCTACCGTCGACACTACGGCGTAGGCTGGACGTACCCACTTCTCGTGCCCCTACCCTGGGTGCGGGTTGTGACAATTAATTAGGTTCATTAGGGTCACTAACAACTATTCCAACTAATGGCTAACCACTAATCATATACAATAATATAGCATATGCACCATATTAATTATTATAAATATTTAATCCAAAAAATATAATTACTAGTTTTGTAAAATAAATTTATTACTCAAAATATAATTTGAATACCATTATTCACAATAATAATAGGAAATAGAAAAAAAAATCAAAAATACCCCTATTCTAGAAAGTGGTGGTGATAGTGGAGGAGCCAGAGTTCTACCTTGATGTTCAGCCGCCGATTAAAGGTAGGGTCGTTTATGCATGTTGTAGGATTTTCTTGAAAAAAACCCTCTAAATGAATGTTGCATCATTTTCTTTACACGGGCGAGTAATCGTCCCGCATGGGTCGGTTATCCCTTTTTGAATATGTCGTATGGATGGGAAACCATTCTAAAGTATGCCCAGATTGCTACTATAGCCTTATCGCCTGTGTCATGCACAGATTGTACACGTGTACCTCATGTGCATAGGTTGTCATGCACGGATTGTGCATAGGACTTAGGTTTTAGTATTTTGCTTTATCCTTTTGTAGTATCCCTTCCCGTAGCTTCTTCGGGCAAGATCTTTCTAGGCCTTGCTTAGTCGGCGTCGAATGTAAATTTTAATGATCCAGCTTCTTTCGGCATGGTCCAAATGGACAAGGACCAACATGAGGCTAGGCAAATTATGATAGTCGACCAAAGTTTGACTTTTTGTTGGAGCTGCTGAACACAGGAAAACTTTGCTCCATGAAAGGTGAAGCGTTCTTGAAGCCGGTCTTCATGTTTGGTGATACATTAACCATATCTGTTCCGGAGCGACGAAGATCCGAGAGGACTAGCATTTCTTTTCTGATGGTTTGTGCATGTAGATGTCATCAATGGAGCTCCATCTGCCATTGTCAGCTTTTAATTTGGTGGTGGTCTTGAAGAGGAAAGGAATGAAGCTGACCGTGAGTTGAACTGAAGTCCAAGTTGGTCGAATCTACACTTCGTCTAAGTCGAAGAACGAGATTGCGACCTACTCTAAGTCACCGTCCTACCAGCTTATGGGTTTGATGCCCAACATCCCTCTGAATGACTTATCCCCACGTGTTCGCCCATTTGGCACAGATATTTTTTTTGAATCGGTTAGCCAAGAAGCGGTCTTATCCGACTGGAAACCTTCGGTTGCTCGGCTGGGCTCACTATAATTGTCACGACCCGTACCCGCTTTTCGGACGCGAGCACGTGAGCAAGCCAGCTACATATCGAGCGGACACCAGCCCCTCTCGAATACGTAAACGCTGTCATGGCTATGGTATACTGCCAAATCATGGCAAACTAATCTATATCTCAAGTCCACGTTAAATGCACGGAATAGGAATGAACACTATGGGTCGTGGTCTGCAGCCCACTAGCATATATGTCCGATAAGACTCCAAGAGTATAACAAGAGTCTCTAAACTGAATCAATAAGCAGAATATCTCATGATAAGGAATGAAAAGCACGAATGGATAACAATGGAATATCACTAACAAATACCTGAGACATGCACCGCAATCATCTACCATCCTGCTCTGCCACTAACTCCATGCAATCGTTAACCCTGAAGAGATCATCAGGTCCTTAGAGGACATAGCAAGATACATATAAACATGCCTATCTAGCAGTTTAATCATGCATGATAATATATAAACATAATATAACAAGGAACGATACTTAAAGTTGCAAGAGACTACGACCAAACTGCTAACAAGTGACTAACGACAAGTGGCTACTGACAGGTGACTATGAACTGGAATACAAGAACAACTACACATAACTGAACTGCTGAATGAACAAGCGAACACGAGATCAATGGAATACCAAACCCTCGCCCCGAGTGGACTCGCAGGTTTGAACTAATCACTAACCCTCGTCCCGAGTCTGGACTCTCTGGTTAGTACTAACCCTCGTCCCGAGTGTGTACTCTCTGGTTAGTTCACGGAAAGGCACCATCGTCCCGAGTGTGGACTCTCTGGTGCAAGTATAACATCCTCGTCCCGAGTGTAGACTCTCTGATGTAAACACCCTCGTCCCGAGTGGACTCTCTGGTGCAAGTCAAGTCAACACCCTCGTCCCGAGTGTGGACTCTCTGGTGCAAATAATCGACATCCTCATCCCGAGTGTGGACTCACGGATGTAAATAGATCAAGGCAAACACCCTCGTCCCGAGTGGACTCTCTAGTGCCAAGGAAACAATAACAAGGATTTAGCTGTTCAATTACACGTACTCGTTCTATGACACGACTCAAGCAAGGTACTGGTGAGACAAGGTATGACTCAGTCAAGACACGGTCAAGTCCAGTATAACTACAATGTCAAGTCAAGCAAGACCATAAACTGGTGAACACGGTATGTTGAAACTAGATAAATCAAGTCAACTAGAAAGCTAATAAATCACATAAAATCTATAACAAATAGAGTATCTAATGATAATACAATAATAACATGAAAACTATAAACATAGAATTAAACTGTAGAGGGTGGCAAGGTATCTTGCCTGTTGATAGCACGAAGATCCAACAAAGTGTAGTCAACTGCTAAGCCATAAAGTCCAAATCATCACAACTGTCTCCGAAAGCTGAAATAAACATTATCAACGTTCTCAGAATAGTCAAATTAGCTAGGATTGTCTGTCCTTAAGTCCAATTCTCACAGGAGCAAAACGGTCATTTCGGGCCAAAACGGTGTCCGCCGTTGGACCCACTTTGCACCAAAAAATATGCTAGAGTCAATGGTCTCTGAAGTCGTCAAACTACATGTCTACGGATCCAGTTTGACAATACAAACCCAACGGTATGTCCAATTTTGGATTCTGGTGGGCCGTGCACAAAATCGCCCATTGAATTGGATCGTAGGGCCCGCAAAACGGCGATCCGATCAACTGTCTCAGAATCGGACCAAACATGGCATACCGGACCAGAAAAATGATACGGTCCTGTTGGCGCAAGTTTCATCTCAATCTGATGAACATGCACAAAGTAATTGGGAAATTTGCATAGAGGCTGATACGGTGAATTTTGACGGATACGGATCAAATTCGTCGCGCACATGCAATCAATTTGAATTCCGTCAAAGCACACATGACCACGAAGCTGTTAGGCACCTTTTGGTGCCTTCGGTTCACGACCACGTCGCCCGAATTGGCGGGACGCACGTCGTATCGGACAAATTTTATAATTTTGAAAACCGATTTTTCTGTAACTTTACAATCTAATTACTCTTTATACAGAGAATAAAAAATTAATCTATCTAAAGGGTTTTAGAGTTCTACATGTGGTCAATAACTGTATTCAAGTACAACTTCTAAATTGTTACAAGATCGATCGGAATCGATCTTCGAACATGGGTGTTTGGACTGGGTTCTTTGTCCTGTTTTGGACTGTTTTCGACAACTTCGTGTCGGATTATCGAACAACCTAGGACTTTCCAATAAAAACTAATTGAAGGGATATAGACTCGTATAGGTTGACTTCATACCAGAGGCGACGGTTCCAAAAACGGTCGAGGAAGGAAGCGGAGAGAACACCACGAAGTATCGATGTCGGCAGCCATTTTTGTTGTTCTGCTGTATTCCGCACGCGCGCGCGGGGCTTTTTCGGTCGGCGGCGGCTGCCTGTGGCGGCACGCGATAGCTTGGAGGTCGGAGGTGGCAGCGAGTTGTCGCTTAGGGTTTTGGGGTTTATTCGAGAGACTCCCTCTCGCTCTGTTTATATGCTGTTAAGAACAGAGTCTCGGGGGCGCTGTGGGCTTGGTTTCAGGGAATAGTAGGAAGAACTCGGGTGGTCTCGGGCTACAGGCTGGACTAGCTACTGCTTAGTTAATAATTAGCCTAATACTTATATGTAGTTGCACTCGGATTCAAAGGAAGGGGTCTCGGCTCGGAGAGACCCATGGGCTGGATTTGCTACTGTTGGGTTAGGCTGGGATTCGTTTAGGGCTGGCTGGGTTAGGATTTCTATTTTCTATTTTTTTATATTAGTAATTAATATATATATATATATATATATATATATATATATATATATATATATATATATATATACACACACACACACACACATACACACGTTTATATAATATATTTATATGTACATACAAATACACACATTTATATAATATATTTATATATACATTCAAATACACACATATGATATATTATATATATATATATATATATATATATATATATATATATATATATATATATATATATATATATATAGTATAAAAATCCTAGCAATCTAGAAATACATCACAAAAATAATATTTATCCTATTATAAAATAATTAACAATTTAATAGCAATAACACATATATATGTAACAGATGTATCGCAAAATACTTAACATCCCACTAAGATAAAATACAAAACACTAATAATGCACACCTACATGGGCGTCTTTGGTCGCACTACCCGACTATATAGGCTTGGGTTCGGTTCGGGTCCAGTCCGGACTAATTGGTACAACCGGGCATCCTAAATATTATAGTCTTAATAAGTAAATAAATAGATCATTTGTAAGGGTCATGTCACAACTTAGCCTGGTTTTCATAGTTAGGACACACTTATGGCTGAGTCTTCCTTGGCATGGCTAATACACTAGTCAAGGCACGCTACTGCACTATCCGTGCCATGATTCCTAGTCGTCTGGTACTTCAAAACTCCACCATGGCTAAAATCATCTACCGTAATAATTAACAAAATAATTATTTATAAAAAAATATAAAGTCACCATTTAAATATAATAAATAAAGAAAAAAAATTATTTCCGAAATTTTTTTGGGAAGGGGAGTTACAAATCTACTCACCTTAAAAAAAATTCGTCCTCGAAATTCTAACTCATAATTATTCCTAAAAATCAAAGTCTACTATTTCCTTAATCTCCTCAAATTTAATTTCTCCAAAAATATTTTATGACCTTCTCTAGTCATTTTTTTTATAACTCCGAATACTTGAGGACTTCTACCCACCTTTGGTCACTACTACTTCTCAAAACACGGTCACTAAAATCTTCTAACTAGTTGCTAACAAGTCTACCAACAGATATCTAGGGCGTATGACATCTATAATCCCTCATATCTATAAACAACCAAATATTCAATAGTCAAGCAATATTATACTATAACTTAAGAATTTCTGATAAATCCTAGATAGCACGATCGTACGTCACATCGAAATAAAAAGGGACGAGAATCAATGGTACGGAAAGCAAGAAAGTATAATCAAGAGCAATTATGGAGTTTTCAAGGACGTAGAGAATTTCTAGAAGAATTTTCAAGGCAGTGTGGATTGAGATTTCTAAGGTTTAGTCATAATCGCAGGCTCGTACCAGTACAGTTACGTAACTGGTACGATATGCTCTGACCTGCATGGGCCACCAAAAAAACTTGTCACAACCCGCACCCGCTTTTCGGACGCGAGCACGTGAGCAAGCCAGCTACGTATCGAGCGGACACCAGCCCCTCTCGAATACGTAAACGCTGTCATGGCTATGGTATACTGCCAAATCATGGCAAACCAATCTACATCTCAAATCCACGTTAAATACACGGAACATGAATGAATACTATGGGTCGTGGTCTGCAGCCCACTAGCATATATGTCCGATAAGACTCCAATAGTATAACAAGAGTCTCTAAACTAAATCAATAAGCAGAATATCTCATGATAAGGAATGGAAAGCACGAAAGGATAACAATGTAATATCACTAACAAATACCTGAGATATGTACCATAATCATCTACCATCCCGCTCTGCCACTAACTCCATGCAATCGCTAAACTTGAAGAGATCATCAGGTCCTCAGAGGACATAGTAAGATACATATAAACATGCCTATCTAGCAGTTTAATCATGCATGATAATATATAAATAGGATATAACAAGGAACGACACTTAACGTGGCAAAAGACTACGACCATACTGCTAACAAGTGACTAACGACAAGTGGCTACTGACAGGTGACTATGAACTGGAGTACAAGAACAATTACACATAACTGAACTGCTGAATGAACAAGCGAACATGAGATCAATGGAATACCAAACCCTCGCCCCGAGTGGACTCGCAGGTTTGAACTAATCACTAACCCTCGTCCAGAGTGTGGACTCTGTGGTTAGTACTAACCCTCGTCCCGAGTGTGGACTCTCTGGTTAGTTCACGATAAGGCACCCTCGTCCCGAGTGTGGACTCTCTGGTGCAAGTATAACATGTCACGCACGACCCGCACCCGCTTTTCGGACGCAAACTCGTGAGCAATCCAGCTACGCATCGAGCGGACTCCAGCCCGACTCGAGTACGTATCAGTTGTCAAGGTCATGGGTATCATGTCTAATCTAAACTATATCACAATCCACAAGAATCATGTAAAACAAGAATGAACAAGTATGGGTCATGGTCTGCAGCCCATTAGCATATTGTTTGATTAGACTCCAAGAGTAATATGAGTCTATACAACTAAGCTGATAAGCAGGATATATCATAAAAGCACGAGAAAGATAGTAAATCAATAACACTAACAAAATACCTGAATCATGCAGATGAAGTCAACTACCACATGCTCAGCTAACTAACTCCGTGCAATCAGCAACCTGAAGAGATCATCAGGTCCTCAGAGGACTAGCAAGATACATAAAACATGCCTACTAATATGACAGTAAATAACATGTATGGAGGATAAGAACACTGCAAGAAGAACATCTAAGGACGACGAGTCGTGAGGAAATGTAATACTAGACTTGGCTACCAATCAATCGATTAACCTCTATAGCTTGTAGTACAATGCAAGATACTCCCAATCTATAGTAGATTTTGACTGTAATACAATGCAAGATACTCCCAGTCAAGATTAGCCAATTCTAGTATCGATCTTTTCTCCTAAAGGATACAAAGTCAAGTAGACTCCTATAAATCGTAGTACAATGCAAGATACTCCCAATTTATAGTGTCACAAGTCAAGTCGATCAATTAATCAATATATGCTATAGGTCGTAGTACAATGTAAGATACTCCCAATCTATGGCATGTCTCAAGTCAAGTCAATCAAGTGATATCAAGGTAGAAGAATCGGCTATAGGTCGTAGTACAATGTAAGATACTCCCAATCTATAGTATGTCTTAACTGTAGTACAATGCAAGATAATCCCAGTCAAGAATGGTCAAGTCAAGGATAGATACAAAAACTGACAACTCAATCGCAAAGCAAGGTAACATGATAAGACCAATAATCTAGCAATGTCAAATACCCTATACGTGCACGTAATCTAGAACAAGTAAGGCAATCAAGGACGAATCAATCACAATGTGGAATCATGTGACAATATAAAAAGGAATACAATAAAGGGAGAGAAAAACCATGTAAATACTGTATATGTTCGGCAAGGTATACTTGCCTGAGGGTTGCACGGAGAACCAACAATATATCGCCAATCAATAAGTCAGAGCCACAACTGCTTCCAGAAGCTGTAATAGATGTTACCAACGTTCTCAGAATAGTCAAATTAGCTAGGATTGCCTGTCCTTAAGTCCAATTCTGGACACAGGAGCAAAACGGTAATTTCGGGCAAAAAATGGTGTCCGCCGTTGGACCCGCTTTGCACCGAAAAACGTGCCAGAGTCAATGGTCTCTAAAGTCGTCAAACTACATGTCTATATGTCTGGTTTTTCGATACGAACCCAACCGTATGTCCAAAGTTAGATTTCGGCGGGACCGTGCACAAAATTGCCCGTTGAATCGGATCGTGGGACCCGCGAAACGGCGATCCAATCAACTGTCTCAGAATCGGACCAAACTTGGCATACAGGACCAGAAAAACGATACGGTCCTGTTGGCGCAAGTTTCGTCTCGATCTGACGAGCGTGCGCAAAGTAATTAGAGAATTTACACAGAGGCCGATACGGTAAATTTTGACGGATACGCATCAAATTCGTCGTGCACACGCGACCAATTTAAATTCCGTCAAAGCTCACACGACCACAAAGCCGTTACGCACCTTTTGATGCTTTCGGTT
Source organism: Iris pallida (assembly GCA_029216955.1). Lineage (NCBI taxonomy): Eukaryota > Viridiplantae > Streptophyta > Magnoliopsida > Asparagales > Iridaceae > Iris > Iris pallida. The sequence goes on along the minus strand of JANAVB010003400.1, from coordinate 38,528,556 downwards.
CTCGATCACGTCGCCCGGATTGGCGGGACGCACGTCGTATCGAAGGATTTTATTGAGTTTAAAACAGGTTTTTGTCAAACTTCGGGATCCGATTTCTCAAAGCGTAGTCGATGAAATCGACTTCTGCGAAAAGGGTTGTGGAGCCCTATATGTTGTCTATAACTGTGTTCAGGTGGAATTCCTAAAAGGTTACTGGATCGATCGGAATCGATCTTCCAATTTGGGTTCATGGACTGATATATGTCCTGTTTTTGGGACAGGTTTTTCGTCATGTTTGGAGCGATTTATCGAGCAACCCAGGTCTTTATCCTACAAATTATTGGAAGGAAATCAAAGCCGTATAGGTTGTGAGTATACCTGTGCAATTGGTTCGAAGATCAATAGAACGTGGAGGGAGAAAGCTCGTCGCGAAGTCGCCTTCATTGCCGCAACTGCTGTTGTTGCGTGTGCGGCTTCTGGCGACCCGCACGGTGGCTCGGTCGCCGGCCGGCGGTGGCCCAGGGCGGCACCGCGCGCGTGGGGGTGCGCGCAGAGGTGGTGTCGGTGCGACGTTTAGGGTTTCAATAATTTTCGCATAAGCGTGCGTGTTTATATACACGATGAATGAAAGAAAACAGGCTCGTGTTCGGTTCTGTGCTGTTGCACAGGGGGAACGATTTACGGGTTTGGCCTGGAAATGGGTCTGTTGTGGCTTTGTGAGGGGTGGTCCTGCTTCAGCTGGATCGGGACTTTGGTTGATAGGGTTTTATTAATTGCTCGGGTTGTGGGGATCATGCCTGGGGGCTTGGTACTCAGCGCTCTGCTGGTTCACTCGGCCTGGCTGAGTGTTGATGTAGCCCGATTGGGCTTAGGAGCTCGGGGCTTTGGGCCTTTGCAGAGCTCGGTATTGGGGCTGGGCTCGGGCCTGTTATGGCCTAGGCTGGGCTTTGCATTGATTCCCTTTTTGTTTTCTTTTTCCTTTTTCTTTTTCTATTTCATTTAGCCTAATATATATACTTATCTATATATATATTCATATATGTATATATACACATATACATATACATCTACGATATATATTTATATATACACATATATATATCTTATACACACACACGTATATATATGTATATACATACACCTATACCCTATTTATATTTATATATATGCACATATATAAATTCCTATATATATACATATATATATTCACAAACATATAACAAAATAATATCTATATACGCACATATATATCTATATATATACATATATATATATTCACACACACACATAACTAATTAATAATAATATTTAATAATAACCTCAATAATATAATAATGATAATAATCCTAATAACACTGACATATTGCGGTGAACTTATCAACCACCCCATTTATTTGGCTCCAGAATTCGTACAATATTCTAAACGCTATTTAATAACAATAATACCTATATTCTACCCATAACAATTATTTAGTAAATAATTGCCAATTCCTAATATATATACAAAATATTTGCATTTACCAAACATGTCTACGAGGTCGCATTTGGTCCCACTACAGGACTACATGGGCTTGGGTTTGACTTGGGTCCAATCTGGACAGGTTCGGTACAACCGGGTTCCCGAAAACTCAATAATATAATTAATAATAAATAAAATCTTCGGTAGGGTTAAGTCGCAACTTGGCCTGGTTTTCTCAGTTAGGACGTCACTATGGCTCGGCCTTCCCTACCAGGGCTAATACACTAGTCAAAGCACGCCACTGCACTATCCGTGCCATGATTCCTAGTCGCCTTGTACTCCAAATCTCAACCATGGCTAAAATCATCTACCGTAATAATTAACTAAATAATTATTTATAAAAATCTAAAAGTCACCATTTAAATCCAATAAATGAATAAAATATTTAAAAAAATTTCGGGAAGGGAAGCTACAAATCTACCCACCTTAAAAATAATTTCGTCCTCGAAATTCTAATTCATAACTATTCCTTAAAATTCAAAGTCCTTAATCTCCTCAAATTTAATTTCTCCAAAATATTTTAAGACCTTCTCTAGTCATTTTGTAACTCCGAATACATGAGGACTTCTACCCACCTTTTGTCACACTACTTCCCTCGAAACACAGGTCACTAAAACCTTATAATCATCTAACTACATGTTAACAGTCCTTCCAACAGATATCTAGGGCATATGGCATATTTAATCCCTCATATCATTAAACAACCAAATATTAAAATAATCAAGCAATATTATACTATAATTTAAGAATTTCTGATGAATCCTAGATAGCACGATCATTGTCACCTTGAAATAAAAAGGGACGAGAATCAATGGTACGGAAAGCAAGGAAGTATAATCGAGAGCAATTATGGAGTTTTCAAGGACGTAGAGAATTTCTAGGAGAATTTTCAAGGCAGAGTGGATTGAGATTTCTAAGGTTTAGTCATGGTCGCAGGCTCGTACCAGTACAGTTACGTAACCGGTACGATATGCTCTGACCTGCATGGGCCACCACTAAAAACTTGTCATGACCCGCACCCGCTTTTCGGACGCGAACTCGTGAGCAAGCCAGCCACGCATCGAGCGGACTCCAGCCCGACTCTAGTACATATCAGCTGTCAAGGTCATGGGTATCATGTCTAATCTAAACTATATCTCAATCCACAAGAATCATGTAAAACAAGAATGAACAAGTATGGGTCATGGTCTGCAGCCCATTAGCATATTGTTCGATTAGACTCCAAGAATAATATGAGTCTATACAACTAAGATGATAAGCGGGATATATCATAAAAGTACGAGAAAGATAGTAAATCAATAACACTAACAAAATACCTGAATCATACAGATGAAGTCAACTACCACATGCTCAGCTAACTAACTCCGTGCAATCAGCTACCTGAAGAGATCATCAGGTCCCCAGAGGACTAGCAAGATACATAAAATATGCCTACTAATATGACAGTAAATAATATGTATGGAGGATAAGAACACTGCAAGAAGAACATCTAAGGACGACGAGTCGTGAGAAAATGTAATACTAGACTTGGCTACCAATCAATCGATTAACCTCTATAGCTTGTAGTACAATGCAAGATACTCCCAATCTATAGTAGATTTTGACTGTAATACAATGCAAGATACTCCCAGTCAAGATTAGCCAATTCTAGTATCGATCTCCTCTCCTAAAGGATATAAAGTCAAGTAGACTCCTATAAATCGTAGTACAATGCAAGATACTCCCAATTTATAGTGTCACAAGTCATGTCGATCAATTAATCAATATATGCTATAGGTCGTAGTACAATATAAGATACTCCCAATCTATGGCATGTCTCAAGTCAAGTCAATCAAGTGATATCAAGGTAGAAGAATCGGCTATAGGTCGTAGTACAATGTAAGATACTCCCAATCTATATATGTCTTAACTGTAGTACAATACAAGATACTCCCAGTCAAGAATGGTCAAGTCAAGGATAGATACAGAAACTGACAACTCAATCGCAAAGCAAGGTAACATGATAAGACCAATAATCTAGCGATGTCAAATACCTTATACGTGCACGTAATCTAGAACAAGTAAGGCAATCAAGGACGAATCAATCACAATATGGAATCATGTGACAATATAAAATAGAATACAATAAAGGGAGAGAAAAACCATGTAAATACTGTATATGTTCGGCAAGGTATACTTGCCTGAGGGTTGCACGGAGAACCAACAATATATCGCCAATCAATAAGTCAGAGAGTCCAAGTCCCACAACTGCTTCCAGAAGCTGTAATAGATGTTACCAACGTTCTCAGAATAGTCAAATTAGCTAGGATTGCCTGTCCTTAAGTACAATTCTGGACACAGGGGCAAAACGGTAATTTCGGGCAAAAATGGTGTCTGCCGTTGGACCCGCTTTGCACCGAAAAATGTGCCAGTCAATGGTCTCTAAAGTCGTCAAACTATATGTCTACAGGTCCGGTTTTCCGATACGAACCCAACCGTATGTCAAAGTTAGATTTCGGCGGGCCGTGCACAAAATTGCCCGTTGAATCGGATCGTGGGGCCCGCGAAACGGCGATACAATGAACTGTCTCAGAATCAGACCAAACTTGGCATACAGGACCAGAAAAACGATACGGTCCTTTTGGCGCAAGTTTTGTCTCGATCTGGCGAGCGTGCACGAAGTAATTAGGGAATTTGCACAGAGGCCGATACGGTGAATTTCGACGGATACGCATCAAATTCGTCGCGCACACGCGACCAATTTGAATTCCGTCAAAGCCCATACGACCACGAAGCCGTTAAGCACCTTTTGATACTTTCGATTCTCGACCACGTCGCCCGGATTGGCGGGACGCACATCGTATCGAAGGATTTTATTGATTTTAAAACAGGTTTTTGTCAAACTTCGGGATCCAATTTCTCGACGCGTAGTCGATGAAATCGACTTCTGCGAAAAGGGTTGTGGAGCCCTATATGTTGTCTATAACTGTGTTCGGGTGGAATTCCTAAAAGGTTACTGGATCGATCAGAATCGATCTTCAAATGTGGGTGCATGGACTGATATATGTCCTATTTTTGGGACAGGTTTTTTGCCATGTTTGGAGCGATTTATCGAGCAACCTAGGTCTTTATCCTATAAACTATTGGAAGGAAATCAAAGCCATATAGGTTGTGTGTATACCTGCACAATTGGTTCGAAGATCGATGGAACGTGGAGGGAGAAAGCTCGTCGCGAAGTCGCCTTCATTGCTGCAACTGCTGCTGTTGCGTGTGCGGCTTCCGGCGACCCGCACGGCGGCTCGGTCGCCGGTGGCCCAGGGCGGAGTCGCGCACGTGGGGGTGCACGCAGAGGTGGTGTCGGTGCGACATTTAGGGTTTCAATAATTTTCGCATAAGCGTGCGTGTTTATATACACGATGAACGAAAGAAAACAGGCTCGGGTTCGGTTCTGTGCTGTTGCACAGGAGGAACGATTTGCGGGTTCGGCCTGGAAATGGGTCTGCTGTGGCTTTGTGAGGGGTGGTCCTGCTTCAGCTGGGTTGGGACTTGGGTTGATAGGGTTTTATTAATTGCTCGGGTTATGGGGATCATGCCTAGGGGCTTGGTACTCAGCGCTCGGCTCGGGTTGTGGGGATCATGCCTGGGGGCTTGGTACTCAGCGCTGGGCTTCGGGCCTGTTATGGCCTGGGCTGGGCTTTGCATTGATTCCATTTTTGTTTTCTTTTCCTTTTCTTTTTCTATTTCATTTAGCCTAATATATACTTATCTATATATATATATATATATATATATATATATATATATATATTCATATATGTATATACACATATACATATACATCTACGATATATATTTATATATACACACATATATATATATATCTTATACCCACACACGTATATATATGTATATACATACACCTATACCCTATTTATATTTATATATATATACACATATATAAATTCCTATATATATACATATATATATTCACAAACATATAACAAAATAATATCTATATACGCACATATATATCTATATATATACATATATATATTCACACACACATAACCAATTAATAATAATATTTAATAATAACCTCAATAATATAATAATGATAATAATCCTAATAACACTGAAACTAAACCAATAATATATTGCGGTGAACTTATCAACCACCCCATTTATTTGGCTCCAGAATTCGTACAATATTCTAAACGCTATTTAATAACAATAATACCTATATTCTACCCATAACAATTATTTAGTAAATAATTGCCAATTCCTAATATATACAAAATATTTGCATTTACCAAACATGTCTACAAGGTCGCATTTGGTCCCACTACATGACTACATGGGCTTGGGTTTGACTTGGGTCCAATCTGGACAGGTTCGGTACAATCGGGTTCCCGAAAACTCAATAATATAATTAAATAATAAATAAAATCTTCGGTAGGGTTAAGTCGCAACTTGGCCTGGTTTTCTCAGTTAGGACGTCACTATGGCTCGGCCTTCCCTACCAGGGCTAATACACTAGTCAAAGCACGCCACTGCACTATCCGTGCCATGATCCCTAGTCGCCTTGTACTCCAAATCTCAACCATGGCTAAAATCATCTACCGTAATAATTAACTAAATAATTATTTATAAAAATCTAAAAGTCACCATTTAAATCCAATAAATGAATAAAATATTTTAAAAAAATTTCGGGAAGGGAAGCTACAAATCTACCCACCTTAAAAATAATTTCGTCCTCGAAATTCTAATTCATAACTATTCCTTAAAATTCAAAGTCCTTAATCTCCTCAAATTTAATTTCTAACCCTTGTCCCGAGTGTGGACTCTATGGTTAGTACTAACCCTCGTCCCGAGTGTGGACTCTCTGGTTAGTTCACGACAAGGCACCCTCGTCCCGAGTGTGGACTCTCTGGTGCAAGTATAACATCCTCGTCCCGAGTGTGGACTCTCTGATGTAAACACCCTCGTCCCGAGTGGACTCTCTGGTGCAAGTCAAGTCAACACCCTCGTCTCGAGTGTGGACTCTCTGGTGCAAATAATCGACATCCTCGTCCCGAGTGTGGACTCACGGATGTAAACAGACCAAGGCAAACACCCTCATCCCGAGTGGACTCTCTGGTGCCAAGGAAACAATAACAAAGATTTAGCTGTTCAATTACACGTACTCGTTCTATGACACGACTCAAGCAAGGTACTGGTGAGACAAGGTACGACTCAATCAAGACACGGTGACTCTCTGGTGCCAAGGAAACAATAACAAGGATTTAGCTGTTCATTACACGTACTCGTTCTATGACACGACTCAAGCAAGGTACTGGTGAGACAAGGTACGACTCAGTCAAGACACGGTCAAGTCCAGTATAACTACACTGTCAAGTCAAGCAAAACCATAAACTGGTGAACACGGTATGTAGAAACTAGATAAATCAAGTAAACTAGAAAGCTAATAAATCACATAAAATCTATAACAAATAGAGTATCTAATGATAATACAATAATAACATGAAAACTATAAATATGGAATTAAACTGTAGAGGGAGTTAAGGTATCTTGCCTGGTGAGCCAATAAAGTGTAGTCAACTGCTAAGCCATAAAGTCCAAATCATCACAACTGTCTTCGAAGGCTGAAATAAATATTATCAACATTCTCAGAATAGTCAAATTAGCTAGGATTGCCTGTCCTTAAGTCCAATTCTGGAAACAGGGGCAAAACGGTCATTTCGTGTCAAAACGGTGTCCGCCATTGGATCCGCTTTGCACCAAAAGATGTCCCAGAGTCAATGGTCTCTAAAGTCGTCAAACTATATGTCTACGGATCCGGTTTGACGATACGAACCCAACGGTATGTCCAATTTTGGATTCCGGTGGGCCGTGCACAAAATCGCCCGTTGAATCGGATCGTGGGGCCCGCAAAACGGCGATCCGATCAACTGTCTCAGAATCGGACCAAATTGGCATACAGGACCAGAAAAATGATACGATCCTGTTGGCGCTAGTTTCATCTCAATCTGATGAACATGCACAAAGTAATTGGGAAATTTGCACAGAAGGGCCGATACGGTGAATTTTGATGGATACGGATCAAATTCGTCGCGCACACGCAACCAATTTGAATTTCGTCAAAGCCCACAAGACTACGAAGCTGTTACGCACCTTTCGGTGCCTTCGGTTCGCGACCACGTCGCCCGGATTGGCGGAACGCACGTCGTATCGGACAAATTTTATAATTTTGAAAACCAATTTTTCTGTAACTTTACAATCTAATTACTCTTTATACAGAGAATAAAAAATTAATCTATTTAAAGGGTTTTAGAGTTCTACATGTGGTCTATAACTGTATTCAAGTACAACTTCTAAATTGTTACAAGATCGATCGAAATCGATCTTCAAACGTGGGCGTATGGACTGGGTTCTTTGTCCTGTTTTGGACTGTTTTCGACAACTTTGTGTTAGATTATCGAACAACCTAGGACTTTCGAATAAAAACTAATTGAAGGGATATAGACTCGTATAGGTTAACCTCATACCAGAGGCGACGGTTCGAAAAATGGTCGAGGAAGGAAGCGGAGAGCACGCCACGAAGTATCGATGTCTGTTGCCACTGCTGTTGTTCTGCTGCATTCCGCACGCGCGCGCGGGGCTTTTTTGCCGTCAGCGGCTGCCTGTGGCGGCACACGGCCGCCTGGAGGTCGGGGGTGGCAGCGAGTTTTTGCTTAGGGTTTTGGGGTTTATTCGAGAGACTCCCTCTCGCTCTGTTTATATGCTGTTAAGAACAGAGTCTCGGGGGCGCTGTGGGCTTGGTTTCAGGGAATAGTAGGAAGAACTCGGGTGGGCTCGGGCTACAGGCTGGACTAGCTACTGCTTAGTTAATAATTAGCCTAATACTTATATGTAGTTGCACTCGTATTCAAAGGAAGGGGTCTCGGCTTGGAGAGACCCATGGGCTGGATTTGCTACTGTTGGGTTAGGCTGGGATTCGTTTAGGGCTGGCTGGGTTAGGATTTCTATTTCCTATTTTTTTTCTATTAGTAATATATATATATATATATATATATATATATATATATATATATATATATATATATATATATATTTTTTTTTTTTTTTATATATATATATATATATATATAGGCCCATGTACATATATACCTATACATGTATATTTACACACACATACATATATACATTTATTTATATATACTCATATATATATATATATATTTATATATATATATATATATATATATATATATATATATATATATATATATATATATATATATATATATATATATATATATTATATATATATATATATATAATATATATATATATATTATATATATATATATATATATACATACACACGTTTATATAATATATTTATATATACATACAAATACACACATTTATATAATATATTTATATATACATTCAAATACACACATATGATATATATTTTATATATACATTCACATATATATATATATATATATATATATATATATATATATATATATATATATATATAAAATATATATATATATATATATATATATATATATATATATATATATATATATATATATATATATATATATGGTATAAAAATCCTAGCAATCTAGAAACACATCAAAAAAAAATATTTGTCCTATTATAAAATAATTAACAATTTAATATCAATAACACATATATATGTAACAGATGTATCGCCAAATACTTAATATCCCACTAAGATAAAATACAAAACACTAATAATGCACACCTACATGGGCGTCTTTGGTCGCACTACCCGACTACATAGGCTTGGGTTCGGTTCGGGTCCAGTCCGGGCTAAATTGGTACAACCGGGCATCCTAAATATTATAGTCTTAATAAGTAAATAAATAAATCATTTGTAAGGGTCATGTCACAACTTGGCCTGGTTTTCATAGTTGGGACACACTTATGGCTGAGTCTTCCTTGGCATGGTTAATACACTAGTTAAGGCACGCTACTGCACTATCCATGCCATGATTCCTAGTCGTCTGGTACTTCAAAACTCCACCATGGCTAAAATCATCTACCGTAATAATTAACAAAATAATTATTTATAAAAAATCTAAAATCACCATTTAAATCAAATAAATAAAGAAAAAAAATTATTTTCAAAAATTTTTCCCGGAAGAGGAGCTACAATAATCCTTCGTGGGACGCTTTGACCACATGGATCCTAGACAAACATGGACATTTTGAAGGTAGCCGTCTGTACTATGCGGTGAGGGAGACCTGTCGTGGGTTGGAAACCAACAACGCCATATTCATTGCTTTGGTGCAGTTGTACAATTGCTGCACTGGAACTTTCTTCATGCCCGATGGCGAGATGGGGCTAGCCTTGCATAAAATGTATGTGTAACACCCCAGCCTAAAATACGTAGGACTAGGTATATAGACATGGCAGTCGTATAATAAATATCCGTAAGCTGTAAATACATTATAATAATATGGCTCACTAAATCTCATCCACAAATAAAAGAATAAAAGATATTATAATCAATATGAATTATCATTTGTACATGTTGTTGGGTGGAGATAAATTCATTACCAACTATTTTAAAAGAGAAGTAATACATAGCAAATGAAAGAATTTGTCAAAAGTAGGAAAGAACGATCTAAGAGCAAGTCATCTTCGATAGGAAGGAGAAGACCACGATCGTGGCCAGAACTCCTGTGAAAAGTCAAGAAACACACACCTGGAGAAATCACCAAGTCCTCAGAGGAACGTAACAAGATACAGAAAACATGCCATAATACTGAATATAAACTGCTCAAAAGTAAGTTAATCGGACCATAACATGGTCCAATACTCTACCCTTGAATTAGCGTACCATCCCCCCAACTAAACATGGATAGGAGATAGCACCCTAATCCATGATAAAGTATCTTTCCATGCCGTAATCTGATATAGCATCCGGACCACAACAAGGTTCAGTATTTTATCATCGAAGCAGTGAACCACACCAACAAGCAAACAAGGACAAGGTATGACAAACTAGTCCGCGATAAAATACAGTTCCAAGCCGCAATCAGGTATAAGTACACCAACCAAAAATAGCTATACCTAAATGGATAAGGTCACCTAACCAGCCAATGTGAATACAATTAAGAAAGAACCTCCAACGCATGGGCTCTCTAATTAAAGTGGGATCGACATAGTCCCCACTTGGGCACCAGGGTCCTCAAAGCATAACCGTTCCTCGAACGACAGTGGTCATCAATAAAATAAAGGGGTCGTCAACCCGCATCTCCGGCGGAGCATACGGTCACAAAAGGTAATGTGCATGGTAGCCCATATACTAAGAAAACGTCCTCCCCACCCTATGCCTATTTATGTTGTATCCATAACACGTATAACCTCTATTAACCGCTAAGTCAAATTAATCATGCAAAATACTATTAGCGGTTAATCCTATCGTACGATTTATACGTATAGGTGGTCTGCCATCTACGCATGTCCGAGTTCTATATGTGACCCGCAACTTTGTGGCACAAATGTGTCAAGGCCAATGAATGCAACACAACGAGGGTGGTTTCTTAAATCTAGGTCAAACACACATAAAAATAAACAAATAAGAAATAAGACATAATTAAATAGTAATTGCATCTACACATGATTTAAAAGAAGAGTTTTATATTTCAGAAATTTAAACAATAAATAAATGCCTACAATATGTGAGCAAAAGTAAATGGCAGGGTATCTTGCCTAGTAGTGACGCTTGGTGTAGTGCGAGGATCAAGGTGGCATAGAGTTGACTTCGGTGTTACAACTACACAAGATGGATTCTAATGATGGCACAGGCTGTTCCATCCAGTCTAGAACGATTAGATTAGCTAGGGTCGACATAAAGTAGTCCAGTATTGGCAAAGGGAATGGGAATAATGAGATCAATCATGGACATGATCAATAACCGAGTAATTTATGGAAATAGTACATATGCTATTTTAGAAAAATAATTATAATACTTGAAAACTAGATTTTTATCAGTTAAAATATTTTTAGAAAAATACTTAAAATATCAAAAATCGTTTTACACTAAAAACTCAAACTTCGTAAATATGATTTTTGATAGAAAAATATTTCATTAGTTAAAATATTTTAGAATAATACTAGAAATTTCTAGAAAAATTTTCAGGGCTTCTAGACCAAAAATAAACATATAGACGAGCCAATTTTATAAATATATATAATTTGGAAATTATTTATCCTATATATATTTTATTTGGTAACAACAATAAAAATATTGATAATACACACCATCTTAATAAGATAACAATAATCATAAAATATAACAACAACAACAACAACAACAACAACAACAACAACAACAACAACAATAATAATAATAATAATAATAAGAATACTAGTAATAATAATGATGTATATACGCTACTTTTTTACTGTATACAAATTTAATACTAATAAAAAGAAATAAAGAAAATAATAATAAATGAAAAAGTAATAAAGAGTAGTACACATACAACCGATGCAGCTGACTATTGTGCTATATTCCCTAAGCCTAATGAATACATAATAAGACAAAACACAAAAGAATACAACATCGATCATAGGGAAAGGAAAGTTCAGTAATAAAGAAGGTTTAAGAAAGAGAGAGTGAGGATGCCAGTGAGATCGAGAGAAGAAAGAAAGAGAGAGCCGGTGAGGAAGAGGGAGGAAAGGAGAAAGGGGGAGTGAAGGAGGCCTCACAGGAGTTTATGCCAGCAGTGGAGGGCGCTGGATGTGAAGGGGAGAGAAGGAGCTCTGTGGCTGGGGGACGACCACGGCGGTAGTCGAGTTAGCATAGAGAGGCAAGTGGGGAGAAGAAAATTAGCAGTGACGGAACTAGCTTGGCCCTACAGATGGTGACGATGAGAGCGGGGTGCGGTTGGAAGTGGTGGATCTGACGTAAGGAGGTGATGAGGTCTCGGCGCGGCACGGCGGTGACTTTCGTCAGGGTTGGTTTAGGTTTTGAAATATTTTTTTCTCTCTTTTGGATGATGGTGTCGGTGTGTGTGAGATTGGTGGCAGGGATGATGACTGGTGGTCGATGGTGACCCCAGTGGTGATGCTCAGAGGTGGCATGGGGAGGCGAGGGTTTAAAGGTGATGCTTGGCAGAAGTTATGGGTGTTGATGGTGATGGTCGAGTGGTGGGTATGGGAAGCTTCGGTGATGGCCGGGGCAGTGGGTACCGGTGTGGCAGCCCAGAAGTGGTGGTCAGGAGATGGCAGCGGCGAGCTTCCGACGGCGATGGCTAGGGTTAGGTTATGATTAGTGTATGAATCATGTCGGGTGTGTCCAACACTGGAAGATTGCGTTTGTATTGGACATGTGTCCGACGTGTAGGACACGAAGGAGATGATGGATGTATATGTAAAATATATTATAGTGGACAGACACCCGGGGTCGGACCCGAGGCTATCACGGCTGACACGGGAAAAGTGGACACCGACACGGCACACTTGCTTTGGTGGAGAAAAATTAATAGAGAAAACAATGCTAGGCTCCCCTATAAATAGGGTGGAGAAGTCCCGGTTAGAATAGGATTATGACCGTTTAAACCCCAATAGATATTCTTATATTAATTTAAAACTATTTTAAAATCTAGTTCAATAAATCCAAACCTAATTTAAATCAAAATAATTATTTAAACACAAAAATACCTTTTATAAAATAAAACTAATTTCAAATAAATTAAATACTTTTTCATAAGTTAAAAATAAATTCAAATAACCTTTCCAAAAAACTAAACTTTTTACAAAATATACATATACCTCGCAGGAAAATAATACAAATTATTTACATAAATATTATTTTTGAAATTGGTACCTATATTTGTATAATAGTTAAAATAGCCTTTATATAATAATAAAAATAAAAATAAAGTTTCTGGACTAAAAATCCGACGAGAGTACTTATTATATAAAATACAAAAGAAAATATTTACCATATATGTGTTTCAAGTTAAAAATATTTATTTTCTATATGTACTAAAAATTTGTAATAAAACTTTTGTATAAAAAAATAAAATACTTCGTTTATACGTATTCGCACTCGACATACAAATACCAAAATAAAACAAATACCAAAAATAATAAAAAAACTATAGTGAAATTTTAGGGGGTTTACAGGATGAGGTATCTACGTGGCCCTGGGGTGAGGAGCCTTATGAGGAGTACACCCCTACCAACGAAGAGCTAGAGGAGTTGGAAGTGCAAAGCCCAGAATTCCTTGCTGTATATTGTAATGCCTGTAGTTCGTATTACGTATCTTGGAATACGTGTACGTATTTTATTTTGTATTGCATATCTCTTGGCTTGGCTCGGTTTGTTTTGGGTTGGTTCGGCTAGGCTTGGGATGCCTTGGTTCATCATGAACAAAGGGTAGAACCCCTACCTACCACCACCATCCCCATTTATTAACCCCTCCTCTTTCTCTCTCTTCATTATTCTTCTTCTTCTCCATTTACTTCTACACCTACCAGGAAGGAGAGAGAGAGAGAGAGAGAGCTTAGGCAAGTGCAAACTTGCTTCATGATGGATCTCATGTTTTATTGTTCCATTCTCTTCCTTACTAGATTCTAAGCCTCTTTAGAACTGGAAGTTTTCGGTTTTGATGGTTATATTTTTGTAGATCTAAGTTTTAAGTTCCTTCTTGTTTATTTTTCTTGGTTTTGATCTCTAAAACTTGGTTATTTTTGAAAACTAATGGTTCTATGTTGTAGAGAATTCAATTTCATTCAGTTTTGGCTTTTGTTTCGCTTGATTTCGACTCCGGATGAGTAAGTTATGGCCATTACAAGTTTTCGGAACTTTCATGGCTGAACTTGCTGTTTGGGGACGATGAATCCCATGCGCCGGGAACCTCATGCGCTCGGGAGGCCATGCGCCGGGAGGCCATGCGCCGTGAAGTTCCGGCAACGCATTCCTTAACTCCGAGCGTGTCATGCGCGTAGGTTTCTTACGCGCATGTATTGAAGACGCAACGTGAGTTTCTCATGCGCTGATTGCGCAGGAATCCCATGCGCTGATTCGTGCAGGAATCTCATGCGTCGATTTGTGCAGGAATCCTATGCGCCGATTTGTGCAGGAATCTCATGCGCCGATTCGTGCAGGAATCCCATGCGCCGATTCGTACAGGAATCTCATGCGCCGATTCGTGCAGGAATCCCATGCGTCGATTGGTACAGGAATCCCATGCGCCGATTCGTGCAGGAATCTCATGCGCCGATTTGTGCAGGAATCCCATGCGCCAATTCGTGCAGGAATCTCTTGCGCCGATTTGTGCAGGAATCCCATGCGTCGATTGCGCAGGAATCTCATGCGCCGATTTGTGCAGGAATCCCATGCGCCGATTCGTGCAGGAATCCCATGCGCCGATTGTGCAGGAATTTACTGTTTTTGCCTGTTTAAGTTGTTTTGTAGCTAGAATCTTGAAAAACTCAAAACATGAAAGTTGTAGATCTTTTCCTTGGCTTCAAGAATATGTTATTAGTTATTTTATACAATCTTTCTCATTCATGATAATGTAAGAATATAACACGATAGTGGCCCGCGGTGGCGCACTCTTGACAAGTAAACTGATATGACAAGTATGAAAGGTCTGGACACCGTGGGCGATTGCATTTGTACAAATAAACCAGTACTGTCTTGCATCATGTCTAGGATGGGGATCCCTGAGTACCACGGTCAGGGGTACCTACTGAAATTGACTAAGGCTAATTAACTAGAATGATTCAGTAGTCATGAAGAGATTCCCAGCTACAGGCAATCCCGTTATCTGGGCGCATTAAGTGGACTTGTAGCCTACCGACGAGTAGGGCTCATTTCCAGCACACAGTCACGTGTTGCATTCTTCATAACGGACATTCGACCCGGATAACCGGATGGTCTGCAGGGCTTGTGGCTGTTGGGATAATTTCATTACATCTTGCTAGTAACTAGGCCTGTGATAACCCTAGTTAGTTAAAAGTATCAAGCCGTACTCTTGATTGGCCGTGATTGATTGGATGAAGTTTATTCCAGCTTAGTCTTATCCTGATCCTGTACAAGATTGTATCATGACATGATTTCTTGTATCGATAAATGATGGGATACCAAGTTCTGTTCAGATGAAGGGTTACAACCCCCGTCCTTGTTTGGTTTAAGGGTTGTAACTTGGCTATCTGAATAGTTCCATGGTTATCTTATCATATATCGTCCTGCTTATTGTGCCCGCCTTAACAATAAAGATCAGGGGTCCAGTTTTGTTCAGGCGAAGGGTTACAACCCCGGTCCTTGTTTGGTTTAAGGGTTGTAACCTGGTTCCCGGAGCAGTTCTGTGTCCTCTCTTCGTTTATTGTCTTATTGAAACCCTCTGTCATGCTCGTCATGTTTTACCTTTACTTCAATACCATGATTATTTATACTGGCCTTAACAATAAAGATCAGGGGTCCAGTTCTGTTCAGGCGAAGGGTTACAACCCCGGTCCTTGTTTGGTTTAAGGGTTGTAACCTGGCTTCCGGAGCAGTTCTGTGTCCTCTCTTCGTTTATTGTCTTGTTACCTTATCAATAGTAATTGAGGCGGGTTTCTATTCAGGCGAAGGATTGCAACCCCGGTCCTTGTTTGGTTTAAGGGTTGCAGTCTGGCTACTTGAATAGTTTCTCCGTGTTCAAATATTATTATTATCTCAGCTATTATCACTATCTTTTAATTACCTTTACTATTTATTTGTGATATGCTGGTTTTAGTTCCTAAGTGAAGCCTCCTTTGTGTCACTTGCTCTTTCTGGGGTCTGACCCAGCTGGTTTTGTATGGCCAGATATCGGAGCAGCACCAGAGGATCTACCTACTATCCAGCCAGATGGTGACCACCAGGCGTAACCCTGGCAACGAGTGGGTTTCTTTTTGTCCTCCCACTTTATTGTAAAATTATTCTTTTGAGGCGTTTAGTCGACGAGCACGTGTTAGCTCGATTGCCCTTTATTTACTGTCTGCCTACGGGCTGTAACATGATTGACAGATCCTAGGGTTGATCATGTATGACTGAACTCTTGCTAGTCCTGACATTTTGTACGACTAGCTTCATGATCATCCAATATGTAATGTATGGGACGCCTTGCTATTATATATTTGGTGCTCTGACATCTTGTAACTACTATTACTTGCTTATGATTGAGACAATAGGCTTGTTCATGACCATAGAAGACTGTTGGCTTGTAGTTAAACCCTCATGTATCTAGACAGCCGTGACCGTATAGCGAGGTGGGTTGCACTTCAATATACGTAGCTGGCTATGTACGCCCCCGCTCTCCAGTATTCTGGTTCTGGGGCGTGACATGGTTTAAGTGGTGGCCATGCAGGTCTTGTAAATCAAGATATGTGAGGGGTTTATCGAATAGATGTCTCAATCAGTACTCGCCCTTGATCTCTACTCGTATCCTCTTGATCCCTGAAAATCTTGACCTGATCACGTGCTTGTATCATTGATCTGTCCTGGTCCTTCCTTATTGTTCCCTATGTCGTCTTCTTCAGCGGCATTGTTCCTGGACCTGCCGATCAGCAGGACGGGGCACCTCCCGCGGACCAGCAGCAACCTGGAGATCAAGCCCAGCATTCAGGAGTAGCCTCCAGAATCATGCCTACTGAAGGAAAGCCACCAGTTCAGCCCGTCCAGCCAGCAGAGCCTGAGGATGGCACTTTGGTGGGTCTCATCAGGTCCTTATTAGCTTCCCAGGATCGTCGCGGAGATGCCTTGTACCAGGCGGTGGCAGATGCTTTGACCAGAGGAGGTCATCAGGGTAATAGCGCGGCCAACAGCTTCAAGCGCTTGAACCCTCCCTTCTTCGACGGCAGTGAAGATGCGATCGCTGCAGATGCATGGCTTCAGGACACAGAGGTTATTCTAGAAGCAGCCAGGACTCCAGAAACCGAGAAGGTGGTCGTAGTGCGCCTGCAGTTACTAGATCTTGCCCGCAGCTGGTGGGCAGCGCAGGCCGATGGATTAGTGGCCCCTATTTCATGGGCAGTATTCAGGGAGAGATTCCAGACCAAGTATTTTGATGCTGTAGCTCGGTATGATCTACAGACGAGGTTCACCAATCTGAAGCAGATGGGCAGGACGGTCGATGGATATGCGGCCGAGTTCTCCAGGCTTAGTCGGTGTGCTCCCACCTTGGTGGCGACCGAGTTCGATAGAGCCCAGCGGTTCCAGCAGGGGCTTCATCTGGAGATTTTATTGGCGGTGGAGCAGTTTGAGCATCAGACTTTTGATGCGGTATTGAGAGCAGCCAGGAGGCATGAATATACCTCCCAGAGGATCGTGGATAGGACCGGAGGTCGGAAGCGATCTCACGGCCAGATGAATCAGTCTTCAGCACCAGCCCCGGCGGCCAGGGCTTTGACCATTGGAGCTCCGAGGCGGGCGGCCTCAGTGACGTCGGTTCAGCATTCCACCCCGACGCACCCTCAGCAACAGAAGCAGAAGCAGTCTTCCGCAGTGGGATGTTCACACTGCGGGAAGCCAGGGCATGTGGTATCAGAGTGTCGCAGAGCACAAGGTTTGTGCTTGGTTTGTGGTGCCCCGGACCACAGGGTTGGGAATTGCCCGAACAGGGGGAGTTCATCAGCCTTCTCTAGTCCTTCAGTTAGAGGACCAGCACCAGTCCAGCAGCAGCAGCTGCTGCAGTACCCGTTTCCGAGGCCGTTATCGACGCAGGCCCAGGCATTCCAGCAGCAGAGACCGCAGCAGTATGCCCAAGCCCAAGCCCTGATCCAGAGCAGGCAAAGGAATTTTCAGCAGAGGGGACCCGCACCCAGAGGACATGGTCAAGTGCTGGCTTTGACCATGGGAGAAGAAGGAATTGCTCCAGGTGAGGTAGTGGCAGGTACTATTCTCGTCAACACCTTTCCAGCTTCAGTATTATTTGATTCTGGTGCCTCGCATTCATTTATGTCTGCACGATTCGTGACACGGGTAGGACTGGAGCCCGAGTCATTATCAGTAAGGCTCAATATACTTACTGGTAACGGACTTGTGGGAGTAGATAGAGTATTTTCCTCGTGTCGGATCGTAGTTAGCGGTAGAGAATTCTCCGCTAGATTGATAGAGTTTCCGATGGCCGATTATGATGTGGTCTTAGGGATGGATTGGTTGAGGGACCAGTATGCTAGGATAGACTGCCACATTGGCAGGGTTGTTTTTAGCATTCCAGGCGAGCCAGAGTTTTCCTTCTCCCGAGGCGAAGTTGAACCTTCTCCTCCAGTGTTGCGGATGGCAGTAGCAGCAGTGCAGTTGCCTCGGATAGTCGAAGAGTTTCCAGATGTTTTCTCCGAAGAGCTTCCAGGGATGCCGCCAGAGCGAGAGATCGAGTTTACTATCGACTTGATTCCCGGGACAGCCCCAGTGTCAGAGAGAGTCTACAGGATGGCGCCATCAGAGCTAGAGATATTGTACAAGATGATTGAAGAACTTAGAACCAAGGGATTCATTCGTGCTAGTGGATCACCTTGGGGAGCCCCGATGCTTCTTGTGAAAAAGAAGGATGGTACGTCCAGATTATGTGTAGATTATCGTACCTTAAACTCAGTGACAATCAAGAACAGATACCCTCTCCCGAGGATAGATGACTTGTTTGATCAACTCAAGGGGGCAGCAGTATTCTCGAAGATCGACTTGCGGTCAGGATACCATCAGATTAGAGTCAGAGAGCAGGACATCCCGAAGACAGCGTTCAGATCGAGATATGGGCATTGGGAGTTCCTTGTGATGCCATTTGGAGCAACCAATACGCCGGCAGTATTCATGGATCTCATGAATCGTATCTTCATGCCTTATTTGGATAAGTTTGTGATTGTGTTCCTAGACGACATCCTGGTCTATAGTAAGAGTGAGGCGGAGCATGAGCATCATCTCAGAATTGTCCTCCAGATTCTCAGAGAGCACCAGTTGTATGCCAAGTTTAGTAAATGCGAGTTCTGGCTCGATCGTATTTCGTACTTGGGCCATATCATCACCCGAGGAGGAGTAGAAGTGGATCCCCAGAAGATCGTGGCTATTAAGTCGTGGCCAGTGCCCAGCACAGTTGCAGAAGTTCGCAGTTTTCTTGGATTGGCCGGCTACTACCGGCGATTTGTTCCAGACTTTGCTCAGATTTCAGCGCCATTGACCCAGTTGACCCGCAAGGATGTGCAGTTTGCTTGGACAGCAGAATGTCAGGATTCTTTTGAGAAGTTGAAGCGAGGCTTGATGACGGCTCCTATTCTCACGCTTCCAGATGGAACTGGAGGATTCTCAGTATATTGTGATGCTTCGGGCAGAGGTTTAGGATGTGTTCTGATGCAGCATGGGAAGGTAATAGCCTATGCGTCGCGACAACTTCGTGATCATGAGAGAAATTACCCAACCCATGACTTGGAGCTGGCAGCAGTAGTGTTTGCACTTAAGTTGTGGAGGCACTACTTGTACGGAGATAGGGTGGAGATCTTCACCGACCACAAGAGCCTGAAGTATGTTTTCACCCAGAAGGATCTCAACATGCGTCAGAGGAGATGGCTAGAGCTGCTTGTGGATTATGATGTCAACCTGCAGTATCACCCAGGGAAGGCCAACGTTGTTGCAGATGCATTGAGCAGGAGAGCCGAAGTTTATTTCCTGACAGCGCAACCAGAACTGTTAGCCGATCTTCAGAAGATGGGTATAGAAGTTGTCCTCCCTTCCAGTATGGCATTGATGGCCAGCATGCAAGTTCAGTCCACTATAGTCGAGAGGATCCGGATGGCACAGTCAGCAGATTCCAAGCTTCAGCGACTCAGAACAGAGTGTGAGACAGGACGAAGACCAGAGTTATGCATTCATGAAGACAGGTACACTTCGACATGGTAAGCGTCTTTGTGTACCCAGTGGAGATATCAGACAGGAGATCATGGCAGAGGCCCACAGTTCGCAGTATTCCATTCATCCCGGTGGCACGAAGATGTACCGTAATATTCGTCAGCACTTTTGGTGGAATGGCATGAAGAGGGAGATAGCCCGGTTTGTCTCTCGTTGTTTAGTCTGCCAGCAAGTTAAGGCTGAACATCAGAGACCAGCTGGACTACTTCAACCATTGCCGATTCCTGAGTGGAAATGGGAGCATATAACCATGGATTTTGTGACTGGATTGCCTAGATCCCCGGCTGGCAGAGACGCTATTTGGGTTGTCATAGACAGGCTCACGAAGGTGGCTCACTTTCTCCCGTTCAGAGTTGGTCAGTCGACGGCTCAGCTAGCAGAGATGTACCTCAGGCAGATCGTCAGGCTTCACGGAGTACCAGTCAGTATCACCTCGGACAGAGATTCCAGATTTACGTCGCACTTTTGGCGT
The DNA here is from genome assembly GCA_029216955.1 of Iris pallida. NCBI lineage: Eukaryota > Viridiplantae > Streptophyta > Magnoliopsida > Asparagales > Iridaceae > Iris > Iris pallida. Next base: position 38,507,682 of record JANAVB010003400.1, on the reverse strand, counting down.
AGCCTGCAAGAGAGTTTGGGAACTCGCCTCCAGTTCAGCTCCGCTTATCATCCGCAGACTGATGGCTAGTCAGAACGCACGATCCAGACTCTCGAGGATATGTTAAGATCTTGTACACTCGACTTCGGTGGTTCGTGGGAAGATCACCTGCACCTGGTGGAGTTCTCGTACAACAACAGTTTCCAAGCCAGTATCTTGATGGCTCCGTTCGAGGCATTGTATGGCAGGAAGTGCCGATCCCCGCTAGCATGGGATGATGTCGGAGAGAGGCAGATGCTCGGTCCGGAAATGATTGCTCAGACCATTGAAGTGGTCAGGAGAGTCAGAGATCATCTTCGAGTTGCCCAAGATCGCCAGCGTCATTGGGCCGATTCCCATCGGCGACCCCTTGAATTCTCGGTCGGCAACCATGTATTCCTGAGGATTTCGCCTAACCGTGGTGTCATTCGTTTCGGCGTACGGGGAAAGCTTAGTCCTTGGTATATAGGCCCGTTCGATATTCTGGAGCGAGTAGGTGATGTATCCTATCGTCTCGCTCTTCCACCGTCGCTACGTGAGGTGCATGACGTATTCCATGTATCTCAACTACGACGGTATATCCCGGACCCGAGCCACATCCTGGATCATTCGGAATTGGTTGTTGGTACCAACCTTTCGTATGAGGAGAGGCCCGTGTCTATATTGGACCGGAGAGAGAAGATACTTAAGAACAAGACTATTAGTTTAGTCCGTGTTGCTTGGGGTCATCACCCTTTGGGTGAGTCAACGTGGGAGCGTGAGGATGATATCCGATCGCGATATCCCGACCTATTTGACTCGTAAGGTATAATGTCTTCCTTATGCCTTATGCTTTCAATTCCTTGCTTGAATAAATGACTGCATGATAGACTGCTTGTTATAGCTTACGATTATTATAGCTTGTCCTTGCAATTCTAGCCTCTTGATTAAATTCCGAGGACGGAATTCTTTTAAGGTGGGTAGAGTTGTAATGCCTGTAGTTCGTATTACGTATCTTGGAATACGTGTACGTATTTTATTTTGTATTGCATATCTCTTGGCTTGGCTCGGTTTGTTTTGGGTTGGTTCGGCTAGGCTTGGGATGCCTTGGTTCATCATGAACAAAGGGTAGAACCCCTACCTACCACCACCATCCCCATTTATTAACCCCTCATCTTTCTCTCTCTTCATTATTCTTCTTCTTCTCCATTTACTTCTACACCTACCAGGAAGGAGAGAGAGAGAGAGAGAGAGAGAGAGCTTAGGCAAGTGCAAACTTGCTTCATGATGGATCTCATGTTTTATTGTTCCATTCTCTTCCTTACTAGATTCTAAGCCTCTTTAGAACTGGAAGTTTTCGGTTTTGATGGTTATATTTTTGTAGATCTAAGTTTTAAGTTCCTTCTTGTTTATTTTTCTTGGTTTTGATCTCTAAAACTTGGTTATTTTTGAAAACTAATGGTTCTATGTTGTAGAGAATTCAATTTCATTCAGTTTTGGCTTTTGTTTCGCTTGATTTCGACTCCGGATGAGTAAGTTATGGCCATTACAAGTTTTCGGAACTTTTATGGCTGAACTTGCTGTTTGGGGACGATGAATCCCATGCGCCGGGAACCTCATGCGCTCGGGAGGCCATGCGCCGGGAGGCCATGCGCCGTGAAGTTCCGGCAACACATTCCTTAACTCCGAGCGTGTCATGCGCGTAGGTTTCTTACGCGCATGTATTGAAGACGCAACGTGAGTTTCTCATGCGCCGATTGCGCAGGAATCCCATGCGCCGATTCGTGCAGGAATCTCATGCGCCGATTTGTGCAGGAATTCTATGCGCCGATTTGTGCAGGAATCTCATGCGCCGATTCGTGCAGGAATCCCATGCGCCGATTCGTGCAGGAATCTCATGCGCCGATTCGTGCAGAAATCCCATGCGCCGATTGGTGCAGGAATCCCATGCGCCGATTCGTGCAGGAATCTCATGCGCCGATTTGTGCAGGAATCCCATGCGCCGATTCGTGCAGGAATCTCTTGCGCCGATTTGTGCAGGAATCCCATGCGCCGATTGCGCAGGAATCTCATGCGCCGATTTGTGCAGGAATCCCATGCGCCGATTCGTGCAGGAATCCCATGCGCCGATTGTGCAGGAATTTACTGTTTTTGCCTGTTTAAGTTGTTTTGTAGCTAGAATCTTGAAAAACTCAAAACATGAAAGTTGTAGATCTTTTCCTTGGCTTCAAGAATATGTTATTAGTTATTTTATACAATCTTTCTCATTCATGATAATGTAAGAATATAACACGATAGTGGCCCGCGGTGGCGCACTCTTGACAAGTAAACTGATATGACAAGTATGAAAGGTCTAGACACCGTGGGCGATTGCGTTTGTACAAATAAACCAGTACTGTCTTGCATCATGTCTAGGATGGGGATCCCTGAGTACCACGGTCAGGGGTACCTACTGAAATTGACTAAGGCTAATTAACTAGAATGATTCAGTAGTCATGAAGAGATTCCCAGCTACAGGCAATCCCGTTATCTGGGCGCATTAAGTGGACTTGTAGCCTACCGACGAGTAGGGCTCATTTCCAGCACACAGTCACGTGTTGCATTCTTCATAACGGACATTCGACCCGGATAACCGGATAGTCTGCAGGGCTTGTGGCTGTTGGATAATCTCATTGCATCTTGCTAGTAACTAGGCCTGTGATAACCCTAGTTAGTTAAAAGTATCAAGCCGTACTCTTGATTGGCCGTGATTGATTGGATGAAGTTTATTCCAGCTTAGTCTATCCTGATCCTGTACAAGATTGTATCATGACATGATTTTTTGTATCGAAATGATGGGATACCAAGTTCTGTTCAGATGAAGGGTTACAACCCCGGTCCTTGTTTGGTTTAAGGGTTGTAACTTGGCTATCTGAATAGTTCCATGGTTATCTTATCATATATCGTCCTGCTTATTGTGCCCGCCTTAACAATAAAGATCAGGGGTCCAGTTCTGTTCAGGCGAAGGGTTACAACCCCGGTCCTTGTTTTGTTTAAGGGTTGTAACCTGGCTCCCGGAGCAGTTCTGTGTCCTCTATTCGTTTATTGTCTTATTGAAACCCTCTGTCATGCTCGTCATATTTTACCTTTACTTCAATACCATGATTATTTATACTGGCCTTAACAATAAAGATCAGGGGTCCAGTTCTGTTCAGGCGAAGGGTTATAACCCCGGTCCTTGTTTGGTTTAAGGGTTGTAACCTGGCTTCCGGAGCAGTTCTGTGTCCTCTCTTCGTTTATTGTCTTGTTACCTTATCAATAGTAATTGAGGCGGGTTTCTATTCAGGCGAAGGATTGCAATCCCGGTCCTTGTTTGGTTTAAGGGTTGCAGTCTGGCTACTTGAATGGTTTCTCCGTGTTCAAATATTATTGTTATCTCAGCTATTATCACTATCTTTTAATTACCTTTACTATTTATTTGTGATATGCTGGTTTTAGTTCCTAAGTGAAGCCTCCTTTGTGTCACTTGCTCTTTCTGGGGTCTGACCCAGCTGGTTTTGTGTGGCCAGATATCGGAGCAGCACCAGAGGATCTACCTACTATCCAGCCAGATGGTGACCACCAGGCGTAACCCTGGTAACGAGTGGGTTTCTTTTTGTCCTCCCACTTATTGTAAAATTATTCTTTTGAGGCGTTTAGCCGACGAGCACGTGTTAGCTCGATTGCCCTTTATTTACTGTCTGCCTACGGGCTGTAACATGATTGACAGATCCTAGGGTTGATCATGTATGACTGAACTCTTGCTAGTCCTGACATTTTGTACGACTAGCTTCATGATCATCCAATATGTAATGTATGGGACGCCTTGCTATTATATATTTGGTGCTCTGACATCTTGTAACTACTATTACTTGCTTATGATTGAGACAATAGGCTTGTTCATGACCATAGAAGACTGTTGGCTTGTAGTTAAACCCTCATGTATCTAGACAGCCGTGACCGTATAGTGAGGTGGATTGCACTTCAATATACGTAGCTGGCTATGTACGCCCCCGCTCTCCAGTATTCTGGTTCTGGGGCGTGACATATAAATAATTATTGTTCCACCAAACAATATGTTGCCACCTCACCAAGAAGAAGAGGTCGGAGGGCGCAGCCCCACTTATTACCGTATGGACCAACCATCTATTCCTTCTTTCCCCGTAGAGAACTTAGACTATTTCTATCAAGACACACAACCACTGTCTGACGAGGAAATCTTGGCTGGTTATTCGATAATATGGTAGCGAGTCTACGCCGTTCCTGGGGTTCAGGATCGATAGGCAGGATTAATCGTAACTTGATTCTCCTGGCTGTGAAGTTGGTATTTGGATGCAAGCTTGCTCTTCTTTTAGCGACGGTCTGCTGCATCGGCTGTGGTCTATCATGCCCCAGTTCTAAAATACGTAGGAACTTAGGACAAGAATATGCCAACTAATACGATATAAATAAATTTTCAATTTAATGGACTTACCCCAGATGTACTACGCTGTAAAAGTAAACTAGGCCTACACTATCTAAACTATGTTTCAATCCACAATAAGAAATAAAAATCAAGAATAAACAATATATGTGTCATGGTCTGCATCCTATCAACATATCTATAAAACTAGGCTAATGAGAAGAATATAAGTAATACATATACATATAAAAGCACAAAAGATACCTGAATTGAAAATAACAACACCATCATAATCAGCGAACTAACTCTACACAATCAACTATCTGGAGAGATCACCAAGTCCTCAGAGGGACGTAACAAGATAAAAAATAAACAATACCATAATGAACTGAATTAAATACATGATAAATAAGGGTCTCTAACCATGTATGTGTATGAAACTTGAAGACGACGTTGGTACGTATGAGTAGGTAAAGTAATAAAGCATAGCATCCGTTAGAAGCTTATCTATATACTATCATTCCTCCGACCGTATTCTGATGCGCGGTCAGCAGCCGTTGCTAGATATATCCTCTAAAAATACACCCATAGCCAGTAAACTAATAACCCATAACCGGGCAACCACTGAGGCTAATATGTGGTTTCTCATACACCTACTAGTAGTGTGAAGCCCATACCCAAACCCATGACTTAAGTCCATACCCAAACCCATTCAAAACCACGTCCCCTCTCTCCCCTGATCCCGGCGCATACCCCCCCTTTCGGATCTCAACCTTTACGTAACTCTTCATAAACCCCTTCTCCACAGAAACTCCATTCCTTCTCCTTCACTATCTCATAACTCTCTCCCTACTCCACCAAATCCAAATTCGCGACCGCCATCGCACTCCCCTCGCCGCCCTCTCCGAATCCAGACCCCACTTCCCTCATTTTCGAGCAGTCGACCGCCGCCCGCCCGGCAACAGCCGGCCGCCCATTGTCGTCCGCCAGCCCCGCGCGCGCCCCGATTCCGTATGCCTTCGCCCACGTGTCCATGCTCGTCAATCCCCGCGTTGTTCCGAGTCCGAGGCCTCCCCTCGGTACTCCTTCGTGCAAGTTTGGGTAACCCCTTTCCTCTTTTCCCACCTTCTGTTTGTTCTCAGAACCCATTTGAGTTTCTGGCCTAGAAATAGCCTCTGTAGATTCAGAATAGGTTCCATAGATAATTAATTAGGTTCTGTGGTTTGATAATTTAGCTTTCTGTGATGTAAATTAGTAATGTTGTAATAATACTCATTTTAGAAAACCTTATATATATTATTGGTTTTAATTGATTTGTAGCTCAATCTTCATAATTTAAAAGGTGGTTTAAAATGATTTAAGTTGATTAAATATATAGTTAGGATTATCTTTTAAATTTAACGTTAAGTTGTAGAGATTTTTAAACCAAATAATGATTTAATATTTTGTTTACAAAATATTAGTTAAATAAATATTCGTTTAAAAGTTATTTTCTTTAAAATAAAAGTTTGGTTAAGTAAATAGTATAATAAAAATTAGATTTCGTTAAATGATTATAAATCTGGTATGTTTTACCCTTTTAGAGATGATTTCTAATCAAGAAGGTTTTATAAGGAGAATTAATATAATAAAAACTAATATTTATTTTAAAAGGTTATTTTGGTAATGATATTTAATATTAAAACCTGAAAACCTTTTATATTAACTTAAGCCAATATTTTGGTAAGAAAACGTATTTTTGCGCATTTATTATTATCTATGTTTAAAGGTAATTTTCTACATAATTTATGAAATGTCTAAAAGATATATTTTATGAAAATTATTCTGATTAAATAAATTCTATTTTAACATGTTATTTAAATAAAAACTATTTTCTTACGAAAATTACTAATTTTGAGAAATTCATTTTAAAGTATTTTCCCTATTAATTAATATTTATGACAAAATCTATATTTTATTGAAACGGTTATATGTTAACTTTTAGTAACAAAATCATTTTTATGTACAAAGTGGTTTCCAATTAGGATCACCAACCTGCCTGACTTAGCTTAGTATTGCACCTTAGAATTCGAGCGTAGTTCTGGTTACTAAATCTGGTACTACGATCTGTAGGTTCGGGACCTTAAATCCTAGCGGTTACTTGCTGCTCGTCGCGTTCCACGCCAAGGAGTTATCCAAGGCAAGTTTTATATCTACTCCATGTCTGTGTCTTTATTTTAATAATTAAATGTATGCATCAGTTGATTACATGTAGTATAGTGACACTGATTCACCGTGGATCCCTCTCGGACTCCACATCGATTAACGGATTATTGGATTGCTATATTGACTCATCGACTCATTGACTTATTGCTTGGGGATTGATTGGGGGAGTAGTATAACGTCTGTGACCAAAGCCAAATATCGATCGTTTATTGCCTCACGCTAATCCCTACAACACAGGAGGTTGAGCCGTACCGTATACTATTCATTTTGGCCAAAAATATTAGTATACATATTGCCTCACCAGCCGGTCACAGGCCCTGTTATATACTCAAAACACTAGCTTAGTATTGCATCATGCTGAAAATTGACATCATCTTGCTTGCCGGTCTCTTTTTACTATTAAATACAAAAATATATTGTTTCTTAAACTGTCTCGCATTTTTTATTTATTATTAATTTATAAATGCCAGATGTGGAGGAAATATGTTTCTTGTTCACTCCTGACTGGAGACTCAACATTTTTAGGTGACATCGACGAAGAGGAGCTGTCTTATTGCACTTTCTACGGGACAGACTTGGGTCCTACAGAGGCTGAACCAGGAACCCCAGAACCCTAGAGTGTTGGCTTAGTACTTTTCCTTTTCAGAACAGTTGTAATAAAATAAATTATGTTGTTGTTTTATTTCTATTTCAGACCAGTTTTAGTTTAATAAAAATGTTTTATTTCCGTTAGATGTTTCTGCATGTTGCGTTTCACTGCTTGATACAGCTTACAGCCATCGTCTCACAATGGTGCAGGCTGGGCATGATCCGACTAGACCCATTACTTTGGGATCGGGTCGTGACAAGTAGTCTTCTCCACCAATGCATTGCACAAGTCATATCCATGACACAGATAATCCATATCTCAATACAAGTCACTAAATAGACTCAATCAAATCAATATATGTACCAAAATACGAACCACTCACACCGGTAGCTAGGTGAATGCGTAAGCTCGAGCCAACACAATAAATCTCACTCACGTGACATGTAATGGTACGTGACAAGGCACATATGTTATTGAGAATAACTTCATACTTTTTGGGAACTTCATCACACACTAAGTCATACACACACATGCAAACTGTAACGACCCGCACCCGAATATTCGGGCATGAGTACGTGTGCCACGCCCAGCCTACGCCGCAATATCGACGGTAGAACGCTGTCAAGTACCCAATAAATATCTACAACATTTGATCCATAAAAACTACAAGTACTCAAATCACATATGGCTAAGAAAGATATGAAATAAGAAAGATAGTAGTAACACTGAATCAACTAGAGTCTACAAATGATCGTATATGACAAGAATGTACTGGAGACAAATCCGATAAACAAGACATAAATCTAGACAAAGAATATGGCCTAGAGCTCTCCAAAGGTCAACTCACGATCAAAGTACATCGAGATCTGTCATCATGAAGTCCAGGGTGTGGGGTACAATATTACCTAAAAAATAGTTATCCAGTCAGGATTGGAGCAAAGTACATAACTCTGAAAGCAGTTTCAGTGCATGGTAGAAAATATATAACTCGCAATAGAAGAATATACATGATGTACTAGAATGGAAATACAGAGAAAATAGCATCACTACTATATAGGAAGGTAAGCACATGAATAAGATAAGAAACATGTTAACTTGAAATAAATACTAAGTAATTTAGAGCACAAGATAGTTATATGATTGGTTTAGGTTGCACATGATTATTCTACGGTAACTCGATACGTGAAGGGTATAATCGACATGCACATGATTATACTAGGGTTTTAATCACATAACTATTTCTACTCCCCCGCCCCAATCAATACACATGGATCCGATCATGACACGTTACGTACATGATTGTTATTTGCACATGAAGCACATGAGAGCACATGAATGATAGGAATACAAGGATCACACAATGCACATGATAAAGTACATGCACATAAAATACACGATGTACTCGATAAGGGGATAACATCTCCTGACAAGATCCATTTAGCATCAATCCGTGTAACCGTGTGTCAGCATCATGTAAATTAGTCTAGAACAGGTAATATAGATACTATCATGATGAAAACAATCAGAGGTAGGTACTTGATTTAATTTAGTTGGAGTCGACGAGCACGACACGAATGTGTCGACACGGAATAGGTACCGATGCTATGCTCCATAATTTTGCCTCAGATGACGACACAGGGGGTTCTGAAGAGTCTAGAATAGTCAAAATAGCCTAATTTGGTATATAGAAGCCTAAAATCAGAGTTCGACATGATAATCAAAATTTAAAAAAAGGAAACGACTTTAATACCCGCGATTTATGATTTGAAGGAAAAAGCATATATATATATATATATATATATATATATATATATTATATATATATATATATATATATATATATATATATATATATATATATATAAACATCATTTATAATACTTGAAAAAAATATTTTATTAATCAAGATATTTTCAGTTAATATTTGAAAAGCCAGAAAAATTATTTTAGTGCTAAGACTCCAGTTTTGTCAAATATGAATTTAGATTAAAAAAACTTACTAATAATATTTTTAGAAATATTACCATGTAATTTTAAATAAGTAATACTATTAATAACATTAGTCATCATAATACTAATAATCTTTATAGAATGCAAATATATAATATACATATACATATTATATCTTTAAAATCCAAAAATAGGCAGATGGACTTAAAGCCCAAAGTCCAAGGTCCTGTATCAAACCATAATCCTTATCACAATCATAATAGTAATAATAATACAATAATAATTTTAAAGCAATAATAATTATTATTGGCTACAATAATAGCCTAAAAGCCCAACGTTTTAATACTCAAAAGCTATAATGTATGTAATTATAAATCAGCCAAATAAATAATTTATAGGCCCAACTAAGTGGCCCGAGCCCAAATAATTAATTTATTTTAATAGTTGAAATAGGATCAAACCCAAAAATCAACCTCAGCCCCAAAACTAAAACCCCAATCCTTGATCTCTAACGACATAACAACAAACCCAGCTAACTAATTATCAACCTGCTTAATAAAAATAAAAATAAAAATAAAAATATTTTAGTTTAAATGAATAGCAAAGTGGATGTCATTCTGTTCTCCTCCAAATCTCTAAATCAGAGTCAGGGAGAGAGGGACAGAGACCCAAATTTTTTAAAGGGGAAACTGCTTCTCTCTTTATTCTCCAACATATTTATAGTGAAGAGAGGGGAGAGAGACATTAGAATGAAAGGGGGATGAGGAGAGGAACTGTGAGAGAGGGTCTAGAGGAGGCTTACTGCGGTGGGGCTCCGGTCGTCGGGATGTAGAGGAGCAGCAGATAGCCACAGCTGAGCCGGATGCGACGCATGAAGAGGCGGTGGCAGACGCAGCCGTCGACGAGGTTAGGTGCTACAGGAGGTGAACGGGACATGGAGGAGGCGGCGGGGGTTGGGTCGATCGGGCTTGGCGAGGCCGGGCGATAGACGCAGTTGAGCAAAGTTAGGTCAGTAGTCTGCCCCTCTTCTTTTATTGTGATAGTGGTGGGGCGCTGTGATGTGGGCAGCTTGGTGGTCATTTTCAGCCGGAGATGGGGGAGCGGAGGTGGTGGTTTGTTGTCTAGGGAAGGAGGATGGTGGTTTGTCTTATGTAGGCGGTGGCGTTACGGGCCGAGGGTGGTGGTGATAATGGTGGTGGTTTGGTGAAGTGTGTGGAGAGTTGTGTAATTCCCCAAAAAAAATTCAAGGATTTTATTATTATTATTTTTAATTGCTTAAATAATTTGTTTTGAATTATTTTGTTATAAATATAGTCTTAGTCATACTTAAATTTTGTTATGCACACTGACTAGATAATATGGCACGGCTAGTACAATTCAAGTGCCTTGACTAGCATATTAGCCATGGGCGTCACTAGATTTATTTGTTTTAATATTCTGTTCATTAAAATTTATCAAATCATAGTATGGTTATCTTTTCCATGTTTTAATATTTATTTATTTATTTAAATTTTCTTTGAAAGGATTTAAAATTTAATATTATTTGTTGCAATAATAAGAGTAGTGATATGTGCACACCCTGGATTCATGATACCCTACTAAATTGTTATTATTATTATTATTATTATTATTATTATTATTGTTTCTAAGTTGAAAATATTAAAATTTATTTATTTATATAAAATTATATGTAGCAAATATTTTCTTTCTACAACATATGGAATTTTTTTTACAAAGAATAAATTTATGTTGTTATTTTAAAATTTTATATAAATGACTTGTACACGCTACTTACATATTTTGTACCTAAGTATATATGTTTAAGAAATAGATGTATTTGTGTGTGTGCTTTATTATCTTATAATAATACTATATACGTATATAAACCAAGTGTATATACATTAAAAAAATTGTTAAACATATATTAGAAAGTTTTATTATAAAATAATTTTGATTTTTCTTACTATTTAGTTTTACTAAATATTAGTACTAGAAAGGAAAAAAAAAGTGAGGCAGATGTTACTTTCCACATAGGGGGAATAGTACATCTCCAACCCGAACACGCAGGAAGGAAAAGTGCATGGGATCATCAAACCAAATTCCCACGTTTTTAAACCAAATTGATCAGATCGAATCTCTCCTTATCAATCCTAATAACTATCTCAACTGGATTAAATCAAGGGATATTTAAATTCAAATCGAATTCGATTAGGAATCGAATTTCTAAATCTTGCATATATAGAGTTTCGTTTGAGAGTTGAGAGGAAAGTCTCCTAAAAAATTATCCCGAGTGCTGTCACCCTACGACGCCGAAGCCTTCCTGACATGCCTATGCACCACCATGACGGACTTCTACCGCCTCAGGGTCGCCAGACCACAACCGGCCGGTCAGGCACAATAACTGCGCACAGGGGCGTTGCACAGTAGTAATAGAGCACACAACGAGGTACACAACTTCGCGACCCATTTTATCCTCCTATAATCGATCATTTTTGATGCTATAGAATCCTATAGGACGCCTAGTTGACCTTCTTGAAATCCCAATAGATAGGTTCGAAAACATTTAATCCGATTATCCAAAAATTTGATGTAAAGTTCATCAAAAACCTGTTCAAAAACAGGACACCAACAATCCCCAAATCCTGAATTGGAAGGCAATTTCTCGTCGATCCTTCGACAGTTTCAAATTTTACTTTAGACAAGTTTATAGACAACCTATCGAGGATTAAAAACCTTCTCGTGGTTTTGATTTTATCCTATGTAGGCCAAGAAAATGGATTTCAAAAATCAAGAAAAACTATTTTCAAAACTGTTGAATTTAGGAACAAATTTCCCGATACGGCGTACGCCACGACAAACTGGGCGACGTGGTCGCAACCCACAAGTATCAAAACATGCGTATGAATGTTGTCGACGTGTGGGATTCGACGGACCTCAATTTCGCTGTGTGTGCGCGACAAAATCGAGGCGTATCGGTCGAGATACCTTGTATCGGTCCCTTTGCAAACTAGCTCACAAATTCGTGCACGTTCGTCATATCAAGACGAAACTTGCAGCAACAGGACATGTTGTCATTTTTCTGGTCCTGTGTGCCAAGTTTGGTCCGATTCTGAGAAGCTCGATCGGAGCGCCCTTTTTGGCTTTAGAGACCGTATGTACTGGCACGCTTTTCGATGCAAAACGGGTCCAACGGCGGATATCGTTTTGACCCGAAATTATGATTTTGTCCCGGTGTCCAAAATTGGACTTTTGGGTTGGCATTTTTAGACATTTCTTTTAGACCAAAAACATTTGTGATGTTTGTTTAAGCATCCGAGGACGTTCATGGGTAGTTGGCTTTCATTGTTTCTCTTATCTGACGATTCAAGCTACTGGATATTGTCGCTTTGAACACAACCTCAGGCAAGTATAACTTGTCTTTCTTTACAGTTTATTTACATGCTTATATTCCTTTTACCTTCGTTACATGTCATTATCTAGTTTTCTTTGGTCGGTTATTGATATGTGTTTTCTTTCATATTATGCATATTAGTTAGTTGTCTAGTTCATATACCGTCATTGTTCATGGTTTGACATTATAGTTCATATTTGATCTGTTCTCACCTGTACCTTGACTGAGTCGTAGCGTGTCGTAGAATGAGTACGTTATAACTGAATTGCTACTTTTGTTTTTTAATTTTTTCAACCTGCGAGTCCACACTAGGGACGAGAGGGTTGATTTATTTGAGTTAACCTGTGGGTCCATACTAGGGGCGAGGGTTGACTGTTTGAACTAACCTGCGAGTCCACACTAGGAGTGAGGTTTAGTAATTTATTCAAACCTGCGAGTCCAAACTAGGGGAGAGGGTTTGATTATCCGTTTGATTTCTTGTCATGTGTTCATGTTTCCTTTCCAGCAGTTCATTCATGCGTAGTTGTTCTCATATTCATGTTTCGTTGTTGCTTAGTCCTTTTCTGTTTATATCCTATTTTTTCTTTATGCATGTTATACTGTTAGATAGGTATGTATATTATGTATCTTGCTACGTTCCTCCGAGGACCTGGTGATTTCTCTAGGTATGTGCTTTTATGACTTTTTGCAGGTGCTCTAGCCAAGGCCATGATCTTCTCTATTCCATCGAAGATGATTGCTCTTGGATCGTCCTTGCTATTTATAAATCCTTTTTCTTGTATATTTTTCTCTCAATTCAAAATATTGGTAGTGGATTTGTCTCCGCCCAACGACTTATAAAAAGACAATTCAAAGTTGATTTATGATATCGTATTTCTTTTGTTTTGTGGATGAGATTAGTGGTCATGGTTATACTGCATTTTACAGATTACGTATATTTGTTATACGGCTGACATATCTACGTTCCTAGTTCTACATATTTTGGAACTGGGCGTGACATGTTTTTGTGGTGGCCCATGCAGATCTACGATAAATTGTTTGGTTACTTTACCGTACCAAGCAAGCCTGCGTATAGGATTAGAGTCTAGGAGCTCATCCACATACTTGACCTCCCTCCTTGATTCTATTATCGAACTCTCGCTTGACTCCATGATTAGCATCTTGCTTTTGACCCCTTCTATCGTAATTCTTATCTTTCCTTCGTGCTTGATAGAGGTTAGAAAGGTGACTCATACTAGGTATAGTTATATTGTTCAATCATACTATTAGTTGAACTCCTGTAAGTTGGATAGAATGCCTCACGACCTAACACTCCCTTTGACCTTAACCAAGGCCTTAGACAAGAAGACAATAGGACGACTGTATAGGCACAAACACCGGATGAGTTTTAGATTTTATTTGAAGAACTTGAGCTATTCTTACCTTCTTCATCTTCTCACGTACTCATAATTCTAACTATCTTGACTAATAGTGCTATTATAGCCTACTTTTGCAAGCTCATCCTTTTATCGAGCTTATTTAAGACATATGTTACCTGGACATGTTTACTAACATATTGCCTAATCAGAACCGATGCATGATGATCTGATCAACCTGTGCACTTGGTTCGCTCTTCTTATTCTACGTGGATTGAGATATAGTTGACAAATATACTATCCCTTTAGGATCTCATCCGCGACTGCCTTGACATTCTATTTTAAATTATTCAGTCGCCTTTGAACCACTTATTGGTATTCGATAACATCTTCTTTGAACTCTTTGTTATTTTTCGTCTTTCCCTATTGTGAAAAGACAAAATCCTCGTGCTTAAGATAGACACAGAGATTTTTACTTAGTTGTATATACAAGTGTAGGTAGCCATCGACCAAGGCATATGACTGCAACCTTGTCTTGAGTTACTCGTCCTTTCCTCAACTCTAGATCTATTATCGTGACCTCTAATCGTTTGAAACTTAGGAATGATTAAAATCTTTCTAATCATACCCCTAACCTAGATGACTATCATACAATCGTCTCACTAAGGAATAATGTACCGTTGATCTATAATCATTTTATATTGATTTTTTTAACCCTTACTCCTGGTATTTCTTACGTTAAACCATCATTTATTTCCAACTTACCCGACCAGGCAACACAGTTAGGCAGCTTAGACATGAGATGAATAAATAAAACAAAGGTAAGCATTTACCATGACTATGATAGACAACCATCCCGAGATTAGGGATCCAATAGGTATTAGCCTAGTTATACCATTTCTAATATTAAGACACGACTTAGAATTAGAACAACGCATTCACTAGCTTAGCCAATATCTATATCATAATACTTTGTCTTACTATGATTTTTGAGTTATCGACAACAATGTAGGAGCACTACCCTCGACACCATTAGAAATCTTATGACCATCGCCTAACAGGCTTATCACGTATTGGAATTTATGACTTAGTCGTTAGAGATCCTTGCATGATGTACCTTAGAATCTGTGACCCCCATCAATAATCCTCTTGTGTTGTAGATGAATGAATCATTCAATTTTCTCGGTACATGTGTCATTGTAGCATTCCTCGCCAACTTGGAAGCACAAATATGACATACGTAATCATTTCTCCTTTGTTCGAAATCAAGGTGCGATCTTTGAACTTCACACATTTCCGCAGATTGGGCTAATAAATTAGTGGGTTATAAAGTCTATTTCTACCCGTATCATTTTGATACTGTTGACACAAAGTCACAGTCAACCAAATATTGACTACATTGACTAAATAATATCTGTATAAATTCAATACGACACACGACGTCTGCTTTCAGTTCGGGACAAACGACAGCTCAGTTTCTGACTCTCAGTATATTTTCGAGTCTGTACTTTTACATTTCATTGAGTCTAGAAGTATGTACTCTGAGTTATGCTGAGCTCTTGGAACTTGGTCTACAAGCCTACCCAAAATCCCAAGCTCCACCAAAACAAAATTGCCCACAAGTCCCACTTAGAATCACTCTGTGCTCTGGAGACAGAGTTCGGGCCGAACTCTGCCTCCACACAGAGTACGGGCCGAACTCTGTCCCCTAGAAATCAGGAACCCTAATTTTAGGGTTAGCTGGTTGCTAGCTGTCCAACGGCCAAATTTTTGAATTCTCCTACCCGAATTCTGGCCGAATTCTGCCTCAAAAATCAGTATAAATAGGGCATGAATTCTCTCATTTTGAATCACTCAATCTTCTCTTCTCTTCTCTCCTACAAGCTCTATAAGCCATACCCTTCCCATCTACTAGCCACAAGCCTCCTAAGTCTCGAGTGCTCAGCATCTCTCAGTTAGGATTCTTGTGCAAGAGTGAAGAAATCGCTTGGACAATTCCAAGCAATCGCCACTGCGATTCTCTGTAAGAAGTTGACGTGCTCTTCTGAAGTAAAGGCACGGGTTGTAAGCTACTATTTCACAAATAGTGGATTTAATCCTGAGCTAGAGTTCTCAGGCCTGGACTAGTCCTCCACGAGGGAAACCAGGTTAAAATTGCTGTGTTTGCGTATGCTCTCTTGTCTTTCATTTACATTCCGCATTTTACTCTGATTATTCATTGTTCGTGAAAGAGTAATTTTTT
Organism: Iris pallida; assembly: GCA_029216955.1. Classification (NCBI taxonomy): domain Eukaryota; kingdom Viridiplantae; phylum Streptophyta; class Magnoliopsida; order Asparagales; family Iridaceae; genus Iris; species Iris pallida. The sequence continues at coordinate 38,491,533 of JANAVB010003400.1, read as the reverse complement.
AATTGGTCATTATATATATATATACTCTATTCACCCCCCCTCTAGAGTTGCCAAACTGTTCTTCAATTGGTATCAGAGCTCTGTTCTCTTTATAAGGACTAACATCCTAAGAGCTGATCCATGGCAACCACACAATCCTTGATCTCCAATCATGGTGAAGGTCAGTCCACTCATAGGCCTCCCCTATTTGATGGGACTAACTACACATATTGGAAAACAAGGATGAGTTTTTATCTGAAGTCTCTAGACTTTGACCTGTGGACTGTCGTAACTGATGGTTACAAAAAGTCCGCCAGAATAGTTGTCGATGGTGACCTCACTGAGAAACCACACGACAAATATTCTGTCGAGGAGAAGAAACAGGCAAGTCTAGATGCTAGGGCTATTAATGCTTTATTTTGTGCTATAGACAGGAACGAGTTTAACAGGGTCTCTACATGCACCACTGCTCATGAAGTATGGAGACTTCTGGAAGTGACGCATGAAGGAACCACTCAAGTCAAGGAATCAAAGATAAGCCGTCTCACTCAAGAGTACGAAACCTTCAAGATGAAGCCAAATAAGACGATCACTCAAATGTTTACAAGATTCCTCGACATCATCAACCCGTTATCCTCGCTTGGTAAGCAGTACTCAAACCATGAGAAGATCCGCAAGCTACTCAGAGGGCTACCAAAGATTTGGAACCCTAAGGTGACAACCATCATAGAAGGAAATGATCTCACAAGTATGTCTATGGAGACGTTGATGGGCAAGCTCATGACTCACGAGCTTGACCTCAAGGTCTTCGAAGAGCCTGCTCCGAAGACCAGGGAGATCGCACTCAAAGTTCATCGACGAAAGGTTGATCACGATGAGACTGAAGACGATATCTCAGATGATGAAGACCAAGCTCTCATGGTACGTAACTTCAAGAAATTCCTTCGCTTCAATCAAAGAAAGAAGGAACCACAAGAAGACGATGAAGAAGAGCCAACCTGCTATGGTTGCAAAAAGACTGGACACGTCAGAAGAGACTGTCCGCTCTTAAAGAAAAGCAACCGGTATGAAAAGCCCTACAAGAAGAACTCATCAAAAAGGTATGCCAACACAAGCATTTGGCATGAAAGCGAAGCAAGTGACTCCGAGGAAGAAAAGAACTCTCCTCAAGACAAAGCAAATGTGTGCCTCATGGCAAATTCCACCAAGGTATCAAACGAAACTTTAGATGACTTCTCTTTTGATGAACTTGGCGATGCTTTCACCGATTTACTTGATGATCACAAAAAGGTTATCGGTAAATACAAGCATGCCAAGGACAAAATCAAAAGTCTAGAAGATGAGATACAAAGAATTTCTTTACTTCTTGATAATGTTAGAAACACATCACCCACAAATGACACTGATGAAGTATCCAAGCTTAAATTAAGCTTACATGATGCTGAAGCACGCATTGAGCAACAAACTCAAGAAATCACTACTCTCAACACTTTGCTTGCTGAAGAAAAGAGTAGACACAAGATTTCCATGACTAAGATTTATGGCTTAAATATCAAGATTGATGAACTGCAAGCTATGTCTAAAAGATTAGAAACCAAATTGGGTAAACAGGTTGTTCAACCTCAAACCCAATCACATGGGCACAACACCACTCATACTAGTCAACCACGTCATTCTCATACAGCACATAACCATGCATTTATATACACAAACTTTCACAAACCACGTGCACGTAAGAATATTCCTCATACTCATTATACTGCACAAAGACACAACCAATATCACTCTACACATAGACAAAGTCATCATACCATACCACATCAACATGCCATGCCACGTAGACAAAATCATCATGTTACGCCACATAAGCAAAATCATCATATCATGCCACAGCATCACACTATGCCATATAGACAATCTCAGCATGCCACCCTCACAGTCAATATCATCATGCTATGCCACACAAACATCATCATCATGCCACTCACTCTATGCATAGTCCTCATTACCATGCTAACTCTCCATATCATCCTCATCCTGTTGCTTATAGATATCATTCTCATGCTCCCAGTATAAATAAAAATGCTATCTGTACTTACTGTGGAATACATGGACACATCTCACCACAGTGTAGAGTTAGAAGATTGGTAGACAAGAAAATATATGCTTGGTTTCCAAAAACTAACTTTTCAGGACCCTCAAGAAAATGGGTACCAAAGGTCACATCTACTCTTGATGTAGGTGGACCTTCCCTCCTCAACTGAGAGTAAGTGGATTCTCGATAGTGGATGCTCGCGACATATGACGGGAGACGCAAATCTTTTTGCATCACTATCGATGAAAAGAGAAGGATACGTATCCTTCGGTAACAATCTCAAAGGGCACATAATAGGTAACGGTATCATTGGTCATCCTCCTTCTCCTGTTATAAAGGATGTCTGCCTAGTGACCGAGTTAAAGCATAACCTGCTCAGCATTAGCCATCTTGCTGATCATGGATATGATATTAACTTTGGACAAAACTGTTGCTATATCTATGATAGGTCAACAGGAGACATTGCTTTTGAAGGGAAAAGAGAGGACAATATCTATATTTTCTATCTCTCTATAAATACTAACCATGCAGGTAGATGTTTATATGCCCACAAAGACGAACGACTACTTTGGCACCAGCGTCTCGGTCATGCCAACATGGATGCTATATCCAGGCTTTCTACCAAGAAGCTAGTGAGAGGATTGCCTGACATCACATTCAAAAAGGACACGGTATGTGCCGAATGTGAACTAAACAAGGCAACTAAATCCTCATTTCATTCCATCAACTCTGTAAGTACTACTAGACCCTTGTAATTACTTCATATGGATTTATTTGGTCCTAGTAGAATAGCTAGCCTTGGTGGCAAACTTTATGCTTTTGTTATTGTTGATGATTTTTCGAGATTTACTTGGGTTTTCTTTTTCGCTAATAAGAGCGACGCTATCTCTGTTTTCAAAGTTTTTGTAAATAAAGTTCAAAACGAAAAAGGCTACATGATTACTCGAATCCGAAGTGATCATGGAGGCGAATTCGTAAATTCAGATTTTGAAAGTTTTTGTAATACAAATAGTTTTGATCATGAATTTTCTTGTCCTAGAACTCCTCAACAAAATGGTGTTGTGGAGCGGAAGAATAGGACTCTTGGCGATATGGCTAGAGTCATGTTGAATAAATTTTCTCTTCCGAAATATTTTTGGGCAGAGGCTGTAAGTACAGCATGCCACATTTTGAATAGGGTGCTTATTCGTCCCATTTCGAAGAAAACACCCTATGAGCTTTGGTTTGGGAGAACCCCAAATGTTTCTTATTTTAGAGTTTTTGGCTGCAGATGTTTTATCCTTAACACCAAAGACAACTTAGGCAAATTTGATGCCAAAGCTGACGATGGTATCTTTCTTGGTTATGCCGCCAAGAGTAAGGGATATAGAGTTTTCAATAAACGCTCACTTATTGTGGAAGAGTCAACAAACGTGACTTTTGATGAAGACAACAGTACAGCAAATACTCTTAATGATGACATTGAGCCATCAACTTCTACTCCAATGAATACTTCAACCGAAACTAATTCTCTGGAGGGTTTGCCTAAGAAATTCTCTTTCAAACCTTCTCATCCAGAAAATTTAGTCATAGGTGAAGTTTCACGTGGAGTTACTACTAGATCATCATTAAGAGACTCTGTTGCTAGCACTGCCTTCATTTCACAAGTAGAGCCTAAAAACATTTCTGAAGCTTTTACTGATGAATTTTGGATCTCTGCTATGCAAGAAGAACTCAACCAATTTGAGAGAAGCCAAGTATGGGAACTAGTTCCTAAACCGGCTAATCACTCAATAATTGGTACCAAATGGGTGTTTAGAAACAAAGTAAGTGAAGATGGTTCAATCACACGTAACAAAGCTCGTCTAGTAGCTCAAGGATACAACCAAGAGGAAGGTATCGACTACGATGAGACATATGCTCCTGTTGCTAGACTAGAATCCATTCGGATGCTTTGTGCTTTTGCCAATCATCAGAACTTTAAATTATTTCAAATGGATGTTAAAAGTGCTTTCTTGAATGGCTTTATTAAGGAGGAAGTTTATGTCAAACAACCCCCTGGCTTTGAAAATCACAAATTTCCCGACCACGTGTTCAAGCTAAAGAAAGCGCTTTATGGCCTTAAACAAGCCCCCAGAGCTTGGTATGAAAGGCTAAGCAGCTTCTTGCTTGAGAAAGGTTTTTCTAAAGGGAAAATTGACACTACACTGTTTATCAAATCTTTCAAAGACACCATTCTATTAATTCAGATTTATGTTGATGATATTATTTTTGGGTCTACTGATGAAACTCTTTGTCAAGAATTTGCCAAGTGTATGCAGACGGAATTTGAGATGAGCATGATGGGAGAGCTCAACTACTTTCTTGGTCTGCAAGTAAAACAACTGGCTAATGGAACTTTCATCTGCCAATCAAAGTACACCAAGGACATGCTGAAGAAGTTCGATCTTGACAACATCAAACCAATCAACACGCCAATGGCCACTTCAACCAAACTCGAACCAGATGAGAGCGGCAAACCTGTTGATCAACGTAAGTATCGAGGTATGATAGGCAGCTTACTTTATTTAACTGCTAGTCGTCCCGATATCATGTTCAGTGTTTGCCTATGTGCTAGATATCAAGCTAATCCTAAGGAATCACACATGACCGCAGTTAAGCGTATCTTTAGATACCTTAAGGGTACGGTTACAGTAGGCCTATGGTATCCCAAGTCAACATCATTTGATCTTATTGGTTACTCTGATGCTGACTTCGCTGGATGCAAGGTCGACCGTAAAAGTACGAGCGGCACGTGTCATTTATTAGGAAAAGCTTTAGTCTCCTGGTTTAGCAAGAAACAGAACTCTGTTGCACTATCCACAACAGAAGCTGAATACATAGCAGCTGGGCGTTGTTGTGCACAAATTCTGTGGATGAAGCAAACCCTGGAAGACTATAAGTTATCTTTCATGCATATTCCTATATTCTGTGATAATACTAGTGCCATCAATTTGACTAAGAACCCTGTATGCCACTCACGCACTAAACACATTGAGATCAGACACCACTTTTTGCGTGATCATCAGCAAAATGGCACGATTAACTTAGAATTTATTGACACTGATCATCAGCTGGCAGATTTCTTTACTAAGCCACTATCCGAAGAGCGTTTCAATTTTCTTTGTCGTGAACTTGGAATCTTAGATGAAGCAGTCATAAATTGAAACTCACCTGCGTAAATATTGAGTATATTGTGATTCTTTTACGAAGAATTTGGTATGGATACAAGCCGAAAGGGTCCTTCTGACAACAAGGCGTAAAAGCCTAAGCGACACGGTGCACTAGTCCTCAGGACTACCGCTAGCTGGGATCCGGCCCCTGCAGCTAACCCATGGCAAATTTGGACTATTGAACCACAATATATATCTTTATTTATTATATGGCTCGTTTCGATTTAATATTGCCTAATTGATATTTTCTAAAAAGTTCATTCTGTTTTCTGTGTACCTCTCCTTCTCTATCTATTCTATTCTCTTTGGTGTCCTCAACTTTCTTTTGTTTAACTCTTAAATCTTTTTCTTTGTTATTATTTCTTGTTATTCTTAAACTTTTGTTTTCATTTTAGCCTTTGTTCTGTTCTGGACCAATGATCCAGAACTCGGGCCGAACTCTGCTCCAATCCGAGTTCGGGCCGAGTTCGGTCCCTTGGTTCCAGGGTCGGGATCTGGCTCTGCTGTTGGATCAATTCTAATCCTATGGTCAATATTTCACCCGACCAAAGACCAAGCCCTACTTTATTTCGGGATTCCCTCTCTTTCCCCCCATAATTCCTTCTTCTCCACCTATTCCATCTTCTTCCTTCAAAACCCTAACCCTAGTTCTTGAGATAGAGGGCTCTATTTCTTCTCAAACTCAAGGGAAAGGGGTTTTTCAACGTTCTCTTCAACTGTTTGACATTATCTTCAGGTATAACTCTCATTTTCTCTCCTTTTCAAGTTATCAAATTTCTTGCAAATGGCTCCACGCTTGCCCAATCGTGGGAAGAGGATCCGAACCGAGGGTGCTTCCTCTTCGAATCCTCCTCCTCCGATTGAACAAGTAGATGAACAACATCCCCTCAATCCGTTGTTCAATCCACCATGTCCCGATGACCCTAACACTTATGACGACCGTCTTTTTGTGTCGCTAGAAGCCTCAAATGAATGGTTTAGCGATTTTAGAACTCGTCCGGTGTTTGGGGGTCATCCCATAAACTTCACCATATTTTCTCAATATGAGTCTTTATTCCGTGATCTTTGTTTGGATGCTTTAGTTGCTTCAAATTTTGTCATCTATCGTAGTGCAATCCAAATGTTTTATTGCAATTTAACTTTTGATGCAACCCACATCTATTCTCGGGTTGCCGGTATTGACATCGCCTTCAATGATTCGGAGTTGGGGGAGTTTCTTGAACTTATTAATCTTGATGCTTGGGATAAACTTGTGGAAGCACGCCAATTCCAATTTGTTGGCGATACTTCTCTTGAAGGATTCAAGGAGGAACTATGTGCTCCTAACATAAGTCCTCGCAAGCTTATGGCTAAGCATCTCAATCCCTACTTCTATGAACTTCATCGCATGATTTTTAACACCATCTTACCCAAGGCTGGATCAACTGATGAAGTTATATACTTTGAGATCTCAGCCTTATATCATCTCCATTATCGTATTCCATTCAATCTTCCTAGGACAATGATGGATTGGATGATAAATTGTAGGAAGAAACCAAGGGCGTTAGTTTATCCTTTATATCTTCCTATGGTTTTTCGTGCATTTATCATTCCTCTTCATGACTGTCCATTCTTGCCCGCTCCTGCCTTCTTGTCCAAGGCACGCCGTACTCAGGCAGTTGTCGCCTCTCCTGAGGCATCTGAGCATTCTGAGGATGAGGAGCCTGACGCCCCTCCTTTTGGTCAGGATGCACCTCCTCCTCCTGCCACCCTGGAGTCTATACAGACTATGCTTTACGATCGCTTTGCTGTTGAGGATGATCGTTGGACGCAGCAGGATTACCGTACCACTCTGCAGATTAGTGCCCTTGGAAACTCTCTGCATGATATGCGGTATTCACTCGCTCGTCATCCTGATCTGCATGTGCCTATTGAGCGGGATCCAGATCGAGCGGGTCATCGTATAGACGATCCGTGGGTCATGAGGTATATGGATCCGGATGATGCTTTCGTGGACCCTCGTCGCTCTTTCCCTGGTCCTTCAGATGTTCCAGGACCTTCTGGTGCTCCGTGATGGAGACTGGCTTGTTATGCTGCTGCCACTGCTGATGGTCTTAGTTGCTTTATGTTTTTAGTTATTTAGTTATGGATTTATGTACTGGATTTTTATCTTAGAACCCTGATGATGTGTTTGACATTCTGGTTGGTGGATATCATTTTATGCTATTTCTCGTAGTTTATTTTATGCCAATGCACTCTCTTGTCTAGTATTATACTATTTTTTTCTCTTGGTGTGGTTGCATTACTATTCATTGCTTATTTATATTGCTAACTGCCAAAAGGGGGAGAAACATATGTATATTTTTGTGCTGGCTTGTTTTGGGAAACTATTACAGGTTCTATGCATTCATCTTTGTATATCTGTGCTCGTTCTGGGAATATGTTATCTATCAGGTTACAGGGTATATGTACTGTTTACGGGGGAGAGCTACTACTTCTAGCTCGGAACCGTTCACTGATTACGGGGAAGCTATCCGATTCTAGCTCTGCATCAGTTATGGGGGAGCTATGTTGTAATCAACTGTGTCAAGGTATGAATATTGAAATATACTTATATTATTTTGTCAATTATCAATATGGGGGAGATTGTTGACACAAAGTCACAGTCAACCAAATATTGACTACATTGACTAAATAATATCTGTATAAATTCAATACGACACACGACGTCTGCTTTCAGTTCGGGACAAACGACAGCTCAGTTTCTGACTCTCAGTATATTTTCGAGTCTGTACTTTTATATTTCATTGAGTCTAGAAGTATGTACTCTGAGTTATGCTGAGCTCTTGGAACTTGGTCTACAAGCCTACCCAAAATCCCAAGCTCCACCAAAACAAAATTGCCCACAAGTCCCACTTAGAATCACTCTGTGCTCTGGAGACAGAGTTCGGGCCGAACTCTGCCTCCACACAGAGTTCGGGCCGAACTCTGCCTCCACACAGAGTTCGGGCCGAACTCTGTCCCCTAGAAATCAGGAACCCTAATTTTAGGGTTAGCTGGTTGCTAGCTGTCCAACGGCCAAATTTTTGAATTCTCCTACCCGAATTCTGGCCGAATTCTGCCTCAAAAATCAGTATAAATAGGGCATGAATTCTCTCATTTTGAATCACTCAATCTTCTCTTCTCTTCTCTCCTACAAGCTCTATAAGCCATACCCTTCCCATCTACTAGCCACAAGCCTCCTAAGTCTCGAGTGCTCAGCATCTCTCAGTTAGGATTCTTGTACAAGAGTGAAGAAATCGCTTGGACAATTCCAAGCAATCGCCACTGCGATTCTCTGTAAGAAGTTGACGTGCTCTTCTGAAGTAAAGGCACGGGTTGTAAGCTACTATTTCACAAATAGTGGATTTAATCCTGAGCTAGAGTTCTCAGGCCTGGACTAGTCCTCCACGAGGGAAACCAGGTTAAAATTGCTGTGTTTGCGTATGCTCTCTTGTCTTTCATTTACATTCCGCATTTTACTCTGATTATTCATTGTTCGTGAAAGAGTAATTTTTTAATTGGTCATTATATATATATATACTCTATTCACCCCCCCTCTAGAGTTGCCAAACTGTTCTTCAGATACCTCTACCGTGATTTTAATAATTGGAGCACAACACTAGCCATTTTCTTCCAACAAATTTTACCCTCATAAACTAGACAAGCCACTCTACACATATGACATACATGTCCTGTCATGTCCCGACCCGGAATCACCCGAATCATCGTCCTCGCAGGTAGCGTGATGCCGCACGAGCCTGGAGTTGCGCTCGTGCAAGGCAAGATGACAAGTTCTCAAATGGTTATCTTTTGATTCGATATTAACAACGAAAGGAAAACAGAGTATACGAAACAATTCTCTTTATTGATATCCGAAACTGAGATTACAAAGGCTTTCGATAGCCTAACAATATATGCCAGATTGGCTACAACACTCAGGTTCTCTCTTGCCCACAAAGAATTTCACCGTTCCATACATCATGCCTTCTATATCTCGGCCGCATCAATCCAGCTGCGTAGTCCGAGCATCAATGCGATAGCACGCTTCAATGCGCTTCGGCATTCCAAGCCTTAACGCGTTTAAGCAACGCTTCGCCGCGAGCAATCCATTCTCTGCACCCTGCATGAAGCTGGTGGGGGATCAGTACGTTCGTCCTCGCATGTACTGAAGCAAAGATCATTTTTTCAAACCAATATTTTAATATTTATGTTGAATCATGCAACTTAGCTTATGATCTTGCTATGTTCTCCTTAGGGTCAATTTCATGGCATCTTCGAAAGCGTAAAGCATGTAATCATAGCATCATGTTATCGAATTGAATGTACAAGCAAGCAAGCAATCTCGTGTTTGATTCATGGCGCGACTTCTTACCAAGTCGACGCACTCGCCCTTGCACCGACGCAAGGGGAATACGCCGTAATCCTTCCCTGTCATGTTATATGTGCATCTCTAAGCAGGATCTCTATGCGGGACGCATACGCGCCTACACTTTCAACCCATCGTTCCTTAACTATATGAGGGCCGTTGGCGTATCCGCGCCGGAATGGACTAAAGGAGTTCCTTTCTTTTCTCTCCTTCTTTTCTCAATATTTGGTCGGGCTGCCCGGCGTTTCACGGGTTGGGTCACATCCCAACAACCGAAACGTTCCCGCTGCATACCATCATTTGCGGCTTTTCCCATCTTGTTTAAGGATGTGCGCCTACAAAGATTATTCGATTCCCTCCTAGGCCAAAGCGGTTCCGGGGCGCTCCGGCATTTAACCGTTTGGGGGAAACACCCGTGCACGGGCGATATCACATTTTATCTCTCGTCCATTCCAATCGACCATGCAACGCCCTTATCATTCAAGCAATTAACTTCAAACAACCAAACATAGTCTTGAGTCCGAGACTCAGACTTATCATCTCGCGTCTCTTTCGTTAGCTTTCTATGTTCTTACATTTTATACTTCGTTTCAATGATTCAATGGCATCGTGCCTCAACTCAATGCTCGTCAACCGAACGACCCGAGGGTCTTGAACACCTTTCGAGGCTCAATGTCATAGCCGACAGTTCTGCCACATTCATGCCACAACTGTATTCTCTTGCAACGAAGCCATCTTTTATTATCCCGTACACATAGGCACGTTTCGACCATATTTCCATGTTCTATAACTTAGCTTTCAATGTTCGGGGCTTGCACGCTAGGGCGCTCGCCTATTGTCTTTCAATGTTCTAGCCGTTTAACTCGTGCAGCAAAGGCACGGTATGGTTCGTGCACTAAGGCACTCGCCGAGTACAGTTATCCCATGTTCTTACGGCTTGCGCACTGAGGCGCTCGCCTTAGCGATATCCAATGTTCCATAGCGACTCGTGCATATGATGCACGTTTCATTTCAATTGTTCTAACTTAGTGTTCGACTCACACTATGATTTATCTCCGATCGGACCACGCCCGTGGCGTCGATAGGTTAACTTTAGCATACAATGATATATTTGACTTATCGAATGAAGGAGTAAAAAGAAGTCAATCCTCCCACCTTGAGTCGATACGCCTTCGTCGTTTCACCGAGCCGATGCGGCTCGATTTCATAACTTGTTTGCACGGCCACTCTCCTGACTTAGCCATTCGAGCACTTCATGCTTCATTGAGTTATACGTCCGATTTTGCCTTAGCGTTCCCAAGTCTCGGCCCGTCGCAAGACGACAATTTGATTTTGCGGACCCCTTACTAAATATGTCAAAAGATCGACCTCTAATATTTTCCTGTCAAAGTATAACCTGCACACGAAACCAACTAAAATCAATACTTGTATCGATTCGGACTTGCGCCTTGGTCGATTCGATTTCTTAGAATCTTCGAGCCGATTCAACGCACTCATCCTTCGGGGCAACGCGGCGCTTCGCATCGATTCAACTCGATGCATTCTTTCGGGCAAGGCAACTCTTCGCATCGACTTAGTTTGATGCGTTGCTCGGGACAACTTAACTTTCGTATCGTTTTGCATCGATACATTCCCTTGTATCAACGTGACTCGTTGAGTCAACGCTTCAGCGTAATGTACCGTGCGGAGCAGGACATTACAGAATATACCACTCAAAACAAGGTTCGTCCTCGAACCAAAACCAACACTCCGGCTAAGTGTTTTATAGATCGTTTCACGATCTCGTCCCATCAATGTTGTTCAGTTTTACACTATCTCGCAAGCTTTTCATTAACATTTCAAGTCTTCCCTGCAGCTCGATTTGAATTTTGTATACAACTCGATTTGGATTCATACCTATATTCAAGGCGTCCCGAAGATACATGTATTTCGACCAATTCCAGTGGTAGCAAATTGGAACAAAGCTGACAGGTAAATTTCAATCCTATGCTTGCCATCTTGTACTCTCGTTCGGACTTATCCATAGTACTTGTTCTCGCAATTTTAATGCATAACGCTACGCGATTCAAAATCGCCTTTCTTATTTCGTATGTTTCATATGGACTACCAACTCTATGCGTTGCGTCAAGCCGTCGCGCATCCGATTGCAACGATCCTTCGCAACGCCTTGCGTTCGAAGTTGCCACCCAACTATTTCTAAAATCTGGCTATGCAACTTATCTCGATACAATTTCTTTATCAACATTCGGGACTACGCCCGCTAGGTTACTTACATAGTCCCCGTGCTTAACTTCTTCCGACGCAACTTTAAATTGACATTGCACAAAGGCCACAATCTATCCGACATGAAAGTTTACATCAAGGCGACGGTTTCAAGGCAACGATCGCCTTAGCACGAAGGTCTTTACGACGCGTCTTACATTCAATTTCCTAACGAGTAGGAATTCACTAGCCAAATTCCCAACTTATCCATCTTACAACATCGAATGTAAATTTTGATTCACGCAAGCTCAATTGCAAGGTGAATCCGAATATAACGACATGACTCGTAAGTCATTCCCTTATCATTCCCTCTCATGTATAGCACATTTCTCGCAATCGCCTATCCGAATCACCAAGTATGTTGGTGAATTCTAGTTCGACCGTCGACCAACATAACCATTCAAGTATTCATCCGACGAATACTCAAAATATAACTATATCATTCTCAATCGAAAGCTGTTCCAACAATTCTCGATCGCCTAGACTTATCGTCAACATGCACCGTGTTTTATTTGTTATCGGTGCAATCTCATATGCGATATCGCATGGGTCATCTTACGGTCTGCAGCATTCAATTTGATTTGGCGGTCAAGTCTTCTAGGGTCAGCAGCCCCGAAGCTACGCTCGATAATTGTGGATCATCACCGAAGGACAGTTTAATACGAACCATGCTATATCTTATTTCGGAGCCAAATCATATTCCGACGATTCTATGCGACTACCCAATTTCGGACAAAATCATTTCTATCGGCGCAACTGATGCGCAACTATCCTCCGAGTCAAGTCATGCACTGCCTTCGATGATTTCGCAATTTACGAAACATCTACTCGCATCAAGTTTGAGTCTATCTTATTCACGGGTCGACACACGAGATGCTATACGCATCGAGCAATCGTCTATGACTTATAGTCTCGTCTTGATTAATCACAAAATTTACGATCAACCTAGTTCGTTTATTCTCGTATCGTTACTTACAAAATTTTGATAGCACAAGGCGCACTCTATTTTGTATTCTCACATCGCTTACGTTTCTTTACTATCGATCTCGATACGCCGTATCCATTTCGATAACGTAAGGGAACTTTGAATCTGTTTCGACGTCAACTTAACTCGCATCGCATACATCCAAGTTCGCAATGAGCTTTTCCATATGCATTATCTTGTTTCCCGATTCACCGCATCCCGCTATACTTCGATCGCGTAACTGAGTTACCGATTATCCAACATCGTGCCCTCGAGTTATACGATCTCGCCCTCTAAGTTTTGCGTGTTTTCAGTCATACTCAAATGAATGTCGCCGTAACGTAACCAACTATTTCTTAGGCACGATTACTCACGTCAACCAACTCTTCACTGAAGTCGCACATCGTGCGATTCGATTACAATTTGCATCGCCCAACATTTCTATCGAAATCGCAAGTCGTGCGATTCGATTCTGCCTTGCCGAACATTTCTATCGAGATCGCAAGTCGTGCGACTCATTTGTAAGCTCGAGTATTCCTTTCCCGTCGATCCGATTATTGCGTCAAGGCATAATCGTTTCGCTAGTCTCGGTCATCCGACCAACTTATAACTTTCGTCCGACGTATCGTTCATTGATACGAGTCTCGCCTTATCGTCCCAACCGATCTTCGAAGAACACTTGCATCAACATACCGTTATACAAATTTCTAATCGAGTCTCGGTACTCTCCCGTCCGTTGCGGACAAACCTTCCGCAATTCTCACAACGTATCGATGCAAATCATCGTACAAGTGATACCCCATATACCACTCGAAATTGAGTCATTCATCGCCTACGTGGTATGGCATATACCACTCGGAATTCAAGCCATTTCCCTCGCACTATACTTAGTATAAACCAACGATCTCTTCCGACTCACGATTTCCGCAGTGATCATGCTTGATCACAATCGTAACTTTAATTCTATCACATCCGACACAACTCGGTCAATGTTCTCGTTTGCCAACATAAGTTTGGTGTGCAACCGAACGATTCATTCTATCGATTTACAATTTCAATTCCTTCCTTACGTTGCATCTCGTGCAACAATTTATTTGATATGCGTTGCACCCCGTGCAACAAATTTTACTTTCGATACGCGTTGCACATCGTGCTACGATTTATTTCTGACACTTTTATTTCACTTTGTACAACGATTTATTTCCAATTTCCTTTGCACTTCGTGCAACGATTAATTTGATATGCGTTGCACCACGTGCAACGATTTTACTTCCAACACGCGTTGCACATCGTACAACGATTATTCCTGACTTTCCAAGTCAATGCCCAAATCCGTTTAACACATTCGGTATTGGCTTATCACTTCTCACTTTCATTTTAACGCATTTTCACATTAACTCGTTGCACTTCGTGCATCGTTTTATTTATCTTCCAACATGTCACATTGCGACAACATCTCAAATCGTATTTCACAATTTGTTGCGCTTGCAGCAACTAACATTTTTACGGCACGTTGCATTCAATGCAATATACCCTTCGCGACTTTCTTAGCAAACATCATGTAATTTCCAAAACACATGCGGCAAAATTACACGATTTGTATTAGACTTATTGTATGGAACATCCAGTGCGGCATCGAGTAGAGTCAAGAGTGATATCAAGTGGCGGTGGGCAACTTTTCGAATTGTAATGAAGCGAGCGTCCAGAGGAAATTGAGCCTAGGGCTCTGATACCAATTTGTCACGCCCCGACTCGGAATCACCCGAATCATCGTCCTCGCAGGGGGCGTGATGCCGCACGAGCCTGGAGTTGCGCTCGTGCAAGGCAAGATGACAAGTTCTCAAATGGTTATCTTTTGATTCGATATTAACAACGAAAGGAAAACAGAGTATACGAAACAATTCTCTTTATTGATATCCGAAACTAAGATTACAAAGGCTTTCGATAGCCTAACAATATATGCCAGATTGGCTACAACACTCAGGTTCTCTCTTGCCCACAAAGAATTTCACCGTTCTATACATCATGCCTTCTATATCTCGGCCGCATCAATCCAGCTGCGTAGTCCGAGCGTCAATGCGATAGCACGCTTCAATGCGCTTCGGCATTCCAAGCCTTAACGCGTTCAAGCAACGCTTCGCCGCGAGCAATCCGTTCTCTGCACCCTGCATGAAGCTGGTGGGGGATCAGTACGTTTGTCCTCGCATGTACTGAAGCAAAGATCATCTTTCCAAACCGACATTTTAATATTTATGTTGAATCATGCAACTTAGCTTATGATCTTGCTATGTTCTCCTTAGGGTCAATTTTATGGCATCTTCGAAAGCGTAAAGCATGTTATCATAGCATCATGTTATCGAATTGAATGTACAAGCAAGCAAGCAATCTCGTGTTTGATTCGTGGCACGACTTCTTACCAAGTCGACGCACTCGCCCTTGCACCGACGTAAGGTGAATACGCCGTAATCCTTCCGTATCATGTTATATGTGCATCTCTAAGCAGGATCTCTATGCGGGACGCATACGCGCCTACACTTTCAACCCATCGTTCCTTAACTATATGAGGGCCGTTGGCGTATCCGCGCCGGAATGGACTAAAGGAGTTCCTTTCTTTTCTCTCCTTCTTTTCTCAATATTTGGTCGGGCTGCCCGGCGTTTCATGGGTTGGGTCACATCCCAACAACCGAAACGTTCCCGCTACATACCATCATTTGCGTCTTTTCCCATCTTCTTTAAGGATGTGCGCCTACAAAGATTATTCGATTCCCTCCTAGGCCAAAGCAGTTCCGGGGCGCTCCGGTATTTAACCGTTTGGGGGAAACACCCGTGCACGGGCGATATCACATTTTATCTCTCGTCCATTCCAATCGACCATGCAACGCCCTTATCATTCAAGCAATTAACTTCAAACAACCAAACATAGTCTTGAGTCCGAGAGTCAGACTTATCATCTCGCATCTCTTTCGTTAGCTTTCTATGTTCTTACATTTCATACTTCGTTTCAATGA
The DNA here is from genome assembly GCA_029216955.1 of Iris pallida. Lineage (NCBI taxonomy): Eukaryota > Viridiplantae > Streptophyta > Magnoliopsida > Asparagales > Iridaceae > Iris > Iris pallida. The sequence goes on along the minus strand of JANAVB010003400.1, from coordinate 38,475,647 downwards.
TTCAATTGCATCGTGCCTCAACTCAATGCTCGTCAACCGAACGACCCGAGGGTCTTGAACACCTTTCGAGGCACAATGTCATAGCCGACAGTTCCGCCACATTCGTGCCACAACTGTATTCTCTCGTAACGAAGCCATCTTTTATTATCCCGTGCACATAGGCACATTTCGACCATATTTCCATGTTCTATAACTTAGCTTTCAATGTTCGAGGCTTGCGCGCTAGGACGCTCGCCTATTGTCTTTCAATGTTCTAGCCGTTTAACTCGTGCAGCAAAGGCACGGTATGGTTCGTGCACTAAGGCACTCGCCGAGTACAGTTATCCTATGTTCTTACGGCTTGCGCACTGAGGCGCTCGCCTTAGCGATATCCAATGTTCCATAGCGACTCGTGCATATGATGCACGTTTCATTTCAATTGTTCTAACTTAGTGTTCGACTCACACTATGATTTATCTCCGATCAGACCACGCCCGTGGCGTCGATAGGTTAACTTTAGCATACAATGATATATTTGACTTATCGAATGAAGGAGTAAAAAGAAGTCAATCCTCTCACCTTGAGTCGATACGCCTTCGTCTTTTCGTCGAGCCGATGCGGCTCGATTTCATAACTTGTTTGTACGGCCACTCTCCTGACTTAGCCATTCGAGCACTTCGTGCTTCATTGAGTTATACGTCCGATTTTGCCTTAGCGTGCCCAAGTCTCGGCCCATCGCAAGGCGATAATTTGATTTCGCGGACCCCTTACTAAATATGTCAAAAGATCGACCTCTAATATTTTCCCGTCAAAGTATAACCTGCACACGAAACCAACTAAAATCAATACTTGTATCGATTCGGACTTGCGCCTTGGTCGATTCGATTTCTTAGAATCTTCGAGCCGATTCAACGCACTCATCCTTCGGGGCAACGCGGCGCTTCGCATCGATTCAACTCGATGCATTCTTTCGGGGCAAGGCAACTCTTCGCATCAACTTAGTTTGATGCGTTGCTCGGGACAACTTAACTTTCGTATCGTTTTGCATCGATACATTCCCTTGCATCAACGTGACTCGTTGAGTCAACGCTTCAGCGTAATGCGTCGTGCGGAGCGGGGAAATTTCAGAATTACGATTTATAAAGAATTATGTGACTAGTTGACTACTACATCACCTAGTCTACCCGAGACTCGTCATGAACATGGCCAATTACTCAAAATAGCTAAAATACCCAAAAATATATTTTAAACATAATTTAAATACCTTATTTCACAGAATATCATCATGGGTACAAGGGTTAAGTTATGTTACAAGTTTGGGACATTCTAGGTCAGTAGGTTACCCAAAAATAGCTAGTTTTGACCTATAATTTTCTCGACCAGATTTGAGTTGCTAAATTTGTGAAAAAATACTTAAGAATCCTAATTTATATATATGAACACACATAAAATTCATTTTCGAAAATAACCGCCAATAACTTATAGTTCCTTCACAACGGGGTTAATTTGATCCTACCGAAACATGAATATTACAACTATAAATCATGAAAATTTTATAGATAATTATACATAGCAAAATCCATCAAAATATATTTCTACAGATTTAATAACATATTTTCTACAAAAATTTATTAAGGGTTTGAGATGGAAAAATTAGGGTTTCTTACCAAAAGTCCTTGTTAAAGAGGTTGTGAAGACGCTCCAACCTTTCTTGCTATCTTTGCTTGCTAATCCTCTCTTGGTGAGTTTGGAAGAGTTGGCAATGGCTATAGATGGTTGGATGGAGAAGATGGAGTTTTTAGAGTTTGTTTTGAGTGGTTGGGTAGATGTATGGTTGAGGAGATGAGTTATTGTGAAGGATGGAGAGATGTGCAATGGAGAAGATGATGTATGGAGGGCTATGGGGGAGAGGTGCTGCCAAAATTTGGAGAGGGAGAGGGGTTGGTCGGCTATAGGGAGGGAGAGATAGGAAGAATTAAGTAGGGTTAGGGTTTGGGTTAAGTTGATATACATATATGGGCCTTTTGGATTGCATGCATGAAAAGGAGTGGGAATCCTATTCCTATGAGATGTTCGGCAATGGGGGGTGTTTAATTGGTCGAATACTCCATGGTGAGGGTCAACTTGGCATGGTTTGGTTGTTTCGTGAGTTGGCTAATTGATTGGATTGAGGATTAAAAAGGTCTTTCCTAATATAGAATAATTAAATCTATCTATATAAATACAATCCAAAATCTGAATTAAATACAAAATATATGTATTTATTAATATTTATTAATTCCAACATGCCTACTTAGGATTGGGTTGGACGTTGGGTCAAATATAAACTAATGCCAACTAGGATTACACTACGATTACATGTAGACACTTTCTATAAATAGAAACTTTCCAAAATTAAAAATATATTAATATTAATAAAATATATATAAAAATATATATCAATATGCAGGTATTTGAGAGTACTACATGTCTATTTAGATTTGGATTTGGTTCGGGTCAAGTCGGGACTAAATTGGTACAACCGGGTCTCCTAGAAAGTCAATAATCTAATAATTAAATAAATAAATCATCGGTGGGGGTTAAGTCGCAACTTCGCCTGGTTTTACTAGTTAGAACACACCTATGGCTCGGCTTTCCTACCATGGCAAAAACACTAGTCAAAGCACATGTGTACACTATCCGTGCCACAATTCTTGGTCATCTTGTGCTCCAAAACTCAACCATGGCTAGGGTAGAATAATAACTATTTAATTTAAAGATATTCATAAATTCCATAAATTCCTATTTAAGCCAAATAAATAAATAAATAAATAATCCAAAAATTCTGGGGTTTTACAACTGCCATTGTCTTCACCGGCCATGTACACTATTCGGCAGTTCAAGGGACTTAGCGAGGGTATGGACTCGTTAGGCCTAATCCTATGGGCTTCATCTTCGTGGGGGTAGGGACGCATGTTGGCGTCATCTTCTAAGTCTAGAAACTGGCTACCCCCAGCCACTACATCAACTTGTTTGGATGAAGGTCTATCCCCAACTTTGTAAAGACATGTTTCCTAGCTACGTTATGCCTTTCTGTAAGGGTCCTCTCGATCGGGTATTTTGGAATACCCCTGCCGCAGGTATAGCCAGGGGGGCTAATCTTTGTACCCACGGCCCCTCCGTGTTGGATGAGGAGGATGGCACCTTTGAACCCTTCAGGCAGGAGTATCCCTTCGGGCAGAGTAGCAGAAAGCATGAACTGGCTCGTCTTCTGTTATTTGTTGCAGCCGTTGGATGACAAACGGCTTATTTGTAGATATTGCTATCTGAGAACAGCAGCAGTTGATGGTGATTTTGAGTGCAGTATCTCGCGGAGGGTTTGCTGCATGTGCCACCATCTTTCTTCGACCCGTACTTGCGATTTATACCTCACACAAGTCTGAAAGAGGGTATTTACCTATGCCGCATGGGTTATATGGCTCATCAGATGGGACTTATAATTCGCCACAGGGATTCTCCAAGAAGGATTTAAGAGGTCGGCTAACCTCATGTGCAAGATTCTGGTGGGCACATGTATGCATCCGATAGAGCCTTCTGCTAGGGGCCAGTGTAATCATACGAGGCACCTCCTAATGAATACCCGTCGAGGCAACGGTATGGGTATATTGAACCCGCGTTGTTCTAGACCTCTTTGTACTGGCCTTCGAGTAGTACAATGCGTCAAGGCCTTCTTCATGAACATGACTTTGTGAGATTCTATGGAAGACAGATCTCATTCATCTCCCTTGTGGGTACTTCTGTTTGGCACCATTCTGGGTGGCTTGTTGTGCGTCTACGGGCGCTGGTTTTGATTTAGGCAAGGTCGGTTTCCATATTTCCTGCTGGCAAGCTGGTCGAGATACAACTTTATCTTCTTGAGCAAGGAGTGGTGGGTATAGCCTGTGGCGAGCGCACGTTCCCGAGTCCCTGGCATTGTATCGCCTTCTCCAGTTGGGACCCGAACGTTGGGCTCTGTTCTTTCCAACTTCGAGAGTAGAGGAAGGATGCACAGGATATTGATGTGGGGCTTCATTGTTGGAATCTGGGAGAGCGTCCTCAGTAGTTGCTGGTGGTGCAGCAGCTTTGACCATACAGATCTTGCGAGTCTTCCTAGGTTTCATCGACCTAGGGGAAGGGATTGACCCTTAAGAGAGTATGTCTTCATAAGCTTGTTGGTCGAACCGGAAGACCAATGTCTGTTGGGATGAAACCAACATGGAAGTATTAGATTGCATTATTTTTTTCTCGTCGGAGGACAAAGTCGTCCCTAGTAGAGTCGCCAGCTTGTTCCCCATTGGATTCATAGGGGTAGAAAGATTGCTTGGGATGGCAAGTATCTTTTAGGAGGACAAGTGAAGAAGAGATAGTTTTAAACAAGACTCATTTCTTTTCCTTTCCTTTATATAATACGATTTTGAACAGTACAACAAATACCATAACAGGAAGGATTTGCTAATACAAATAAAAATTCTAAAGAAGTATGCCGATGGAGATCGGGTACTGTAACTGACCCTTTTACTCCGTTGACGATATGATATATAGTAGCTTCTTGAAGTGCTCTCCGTGACTCTTATGTGTATGTTGTATCCTTATTGATGAGTAGATTTGATGGATTCGATCAGTTGATGATCTGATCTCCTTCACCTGTGGTGATCTCCTCGATCATCTTTCGATGATCTCTCTTGAAGTCGATCCTCGATCATTCCATGCTTGATTGATTGATTGTCTCTCTCTCTCTCTCTCTTTCGATCCAATGATGATCCTCTCTCCATATTTGCCTTTTAGCGGACAAGCTATAAAGGAGCTAATAATGATAGAAGGAATCTTCTGCATGGAAGACGCCATCTGGATGTTACAACTGTTTAGGCAGGCTGTTTAACCGCTCGGCCTGGTTGAGGCGCTAATTGGGCACCGTTGTTGCGGGAGCTCCGGAGGAGGACTTAAGGATCCTCGGGTGTAATCGTTGGTGGTTAAGACTGTCCACCTGCACAGCTTGATCACATGTGACCTAGCACGCACAAATGTTTAGGATAACTTGTTGTTTGAATGGTGCGGTTGTGTAAAGTGTGCACCATAAATGGGAGATTCAATCAAAGGGCACAATCTTTGATTGATGTATGGCGATTGGTACAATTTTGGAGAAAATCTCCAGTTTAGATGGGGCGGTTATGGTGCACACACCATAAACGTGGTATTCATCCTTCCAACTGTTGTCGATGGGGTTTGAGATTATCTGATTCGAGATGCGAATCAGCTTGTGGTGTTAGGGTCCGGGGTACAGACTAGTTTGTGTTGATCCGGTCCGAGTCACGGACCAGCTTGTGTTGATCTGGTCCTGGACGCGGACCAGCTGTCTTGATGCGAAAGGTGGCTCAGCCTGGGATTTGAACCGTCTATCTTGATATGGAGACTGGTGGGCAGCTTGAGCCGCATACCTCCATGGACGTAGGAAAGCCTTGTGAAAGGAAAGCAGCATGGAGTGGTCCAGTAGCCTTTGATTTTGTAAAGGCGGTGTACCTCAAGGGTACTGTGCTTGTTGGAACGTGGCATCCCTTTGGAGGTTTTTCGACCCTTCATGCACGTTGTCTGAGGAGGTTTGGCCTTAATTGAGCTTGGTGAATTTTCATGCTTCTGCAGTATTAGCTATAGGTTGTACTAAATAGGCTCTAATATATGTTTTAGACATGCTCATATGATTTGGGTAGAGTTAGACAATGTTTCGTATAGGTATCTTGAGCGTATCACAAGAGCATCGTAGATTGGAGCGATACTAGTGTGATGCACACCAAGTGTTTGGTATGGTGCATATAGGTGAGTGTCATAGGTGTCAATGTGTCTCATGTATCCTATAGTGGAGGATTTGTATATCCATCTGTGTGTACATACATTAATGTTTTTGCATGCACATGTGAACATATGGGTGTGTGTAGTGCTATATGAGATACTATATAGGCTTGTGTGTGTGCACATATATAGAGAAAGTTGTGTGTGATTTGGAGAGGTTATGTGTGTACCTCTATATATTGAGAGATATATGTATGCATATAGTCATGTGTGTGTATTTGGATAATTAGATATGTGTGTGAGTAGATAGGAAGGGAAAGGACTGTTAGCAAGTAGCAATCGGGTGTGGGAGTAGAAGTAGGTAGAAACAAGAAGTAGCAGCAAGAAGTGAAGCTGCATTAGTTTAACTGCCTGCCAATAGCAAGCCGTAACTGGTATGACAGTAGAGGTAGCAGCTGCTTTGCTCATCAAGCATGATTACAACAGAAGCGGGGCAACACCAAAGCCATAGCAATAATGAGCAGTGCACAGGGATAAGAGGCAGTCAGTAGCAGTTGAAGCTACATTAGCATGTAGCTATTTTCGACAGCTGTAGTGAAAAAGGGAAGAGGTATGTAACATAGCAGGTAGGACAATAGCAGCATGTAGTATAATTTGCAAACAATTGCAGCAGCAAAGTGCAGCAACAACATCTACTAGCAACAATTGGGGAAACCTCTCTATGCAGGCTAGGCAGCTCCATACAGAGTTTGTGCAGTTAGTAGCAGTTTGCGCAGTTAGTAGTAGGGGATACTACAAGTGGATTAGCATATAGGCAGCAGACTTTTAGAGGATTTGGGGGCCTATATAGTAGCCTAGTAGCAGGTAAGGAAATTCTTCTTGAGCATATGTAGTGAGGGGGATAGCTAGTATCTGAAAGGAAGGGGGGCAGGTATCAGAGTTTGAGGGTAGTAGCATATGGGTTGCAGACAATGTAATGTGGTATCTAGATTAGTGAAGAATGAGTGTGTAGGACATATGTCCTAATAAGGTACTGAGTAATAGAGAGTGATATAGTGTATAGTTATGGGTATCTTGGTATACCCTAGTATCTGGATGCATATGGAATATGGGCATGGTATCATAGATAATAGGGTAATTAGACATGTAGGTAGTGAGGGTAATGGGGTATACCAAGGTATATAACATGTATAATAGGCTATATATATATATATATATATATATATATATATATATATATATATATATGGGTTTTCAGGGGTATTTTTTCGTTCATGCTGGGACATCATTAAGGCAGATATCCATGAGGCGGTCATCGCCTTCTTTCAAGGTACGACGTACCCGAGAGCCATTTCGAGCACCAATCTGATCCTCATTCCGAAAAAGACAATCCAGAGTCTTTTCGCGACTTCCGTCCAATCAGTCTTTGCACCTTCACCAACATGATCATATCCAAGATCGTCGCATCCCGTATGTCGGATCTCCTTTCCAAGATCATCTTCGAGGAGCAGAGTGGCTTTGTCCGCGGCAGAAATATCCAGGATAATATCATGTTAGCTCAAGAATTAATCACCTGTATGAAGTTCCCAGCAAGAGGGAGTAACATTGCTATCAAATTAGACATGGAGAAAGCTTACGACAGGCTGGATTGACAATTCATGATCTGGGTCTTCAAAGCGTTCGGATTCTTCGAATCCTGGACCAATATCGTGTGGAGATCGATTAGCAACTCCTGATTTTCTACGGTAATTAATGGTCAGGCCGATGGCTTCTTCAAATCGAGCCACGGGGTTAGGCAAGGTGATCCCCTGTCGTCCACCATCTTCATCATTACGGCGGATGCCTTGAGCAGGAACCTTAATAAGATGACTTGTACTACCAACTTCCACCACTATCATACTGCCAACGGCTGTCCGATTATCATCCACCTAGCTTTTGCTGACGACATCCTCATTTTCTCCTCCGGGGACAGCGGGTCGGTAGAGGTGGTCCACAATACTCTCCAGAAATATGCCAGCTATTCGGGCCAGAAGGTTAACCCGGATAAAAGCGTCATCTACGCTCACCCGAAGATCAAGAGAGAGCACGCGGGCACCCTCTCCAATACCACCTCCTTCCCTATCATGCACCCCCATTCCAATATCTAGGTTGCCCCCTTGTGTATGGAAAATATAATGCTGGTATTTTCGAGGACATGATCAGCCGCATCAGGAAAAAGCTTGAAGGATGGCACAACGCGACGCTATCTCCGGGTGGCAAGATGACCCTTATTAACCACGTCCTCACATCAATTCCGATCTATACCCTTGCGGCGTGCTCTCCCCCCAAGAAAGTCCTTAATTCTATCGAGAGCATCCTCAGCAACTTCTTCTGGGGGCACAGCGACGGCAATGACAAGCATCATTGGGCCAGTTGGGACTCTATGGCCAGGCCGATCGGGGAGGGGGGCTAGGATTTTCCAAACTTTCCCACATTGTTAAAGCATTTTCGATGAAACTGTAGTGGAAGCTTCGCACCACTCAGAACTTATGGACCAGATTCATGAAGGCCAGATACTTCAAGAACATCCACCCATCGACGATAATTTCTAACTGCAGATCTTCCGCAGCGTGGCATCGTACGCTCATCGGGCGCTCTCTTGCCGAACCGGTGATGCGTCTCATGGTGGACGACGGAGAATCATCGGCTTTCCTGGATCGATGGGTAGGAGATACCTACCTTCCTAATCTCTCAGAAGCCCACAGGTACTGCAAAATCAAGGACATGTGGGACCCCATTGGAAAAGCTTGGATCTGGAACAAGGTACGAGATTGGGCCGGTGCCGAGGCGGTAGAGCTCATCCGACGTGAAGGATTGGCAATCGGGACCGATGCAGACGAGTTCTGGTGGCAGGACAACGCGTCGGGTTGCTTTTCGGTCAGATCGGCCAGAAGATTGATCCGAGGCACAGGGGCGCCTCTCCCTAGCATTGCTCCGTTCTGGCAGACATGCATCCCCAAGAAGTGGTCCTTCATCATTTGGAGAGCCCTACACAAGATCCTTCCCACGGA
>JANAVB010003400.1:38319316-38464316 GCA_029216955.1 Iris pallida | reverse complement strand
AGCTGGGGGGGCCCGAGCACCCACCTCGGGCCGCGTTTCCCTCCCCTTGGGCAGGGTACCCCTTCCTCGGGCAGAGCCCCCCCCGCCTCGGGCTTTGCACCCCTTTCCTCTTCGGGCTCAGCACCCATTCAACCCCGCCCTAGGTTTCCGGACCAACGTTTAGTTTTGAAATTTCGTAATTTCGAAATTTCGGTTTTTGAAATTTCTAAATTTCGATTTCCAACTTTTCTAATTTTCTCCCATGCTCCACAGGGCCCTTTTTGTGTTTTTCGGCCCAGTACCCGTCTGTAATGCTCTCATAGAGCCCCCTTTATTTCAATAAAATGTCTTCTTGTTAATATATAAAATATATATATATATATATATATATATATATATATATATATATATATATATATATATATATATATATATATATATAAAGAAAAATATATATATATATTTGACATATGAGTATGGGTATACCTATGTAACATATGAATATTATATGGTATAGACATTACATAGGTATACCCATACTCATATGTCTAAACCTATTACCTATATATATATATATATATATATATATATATATATATATATATATATATATATATATATATTATGTTACATAGGTATACCCATACTCATATGTGACATTTGAGTATGGGTATACCTATATAACATATGGATATTATATGGTATAGACATATGGTGTCTGGGTAAACCATAGTTTGGGTACATATGTATACATGGTATAGGTAGGGTATATTGATACATGTGTATGCATAAGGTAAGGGGTAATGTTAAGGTATTGAATTATTGAGTATGTATATATATACTCAATATATATACATACTCAATATATATATATATATATATATATATATATATATATATATATATATATATATATATATATATATATATATATATATATATATATATATGTATATATATATATATAGGTTACCTAGTATCCCTATTCTATGTGGTTATGACCATTTAATTTAGGTATGACCAAAAAATGACCTAGTTTGACTATAGAAACAAGGTATTACCTATTTTGACTTCCATTACCTAGAATTGACCTAGAAACCATATTTCAATTTAGATATCAATGATTATCACTCCAAAACACTTGACATTGATATTCTATATTTAGGATTTTGAGGCACTATTACGGATAAGTTTGATACTTAACCCCGGATTCCAGGCGAGTACATTCTCTAATAATTTTCTGTTTATGATATCTTCTATGTTTCTTATATCGAGTGTAGATATTCTTGATTTCTTAACACAAGGTCACACGGATTGGTATTTCTAGATCCCGTTTTGAGATGTTATTCCTTGTATATCTTGGTATATCTTGTGCAAGTCTTGTTATTGTTCTTGTACTTTTATGGACACTGATTCTGGAGGAGACTTGCTACCATGATTGGATCCACTATACTAGTCAGGGGCGGGAAGTATTAGTGTAGATATGTGATCATACCCTCCTTGTGCATGTCTTGTTCCTTGAATAGTATTGATCATACACCGGGTGTATGATTAACCAGGCCTTTATCCTTATGCAAGTTCCCAAGCCGATCATATGTTGAAACTAGTGCTCACTCACTTTGTTTATTCTTGATTCTTGTACATAAAATTTCCTGCTCTTGTATTTAATTAAATTATTTTTCATGTCTTGTTACATTTTTGTGCTTGCACTATGATCTTACATGTCTCTATATTTACTGTTACATAGTTTATACCATTTACTAGAACTGTTGTTAGAGGTGTGTTTTGCTCCAATCCTGCCTGGATATATTTTTCAGATGATTTAGAGGAGTGGTGCTCTACCCATTACGGACCACAGGATGTAGTAGGAGTACACTTGGAGACTGTGGCTTGGGAGGGACTAATTCCAGCAGAGGAGACACTACTAGTAGCGACTTAGCTAGTTTAGCTTTTAGTACTGGATTTGTCTCCAGCTTCTGACACATTAAGATGTTATTATTTCCAAGACTTATATTATGATGAGATAGTTAGACTTATAGACTTTGAACATGGATTTCAGTTATGTTTATGCTTTTAGACATCTCTTAGATTATCATTTCATATCTTTTATGTTATTATCGTTCCATTTATTTTCCTTATAGTTATTGTGAATGAGTATGAGTAATATCATTATATTTTCCTCCTTTTGGAGTTCAGATATCATTGACAGGTGGTGATACATATTCATGAGATGTATTAGTTAGTATTGTTGACCTAGACAGCGTTCTACCGTCGATGCTGCAGTGTAGGCTGGATGTACCCACGTCCTCTTACCCTTAAATGGGGTGCGGGTCATGATAGAGTCGTTGTTTGCAACAAATTACGATGAAATTGCATCTCCATTAACATAATCTAAAGCAAGGCATCTCTACTAGTCGCAATATGTCGCAGAATGGGAGGTGTAGAGCTTAGATGTTGCTAAATATTGTATATCGACAATGTTTAGCGACTACATATCGACGTTGCTAAAAAAATTATTAACGAGACCTATGACTTCCAAATTCTATTTCTTTCTTTATTATAAAATATTTGCACACGTAAACTGAAATCCTTCCATCAAAATCCTCCTCATCCTTCCCTCTCTACCTCCTTCTCCCTCCCACTTCGGTGAACTTTACATGCTTCTTCGACACTCCCCTTCCCCCTTTAGGCACCCCCATATATTCCAGATTAACACCCTCCTACTCTAGCAATCTCTAGACATTATCTCGCATGTTCGCCTGTGTCTCTTGCAAAAGTCTCCCCTCTTAACATTGCCAGGTCCCTCTCGATTAGGTATCCTCCTCATATTTTCTCCAATTTTTTTTTGAGAAATCAATGTCTTTAATTCTAACCATAAAATTTTGGGGAAACCAATTTCTTGTCTTTATGTTAGTTATAATTTAGGTCATGTTATGTTGATTCTTGCAATAGTCATATATTGTTTTGGCGTTCCCCAGCGTATTATCCATGAAAATGACCCTCAGTTTGTTAGTCAACCTTTCCATGAGTTTTGCATTGGAAACAATATTATCGCTTCAATAGTATATAATCCAGTAGCGAATGGATAAGTAGAAGCTTTTAACAAAAATATCATGAAGTTGATAAATAATTTTGTTTCTTCGAACAAATGAGATTGGAACGAGAAGCTCGCTAAATGCTTATGGGCTTATCGTACCACAGTCCGCACTCCGACAGGCAGTACGACTTATTTCATGGTATACGACAACGAAGCTGTTGTTCTACTGGAGATCCAAATGCCTTCTTTTTAAATAACATTGGCAACCAAGATGACTACGAAAGAGAATAATCGACTGAGCTGCAATAGTTAGAGCTATATGATAAAAATTGATTACAATCTTAACTACATATTGAGTTATACCAACAACGCATCTCTAGAGCCTTCAATAAAAAGGTTAAAAAGAGAACCTTCCAAGTCGAGATCTAGTCGTTGTAGTAAGAAGGCCTATGATCATGACGCATAAGAACAAAGGCAAATTTTAAGCTAAATATGGAGGCCTTTTTGTGGTAGAGTCGGGGTATTCCAACGGTGTCTATCGATTAGCAGAAGAAAGTGGTGACTTCCTTATGATGCATATCATTGGCGAGTTACTAAAAAATATTAGTGAATCTTTTCATGAACTTGACATTCAATACACCTCTGAACAGTCAAACGAGAATTTTACATTAATTTCCTTAATGACTTTATAGTTTTCTTCCTAATTAACTCTATTGATCTTCATGTCCATTTATACCTCTGAATGGACAATAACTGTCTTCTTCTCCCTCCCAAAAAAAATCAACTCCATATTTTCTATAAAGTTTATTACCGTTCGTATCATATTTCTACTATTACATCCTTAACAGATTGAGAGCTTTACCATCATGTCCAAATTACCTCTGAATTGGCCCATTTTCAATCACATATAGGATCATACTTAATTTCCCTTATTTGCAAAGTAAGAAGATTGTTTATACTCCTTCCTCATTTTATTGTCATGTCCATATTTCCTTTGAACAACGAACATTTGAAGATCTTAAAACTATTATGTTCATACTACCTCTAACAAATTTGACTTTATTCCACAGATAGTCATCTTTATTCACGAATGTGCCATAACAAATAAATTCATCCACTAAAATCCCCACAGCAAGGTTATTTACGTCCATATTACCTATGACCAGCAATGCTCTGGAGATGTCAAACTTATCATGACCTTATCACTTCTAATAATTTGGGCTTCATTTTTATTCCTTATTTCTATTATTTGTGCCTTGTTACAGGTGCTCCGTGGATAGTAGGTCCTATACAAGTTATTTCCTTTTACAATAAATTAGGCCTTTTGTTATTATTTCCATATTACCTCTGAACAACAATAAAATGGTTTGATTTAATAGAGTGATTACGATTATTCTTATCATTGTATCGCTGGATGGTTTTTGATCCCATGCGAACCCACTAGCTATGGCACATTTGCAATCTCTAATTGCAAGAAAGGTTATAGAAAAAAAAATTGCTTATCGAGAAAATGAAGATATAATGATTATAAGATGAAGCTTTTTCATTGATATTCAAGATCGTGTTACAAGATGATGCTTTTCATTGATATTCAAGACAACATTACATGTCAGGTTGTCCGTTTTACGAAGTGGCACATATGAACAACCTTGCGCCAATCGCGTGCTAATAATTTCAGACTACTACAAAGTTAAGTTTGGAGGCAGAAACATAGTGCTGGCCGTGGCCTCATAGCAACGGATGTACCGACAATCATGGCGAAAGGATACAAAATTAGGATTGCATAAGTTATCCAACAATGCTAGTGGTTGTAGCAATGCATTCCTGCAACAGTCAGTTAGGATCTTCATAGACGTAGACTATCCCAACCCTATAATAACCTCTTGGAGTGTCAAGACCCGCACCCGCTTTTCGGATGCAAGCACGTGAGAAAGCCAGCTACGCATCAAGCGGACTCCAGCCCGACTCGAATACATAAACGCTGTCAAGGCTAGGGTATACTGCCAAATCATGGCAATTTAATCTATATCTCAAATCCACAATAAGTGTGCGAAACATGAATGAACACTATGGGTCGTGGTCTGCAGCCCACTAGCATATATGTACGATAAGAGTCCAAAGAATATAACAAGAGTCTCTAAAGTAAATAAATAAGCATGATATATCATGATAAGGAATGAAAAGCACGAAAGGATAACAATGTAATATCACTGACAAAATACCTGAAGCATGCATCGCAATCATCTACCATCCCGCTCTGCTAACTAACTCCATGCAATCGCTAAACCTGAAGAGATCATCAGGTCCTCAAGGGACATATCAAGATACATATAAACATGCCTATCTAGCAGTTTAATCATGCACAAATTATAAACTGGATATAAGCAAGGAACGAGGTACACATGGCAAGAGACTACGACCAAAATTGCTAACCAGTGACTATCGACAAGTAGCTACTGGCAGGTGACCATGAACTGGAACACAAGAACAACTACACGTAACTGAACTGCTGGATGAACAAGTGAACACGAGATCAAGGAAGTACCAAACCCTCGCCCCGAGTGGACTCGCAGGTTTGAACTAATCACTAACCCTCGTGCCGAGCATGGACTCTCTGGTTAGTTCACGGCAAGACACCCTCGTCCCGAGTGTGGACTCTCTGGTGCAAGTACTACATCCTCGTCCCGAGTGTGGACTCTCTGATGCAAGTACTACATCCTCGTCCCAATTGTGGACTCTCTGATGCAAGTACAAGTCAACACCCTCATCCCGAGTGTGGACTCTCTGGTGCAAATAATCGACATCCGCGTCCCGAGTGTGGACTCTCTGGTGCAAATAATCGACATCCTCGTCCCGAATGTGGACTCACGGATGTAAACAGATCAAGGCAAACACACTCGTCCCGAGTGTGGAATCTCTGGTGAGGAAAAACGATAACAAGAATTTAGCAGTTCAATTACACGTACTCGTTCTATGACACGACTCAAGCAAGGTACTGGTGAGACAAGGTACAACTCAGTCAAGACACAGTCAAGTCCAGTATAACTACACTGTCAAGTTAAGCAAGACCATAAACTAGTGAACGCGATATGTAGAAACTAGATAAATCAAGTCAACTAGAAAGCTAATAAATCATATAAAATCTATAACAAATAGAGTATCTAATGATAATACAATAATAACATGAAAACCATAAACATGGAATTAAACTGCAGAGGGAGGCAAGGTATCTTGCCTGTGGTCCTTGCACAAATTGTAGTCACAAGTCGAGGATGAGAGGATGTCGATCTAGGATCTGTTAACCTATAACACATATCGCACCATGAACCGTGCACGAAAACTATAAATCAATTCTAATGTTCTAGTTCTAAATTCATGGAATAGTGGCTAGTTGGGTTACTAATCTAATAATAATTAATTCTGGAATAATTCACTTAAAAACCTAATTTAACCTAATAATAATCTAAATATAATCCAAACATGCAAGTTTGGCCATCAAAGTCGTGTTTCCTAATTTTGGAAACCATGGCACGTAAATCGAGACGTGCCGTTGACTATCTAGTCAACGTGTGAACTCTAGATTTTGAAAGTACACCTTGGTAGATTTCAGTGCCACGAGTGCGCTGGAATCAACCGTGCCAGAAAATCATGCTTTGGTCAAAAGATATCGCCGTTATGGCTAATTGCGACCAAAACGGTGATCAACCGATCAATTCTGAGTTCAATAGAATAACTAAAATACTAGATAAACGAATTAATTTCTGGAAAAATATATGTCGTAGAGCTCTGTGTTAGCTTTCCGAAACTTCATACGGTTCATGATTTTGGTTTATGGTTCTCCCGGAATCTCGAAAACACCGAAACGTGTCATGTTTCGGACAACCGACACTCTACGAATTTTCCAGAAATTTAGGAATAATATATACGAAAAAAATTATATATTCAGAAATTTTACCTTGAGACGAATCCAATAAAAAAATGGCACACTAAAATCACGTCGGAGTTGACGGTAATCGTCTCGGGAAGTCGAGATCTCTACTAGAACTCTCTCTCAAAAAAGCGGCTGAAATTTAATTAGAGTTTCGAATATAATAATATATATATAGGAGAGAGAGAGGCGGTTCAGCCTGGGCGCCGACAGGTGGGCCCCCCTAGGTGAATTACTGGGTAATTAATTATTTTAATTCAGAAAATTATTTAAAAATTATTTTAAGTCCAAATAAATCAAAATAAATTGCAGAAAATTTCAGAAAAATTCTAGAAAATATTTCTAAGTGTCTAGAATCTAAATAAAATATTTTAACATAAATTATCATCATGTGACCTCACAGTAAATTCCCAAAACCTATAAAATATTATTTCTATAGGTTTTAATTATATAAAAATTCCCAAAAATTCTAAAAAAATCCAGAAAATTCTAAAATATTCTAGAAAATATTTCTAACCTCCTAGAACCTAAATAAAAATAACCTGTCTCAAAATAGTCCCAAATGACCTTATAGTAATTCATGAAAGTCAATAAATAAATATATCTTTGATAAATAAATATCTAAAAATGTCTAAAAATCATAGGAAAATATAATATAGCTATAGGATGCTTATAAACCCTATCTAGAGATCATGTGACCACAAGATGGTCATAAATCACCTGTGGGCTTAGTCACAACTCCTATGATCATAGAAAAATTAAATGTAAACTAATCAAATAAAAAATAAAAAATATATCACAAAATTTCGGGAAGAGGAGTTACAAATCTACCCGCCTTAAAAATAATTTCAGCCTCAAAATTCTAATTCATAACTATTCCTTAAAAATCAAAGTCTACTATTACCTTAATCTCCTCAAATTTAATTTCTTAAAAATATTTTATGACCTTCTCTAGTCATTTTATAACTCCGAATACTTGAGGACTTCTACCCACCTATGGTCATACTATTCCTCAAAATACGGTCACTAACATCTTATAATCTTCTAACTAGTTGCTAACAATCCTTCCAATATTTATCTAGGGCATATGGCATCTGTAATCCCTCATATCTATAAACAACCAAACCTTCAATAATCAAGCAATGTTATACTATAATTGAAGAATTTCTGATGAATTCTAGACAGCATGATCATTCGTCAACCCGAAATAAGAAGGAACGAGAATCAAAGGTACTGGAAGGCAAGGAAGAATAATCAAGAACGAATACGAGATTTCAAAGACGGTAGAGAAATTTCTAAGAGAATTTTCAAGACAGAGTGGATTGAGATTTCTAAGGTTTAGTCAGATGCGCAGGCTCGTATTAGTATAGTTACCTAACCGATACGATATGCTATGACCTGCATGGGCCACCAAAAAAACTTGTCACGACCCGCACCCGCTTTTCGGATGCAAGCACATGAGTAAGCCAAATACGCATCAAGCGGACTCCAGCCCGACTCGAATATGTAAACGCCGTCAAGGCTAGGGTATACTGCCAAATCATGGCAATTTAATCTATATCTCAAATCCACAATAAGTGTGCGAAACATGAATGAACACTATGGGTCGTGGTCTGCAGCCCACTAGCATATATGTCCGATGAGATTCCAAAGAATATAACAAAAGTCTCTAAATTAAATCAATAAGCAGGATATCTCATGATAAGGAATGAAAAGAACGAAAGGATAACAATGTAATATCACTGACAAAATACCTGAAGCATGCATCACAATCATCTACCATCCCGCTCTGCTAACTAACTCCATGCAATCGCTAAACCTGAAGAGATCATCAGGTCCTCAAGGGACATAGCAAGATACATATAAACATGCCTATCTAGCAGTTTAATCATGCACAAATTATAAACAAGATATAAGCAAGGAACGAGGTACACACGGCAAGAGACTACGACCAAAACTGCTAACCAGTGACTATCGACAAGTGGCTACTGACAGGTGACCATGAACTAGAACACAAGAACAACTACACGTAACTGAACTGCTGGATGAACAAGTGAACACGAGATCAAGGAAATACCAAACCCTCGTCCCGAGTGGACTCGCAGGTTTGAAGTAATCACTAACCCTCGTCCCGAGCGTGGACTCTCTGGTTAGTTCACGGCAAGGCACCCTCATCCCGAGTGTGGACTCTCTGGTGCAAGTACTACATTCTCGTCCCGAGTGTGGACTCTCTGGTGTAAGTACTACATCCTCGTCCCGAGTGTGGACTCTCTGATGCAAGTACTACATCCTCGTCCCGAGTGTGGACTCTCTGATGCAAGTACAAGTCAACACCCTCGTCCCGAGTGTGGACTCTCTGGTACAATTAATCGACATCTTCGTCTTGAGTGTGGACTCACGGATGTAAACAGATCAAGGCAAACACCCTCGTCCCGAGTGTGGACTCTCTGGTGAGGAAAAATGATAACAAGGATTTAGCAGTTCAATTACACGTATTCGTTCTATGACACGACTCAAGCAAGGTACTGGTGAGATAAGGTACAACTCAGTCAAGTCCAGTATAACTACACTGTCAAGTCAAGCAAGGCCATAAACTAGTGAACACGGTATGTAGAAACTAGATAAATCAAGTCAACTAGAAAGCTAATAAATCATATAAAATCTATAACAAATAGAGT
The DNA here is from genome assembly GCA_029216955.1 of Iris pallida. Lineage (NCBI taxonomy): Eukaryota > Viridiplantae > Streptophyta > Magnoliopsida > Asparagales > Iridaceae > Iris > Iris pallida. Next base: position 38,454,694 of record JANAVB010003400.1, on the reverse strand, counting down.
ATCTAATGATAATACAATAATAACATGAAAACCATAAACATGGAATTAAACTGTAGAGGGAGGCAAGATATCTTACCTGTGGTCCTTGCATAAACTGTAGTCATAAGGTGAGGATGAGAGGATGCCGATCTAGGAGCTGTTAACCTATAACACAATATTGCACCATGAACCGTGCACGAAAACTATAAATCAATTCTAATGTTCTAGTTCTAAATTCATGGAATAGTTGCTAGTTGGGTTACTAATCTAATAATAATTAATTCTGGAATAATTCACTTAAAAATCTAATTTAACTTAATAATAATCTGAATATAATCTAAACATGCAAGTTTGGACATCAAAGTCTTGTTTTCCAATTTGGAAACCATGGCACGCAAATTGAGACGTACCGTTGACTATCTAGTCAACATTGTGAACTATAGATTTTGAAAGTGCACCTTGGTAGATTTCAGCACCACGAGTGCGCTAGAATCAACCGTGCCATAAAATCACGCTTTGGTCAAAAGATATCGCCATTATGGCTAATCGTGACCAAAACAGTGATCAACCGATCAATTCTAAGTTCAAAAGAATAACTAAAATACTAGATGAACGAATTAATTTCTGGAAAAAATATATGTCATAGTGCTCTGTGTTAGCTTTTCGAAACTTCAAACAGTTCATGATTTCGATTTCTGGTTATCCCGGAATCTTGAAAACACCAAAACGTGTCAAGTTTCGGACAACCGACACTCTACGAATTTTCCAAAAATTTAGGAATAATATATACGAAAATAAATTATATATTCAAAAGTTTACCACGAGACGAATCCAATAAAAAAATGGCACGCTAATATCATATCGGAGTTGACGGCAATCGTCTCGGGAAGTCGAGATCTCTACTAGAACTCTATCTCAAAAAGACGGCTGAAATTTAATTAGGGTTTCGAATATAATATATATATATATATATATATATATATATATATATATATATATATATATATATATATATATATATATAAGAGGCGGTTCAACCTGGGCGCCGACAGGTGGGCCCCCCGGGTGAATTACTGGGTAATTAATTATTTTAATTCAGAAAATCATTTAAAAATTATTTTAAATCCAAATAAATCAAAATAAATTGATAAAAAAAATCTAAAAAAATTCTAGAAAATTCTGGAAAATATTTCTAAGTGTCTAGAATCTAAATAAAATATTGGCTTAATTGCTAATTGCTACCCTCAACTATCACACTTTTTCAAGTTGATACCCTAAACTTTTTTTTGTAACAACTTGATACCCGGATATTATTTTGGACAAAAATGCCCCTACCCCTAACCCCCCTCCCCCGTGCTAGCTTCGCCGCCCCCCCCTCTGCTAGCTCCGGCCGTAGCTCCCCCCACCCCCCTGCTCGCTTCAGGCCACCCCCCCTCTCGCTCTGGCCGTCCGCCCGCTCCCGCCTCTCCCTAGGCCTCGGCAGCGGAAGGAGGGGGGCTGGGAAGGGGGGTGCGGAGCGGGAGGCGGGGGCAGGAGGTGGCCCGGAAGCGGGGGGGGGGAGGTCGGCCGGAAGCGAGGAGGGGGGGTCGGCCGGAGCTAGCAGGAGGGTGGCCGGAGTGGAGGAGGGGGTGGAGGGAGGGAAGGGATAAGGGCATTTTGGGGTTTTTTAAAATGTTAGGTATTAAGTTGAAAAAAAAATAGTTGAGGTATCAATCTGTTACAAAAAAAAGTTTATGGTATCAACTTGAAAAAGTGTGATAGTTGAGGGTAGCAATTAGCAATTAAGCCTAAAATATTTTAACACAAAATATCATCATGTGACCTCACAGTAAATTCCCAAAGCCTATAAAATATAATATATACAGGTTTTAATTATATAAAAATTCCCAAAAATTCTAAAAAAATCCAGAAAAATTCTAAAATATTCTAGAAAATATTTCTAACCTCCTAGAACCTAAATAAAAATAATTTGTCTCAAAATAGTCCCAAATGACCTTATAGTAATTCATGAAAGTCAATAAAATAAATATATCTTTAATAAATAAATATCTAAAAATTATAGGGAAATATAATATAGCTATAGGATACTTATAAACCCTATCTAGAGATCATGTGACCACAAGATGGTCATAAATCACCTGTGGGCTTAGTCACAACTCCTATGATCATAGAAAAATTAAATGTAAACTAATCAAATAAAAAATAAAAAACATATCACAAAATTTTGGGAAGAGGAGTTACATGGAGTGAGCAATTAGTGGTTTTTAAACAAAAATTGAACTGAATCTGACCAAAACTGAAGTTCGGTTCGATTTTTTAATAAACCGGTTCGGAGTTCGATTTTATTTTTTAAAGAATTCGGTTAATGGGTCTGATTACGGGTTTGGATTTTGAAACCCAAATCGAACCAAAAATCAAATAATATACATATACTTACCATTCTACCCTTCACATAATATAAAAGAAAAAAAAAATCCTAAATCTAGATAACACTTTCTCTCTTTACTCTCTTCTGCCACCTTTAAAATCTGGATATGCTCTCCCGAGGTCAAGCATGCCGCCTTTTCCTCCTTTCTATTGCCTCTTTCTCTCATGTAGATCGTCTCTCACATCATTTGGCCGCCTCTTTCACTCCCTCAATTAACATGATACTCCATAGAATCTCCTCCTCTCACAAAGATCACAAAGAAAATCTCCTCCTCCTCCAAAACTTATGTCGCTTCTTTCTCTTGTTGTGTACTTAGCATTACAACATATACCCATGTGGTTCCTATTATGTTTGAGTAGTGTGTTTTTGTTGATTGGTGCTCTATTTTGTGTGTTTTGCTTAAAATTTCTAAACAACTATAGCTGCCAAAGCATCATATTTGAGAACTAGAAAGAGATAAAATTGGAGCCTAACCAGTGCAGTTATTTATCTGTAATCTTCTTATTTTACTGCTATTTCTTTGTATGATGTGCTCTTTATAAAGATTTTAGTTTCAGTACAGGTAATATCATAGGTTTTTTTAAAAAGGAAAATTGTTGGACCTACTATTTCCATGCTTTGTACCTATGTGTTGGACCTACTGTTGTATTTTAATCCTACAGGTAATATTTTCATTTGCTCCTATATGTTGGACCAACTGTTGTCCAAGTAATATCATTCCTCTTGTGTTTAATTTGTATGCTAACGCTTGCTTATTATTCTTTAGGGAAGAATGAGTGTGGCAGATAATGATATTATTGGGTTTTCAAGTTAGAGAACTATATGGTGTTGTTTTGAGAAGTTGCTCTAGCTGATGGGCGATTTTTTTTTGGTCCCTTTGTAATTAATCATTGTAAAGAGAAGTTGTAAATTTTGCATACTCCCTATCTATGGTGTAATATAAATATTAAATTTGTAATATTAATTTTTTTACTGTTGTTCCAGCTCTTTCATTTCATTCCGATAATATGAGAATTTGTAATATTAAAATTTTTATTGTTATTTTTTGTAGTAAATTTTGCTTTAGAGGGCTCGGCCTACTTGGGCCCATTTTACCAAATAGACTAAAAACCGAACTGTTTTAATACAATTCAGTTTGATTCGATTTCGATTTTGTATAAATATGGTTCGGTTTTTAAAATGGTTCGGTTTCGGTTTTGCATAAATATGATTCGGTTTGGTTCAGTTTTTACGATTATTGTACTGTTTGACCCGAATCGGACCGATGCTCACCCCTATTAACCACCCTCATTGAGCTGCCTGGTAAATACAGGCCTAATTTTTTGGTTACGTACAACCAAACTGCTTCGAAGAGGTAAGAGTCTTATGCGTAATCTTTTTCTTCACTTTGAACAAGAAGCCTTATGATGTCCTTCTTTCACGCCAGTACCAGAATACAGAGGATGGGGACCTGAAACAGCTAGGTACGTACTACAGAGTACACCAGTACCCCGCAATACGGTTACGGCTGTCACTAGACAAGGGGTGCATACTACAATCAAGTTTCTTATGGTCTCGCAGAATATCTATCTCAATCAGTCAATCAAGAATAAGTAAAATAAAGAGCATGTAAGATAAAGTTGTAAGGCATCCCTAATGTTCTATCAAAATGATCAGGAAACTAGCTATAAAAAATGATAAGCTAGTACAGTTCTAGGAGTACATAAATGTATGTCAGCTGCAATCTGAACAAGTACAATCACGTAAAAATGAAACTAAATATCCATAATACCTGGCTAAAAAGGTATCTATGGCTAAACGCTCAAAAGATAGAAAATGCTATATGAGTGGTGGAGAAGAAACCTACTCAAATCTTCGGTAGCCATACGTCTGGTATGCGCCATCAGTCAGGAGAAAATACACTAGATCCTCAAAATTTGGCTCAAGATCTGGCCAAACAAAATCTAGAGTCAGGTCCCAAATAGCAAGTATTATAAAGAAGCACGAGTGAATGAAATAAACCCAAATAATACATAAGTATGACTTTATCCAAAATCATAGGCCTCTACCATGTCATCGAAGCAATATGATACCCCTATACTAAACAAGGACAAGAGGTGTCATATCATTCAGAGACATAAATTATTCTCTGACCATTATCAGGCTATAAGGGTTGGAGCACCACGACAGTCTATGTCGCTAAGCTACTAACAATGGTACAATAAATAATCAAATCAGGTTTATAATCCATCAACCAACCATACGACATGCTATGGAAGAATTTGAACATGATAATAGGTTTTTTGAAAATATAACTAAACAGACTTGTAGATAATCTATAGGTCTTCGAAACCCTTTTTGTATTTTTTTGATTTTATCCCCCGTTCATCGAGAAACAATTTTCAAAAATCAAGAAAAAAAAGTTTTAAAACTATAGATTTTGGCGTTCGCTCTGACAAATCGGACTACGTGGTCACGAACGAAAAATATCGAAAGGTGCGTATCGACTATGCTGACGTGTGGGATTTGACGAAACTCGATTTAGTTGTGCGAGCACAACGAAATCGAGGCATATCAGTCGAGCTATCTCGTATCGGCCCTTTTCTAAACTAGCCCACAACTTCGTGCACACTCGTCATCTTGAGACAAAACTTGTTCCACTGGACTTTTATTATTTTTCTGGTCCTGTGAGCCAAGTTTGATCCGATTATGAGAAGGTCGACCGTAATGCTACTTTGGCGGGCCTATCACCCGATACAATAGGCATTATTGTGTACGGCTCACCGGAATTCAAATTTGTATATGCGATTGGGTTCGTATCGTCAAACCAAACTTGTAGAAATATAATTTGATGACTTTAGAGATCGTAGGTTTTAGCACATTTTTTGGGGCAAAGTGGGTCCAACGGCGGATATCAATTTGACCCAAATTACGTTTTTGTCCCTATGTCCAGAATTGGACTTATGGCTAGGCGCTCTTAGACATTTTTCTCATGCCAGAAATGTTCGTGATGTTTATTTCAACATCCGAGGACGTTTGTGGAAGTTGACTTTTACCGCTCTTCGATTCTAACGAGTTGAGTTACGAGACATAGTCATTTTCTGCACACCACCTCCCGACAAGATACCTTGTCCCTCTTTACTGTTTAATTAATGTTATTTTATCATATTATTTTTTTATATATTTGTTGTCTACATGTTTCTATCAAACTGTGCGTCCAAGTCATACTTGGGTGCAAGCGAATGCATTAGTCATTTTTATTGTTTTTATTTATTTTTATGCATGATGATTTAGTACTAGATGACCACCCTATGATTGTGAGGTAGTGGTATGTCTCCTATGGCCTTGACACTTGAGTTTTCACAAGTTGTGAGTCACATATAGGATACGGACTCGCGTAGTCGGCTGGCCACTGATACGTATGGGATGCACAATGGATAGGAGATAACTGCTGATAGAAATTACATGATTAGTAGACTTGGCAGTTATTAGAGGTTTATATCACTACACCAAAATGGATGATTTACAAAATTTAGAGTTGTCCAACAACGACGTATTAAAACTGTTATTATATTTTCGACAGATTAAAACTATTGTTTAATATTAAAACCCATTTCACCAAAACAGTATATTTGGATTCGACGAATTTAAACAGTTATTTAACCTTAAATTTTTGTTGATATTTTTGGCTCCCTTGTTCATTGAAAATTTTAACTCCCTAAATTTTATAAAAACCTGCTCACCCCTAGGGCTGCAAATGAGCCAAGCCGTTCGCAAGCTGCTCAAAGCTCAGCTCGATAAAAGCTCGTTTGAGCTCGGTTCATTTACTAAACAAGCTGAGCTCAAGCTTCATTTTCGAGCTCGTTTAATAAATGAGCCAAGCTCAAGCTTAGAAATACTCGGCTCGTTTGAGCTCGCGAGATGGCTCGTTTATGAGCTTGCGAGCTAGCTCGTTTATGAGCTTGTTTAGAAGCTCGTTTGTTCTTTATTGAATTCTAATTTTATATATATTTGTGCATTATATACTTATATGTCCTTAATAATTGATATTGAGGAACTTTTTTAATTAAAGTTATATAAATAAATTGTTAATATTACAAGTACTTGAATTCAAACCTAACTAAATTGAAATCGAGCTCGTTAAGTTTGAAATCAAGCTTAATGAGCTTGAAATAAAGTTGAGCGAGCTTGAAATCAAGCTTAACGAGCTTGATTTTGAGCTTATCGAGCTTGTTTATCAAGCTTGAAATCAAGCTTAACGAGCTTGATTTTGAGCTTATCGAGCTTGTTTATCAAGCTTGAAATCAAGCTTAACGAGCTTGATTTTGAGCTTATCGAGCTTATTTATCAAGCTTGAATCAAGCTTGTTTATCAAGCCAAGCTCGAGCTCAAACCAAGCCAAGCTCAAGCTTAATATAAACAAGTTCGAGCCAAGCTCAAGCTCTAAAATAAAAAAATTATCAAGCTCGAACTCGAGCTTGAGCTCGATTAATTCTAGCCAAGCTCAAACTTACAAAAACATGGCTCGTTTGCAACCCTACTCACCCCCGCTATGGGAGCTGGGACCTTTTCTCAAAACTTCTCATTCTTTTGCAATCTTCATCTCTTTTCTCAAAACTTCTTCCAAAACCGTAACCCCATTGGAATCCCGCTGGCCCTTTTCTCAATCCATTGCGTTGCCACAGGGCATTTTTTTGCACCGTCCCCCGCGCCCTTCCGCAGCTTCCTGGGGGCAAATGACGACGGTCCCGATGGGAGATGGTGGTCCAGACTTTGGTTGGACTATTGGACAGGGGACGGAGAAGCGGTCAATATTACCGCTTCCACCACCCTCATCGGCACCACCACCACTCCCACAACCATTCTTTCATTCTCTCTTTTTCTCTCTCGATCCAAACCCTAACCCCAAAATCTCAAAGAAAAGCCATGTCACTAGGTTCAAAGAAGCAAAAAGCCAAGAAGAAGAAATAGAAGAGGAGACCAACAACCCTCACTGACGATGATGACGATGGCTATGGGTTTCTTCTTCGAGTTTTTCTTTTTAGGTAAGTGGTTCTGATTTGGGAAATTTATTAATTTATGGTTCACCAAATTTTTTTCCTCCGGTACAGTTTTAGATGATGGCTCATCATACATTTTAGATTGTTATTTTGTCCATTAATTTGATCTTTTTTTAATTCCACCGCAATTATAAAAAATACTGACAAGTTGAATTAGTTATAGTAAGAATCTTTGTATATTTTGAATATTTTCCTTTGTTATTGCCGGGGCACAATTTTTCGATGGAAAATTGAGAAAATGAAACAATTGTAAAAACAATATTCCAATGCAACACTTCTAGGAAGGTTGCGCAAGTTCAACGAAGATCTAAGAAGATTTCGTTACAGCAGCATATGATTTTACGAGAATCTAAAAAAAATTTGTAATCCACAGCAGCGAAGAAGATGACAGGCGATAGATGGATGAATATCCTGCTGGGGTGAATGATCACCGTTGCTCAAAGCTATATTCGCCCCACACGAATAGCTTCCAGGAACCAGCAAGTTTGTCGGAGAACTTTGGAATACTCCTGCTCTTCTGACTCCCCGAATCGTACACGGACTCCCGTGCAAAAGCAATGTTGGTATAATACTTTTCTTCTCTCTCAAGACTTCTGTTTACTTGTGTTAAGAAACACTTGTAAACTTTCGTAACTCTCTGTATATGCCTATGTATATGCCTGTGAGAGAGAAGAGACCTTTTATAGGCCCGAGTAGCAACTGCCCAGTTAGCACAACATTCGGGACGTGGTAAAAACTACTCCGAACGTGCAGTAACCACTCAGATCATGCACAAGCACGATCTGAAGCAAGTTGCGCACCTCACGCACCCTGCGCGCCTTGTACACCTCACACTGAACGCGTATTGAGCTACCTGCGCAACCTGCACACCCTGCACACCCTGCGCCACCCGCGCAACTGGGCGCGCACCTGTGTGCGCAACTGGTTGCGCCACTGGGCATGCACATGGTCGCGCAACCTGGGCCGTGCAACCTGGGCCGCGCAACCTGGCAGCGTACCTGGCCGTGCAACCTGGCAGCGCACCTGGCCGCACAACCTGGCTTGCACAACCTGGCCACGCAACCTGGCAGCGCGTGTCACGCCCCGAGTTGGCAACGTTCGTCCCCGATGCTATTTTACCGATTCGATCGTCCTCGCTAAGGCGTGATGCCGTACGAGTCTGGAGTTGCACTCGTACAAGGCAAGAACGTTACGTTGAATTGTATATTAATACGCGAAGTTGAAACTTCACAAATCACATCAGAATTATAAGATGCAGTATAGGAAGATAGATTGCTTTTCATTTATAGCTTGCAACGAAGTGCAAGTCGTAATTACATTGGATGCCGTTGCGGCTACATTGATTGAAAACAGAAAGAAATACACCCGACAAGTTGCCTGAACTACGCTTGCCGTCCCATACATTCGCCCCTTTACACATAAGCCGTCGACTTGAATTGGCTTCAAAATACTTCAGCATAGGAAGAGCTTCAAAATGCCTCTCCGCACTTCAGCTTCAGTTTAGGTTGGAGCACCTGCCGCACCTGGGAAAATTAGGGGAGGGGATTAGCACACTTGCTAAGTGGACGAGACAAACCAACTCGTCTAAACCGACTCTGATTGTTAGGGTAGGCATGCTTTAGAGTTGTCTTTTTATTAGAACTAAATGAATTCAGTTCATATTCGATAGCCGTCTTTGAGTAATAAAGCAAACAGTATAACATCACAATTTTCATATTTCTTACCACGGCCGTGCTCGTCCCTGCATGAAAACAAAGATAATATTTACACCTGCATAAGAAAATAGGTGAGCATGCAACTATCTTATATGCGGTCATTGGTACTACGCACCACTAGGAACTTAATCGAAGTTGGCATGCGATGCTACCCTTTCAGCCTAGGTTGCAAGCCTTACTGAAGGTCCCGTATGCCTCGCGCCGAAGCACGATAAATTATTCCCCCTAGGACGAATCAGTTCCGATGCCCCGGATACCGTTTCGAGGAAAACGAACTTGTGCACAAGCTGTCCATGACCATGCCTATGTGCGAACAGTTTCATATATGCAAACAGTTTTGTATAGCGCGGATAGTATCGAACGACATTATCATTTCTCGCAACTCATGTAACGATTCATTTTCTCCAAAGCCTTACATCGATTTAGCATCCCGTGGGCACCAAATTGTCCGAGGCATCATAACCCATGATCGACATTTCATATTATTTTACAGTACGTGAAATAGTCTATCTTTTTACTAGAACCTTAAACTTTTCCGTTTATGTGAGAAACTTGTATTTTTCAGAGTAGATTACTCAAAATCGATACGTTTTTTCCGAGTTCTTGACCTTAGTGGATTGGCATGCAATTAACTTGGCATCGTTCGACTTGAATGAATTCGAGGCAAGGAATAAGTTTGCGGGACAGAGTAGAAGGAAGGTCCGAATCACCCACCGATTACTTTGCTTCGTGCCGGTCATCGAAGCGCTACGCAACGTCAATCCTTAGTTACGCGAGCTCCTGCAATGGCAGCAACGCTTTGTTAGAATTCCTTCTCTTTCCCTTGCTTCATATTTTGTAATTGCATCCTTGAAAATGATGCGAAAGCACTTCATCAAGCCCAGCGGCAAAGCTACAAGAAAACCATACAGCGGTCCGGTCCCATCGAAGGGACTCTTATAGAGAGCTCACTCGCCGAGACGCAGTCCGCTGCATCTAGGACTTATTCCAACAGAAGACGTTCCATTAGTTGGATCGATTCTCGTAACTTCCGTCCAAATCGATTTGAATCGATGCCGCAAAGCGTTATCGTTTACCAAGCTTAGCGATCGAGTCAGATGGCCATCTAAGTTCCCGGCCGATCTGACTCGGCACAAGCATATTATGAAGTTCCGTCGCCTATCGAAAGCGGGGCGCTACATAATATACCACTAAGAAAAAGTTTCGTCCTGAAACTTAAGAACAAGGGTCTGACCTTAATTTAGACAAACAATGTAGGGTATTTCTCTCTCATCTCCGCCTCCATCTCCCACGTCCTGAAACTTAAGAACAATGGTTCCGTCAAAGCACGCGGACCAAGGACATCGACCGATTTCGTAGCACCTTCTCCTTGCGGTCCAAAATTTGAATAGGCTCCTCCGAGTAAGACAAGTCAGTATGTAGCTCCAACTGATCAAAGCTAACCACATGACTTGGATCATGCACGTATTTTCCAAGTTGTGAAATGTGGAAAACATCGTGCACATCGGCCAAGGCAGGAGGGAGTGCGATCCGATAAGCAACCGTTGCAACTCGCTCGATGATCTCTAAGAGGCCTATAAATCTCGGGCTCAACTTGCCTTTAATGCCAAATCGCATCACCCCGCGCATAGGTGTTACTTTCAGAAACACGTGGTCCCCGACCAGAAACTCTAGCGGTCGTCGACAAAGATCTGCGTAGCTCTTTTGTCGACTTTGTGCGATGCAGAGTCTATCTCGAATCAAGCGAACTTTCTCGACAGCTTGTTCCACTAGTTCCGGCTCAAGCACTTGTCGCTCTCCGACTTCATCCCAGCATATCGGCGAACGACACTTCCTCCAGTAGAGCGCTTCATTTGGAGCCATCTGAATGCTCGACTGATAACTGTTGTTATACGCAAACTCCGCAAGCGGCAATGCGTATCCCAACTAGTCTTTAGGTCGATCGCACACAGACGCAGCATGTCTTCTAGGATTTGATTTACCCTCTCCGTCTGATCGTCTGTTTGGGGATGGTACGCAGAACTAAAGTTTAGTTTCGTCTCCATCGCCGCTTGTAGGCTCGTCCATAAACGCGATAGGAATCGCCCGTCTTTGTCCGAAATTATTGAGGCCGGTACCCCGTGCAGTCGAACAATCTCCTCGACGTAAATTTGTGCTAACCGATCGATGCTCCATCCTACTTTAATTGCGATGAAGTGAGCCGACTTGGTCAATCTATCAACAATGACCCAAATCGTATCATTCCTCCGCGGCGTCTTCGAAAATCCCACAATGAAATCCATCGAGTTGTTGTCCCACTTTCACTCGGGAATGGCGATGTTCTGCAGCTCTCCGCCTGGCCTTTGGTGTTCCGCCTTTACTTGCTGACACGCCATGCACTGCGATACGAAAGTAGCCACGTCTTTCTTCATGTCGTGCCACCAGAAATTTGTGCGCAAGTCCTTGTACATCTTGGTGCTTCCAGAATGTAACGAGTAGTTCGTATAGTGCACCTTCGTCAGAATTTCTTTCCTGAATTCGGCATTTTCAGGAATGCAGAGCCTTCCCTTTAGTCGCATCGTCCCGTCTCCGTCTTCCGCAAAGTCAGTCGCCCTTCCTGTTGGAATCATCTCGCGCATCTTCTTCAGGAATGAGTCGTACTTCTGTGTGGTCTTTATCTTGCTAAGTAGGCTCGATCCTAACTTCAGCTGAGCTAGGTGCAAGTGTCGATACTCAATTCCGGGTTCGATACCCATCGCTTCAAGGTCTCGCCGTATCTCCTTGTTTATGGCTAGTGTTCCCATAAACATTCTGCTAAGTGCGTCGGCCACCACGTTTCCCTTGCCCGGCATATACTCGATCGTCAGCTCGTAATCTTTTATGAGTTCGAGCCATCGTCGCTGTCGTAGGTTGAGTTCTCGTTGCGTAAACAAGTATTTCAGGCTTTTATGATCTGTGTAGATTCTGCACGCCACACTATAGAGGTAGTGCCGCCATAGCTTCGACGCAAACACGATCACCGCCAATTCTAGGTCGGGCGTCGGGTAGTTTTTCTCGTGCTGCTTCAACTGTCGTAAAGCGTAGGAGATGACTTTGTCTCTCTGCATGATTACGCACCCGAGGCTAGTTCCCGATGCGTCGTTGAATATCTGAAATCCTTCTGGACCGTCTGAAAGCGCAAGGATTGGAGCTGAGATGAGCCGTTGCTTCAACTCTTGAAAGCTGGATTCAAAGTCGTCACTCCATTCAAATACTACTCCCTTCTGGCTGAGGCGAGTCAGAGGCGACGCTAGTTTTGAAAAGCTTCGCACGAATCTACGGTAGTAGCCCGCTAAGCCTAGGAAACTCCAAATGTCGCTAGCTGAGGCAGGTCGTTTCCAATCCACCACCGCGTCAACCTTCTTTGGGTCCACCGCGACACCTTCGGCAGAGATTACGCGCCCGAGGAATGTCACGCTACTCATCCAGAACTCGCACTTACTCTGCTTGGCGTATAATTTGTTTTCACGCAGAATCTGTAGTACCGTCTTCAAATGTTCCGCATGCTCTTCTCGATTCTTTGAGTAGACAAGGATATCTCGATGAATACGACTACAAATTTATCTATTTGAGGTCGGAAGACTTGGTTCATCAGATCCATGAATGTGGCTGGGGCATTCGTCAAACCGAACGACATAACGAGGAATTCGTAATGATCATATCGAGTGCGGAAGGCAGACTTCGATACGTCGTCGGACTTGATCTTCAATTGATGATAGCCTGAACGAAGATCGATTTTTGAATATATTGCAACGCCTTGCAGTTGGTCAAACAAGTCGTCGATTCGCGGCAAAGGATACTTGTTTCGCACGGTCGCCTTGTTGAGTTCCCGATAGTCGATGCATAGCCGCAATGACGCATCCTTCTTCTTCACGAACAGTACGGGAGCTCCCCACGGAGAGACGCTAGGGCGAATAAATCCGCGGTCTAGCAACTCTTGTAATTGCACCTTCAGCTCCTTCAGTTCTGCTGGAGCCATTCGGTAAGGTGCCTTTGATATCGGCCGTGTATCCGGAAAGGTGTCGATGCTGAATTCAATTTCTCGATCCGGTGGCATCTCAGGCATCTCGTCAGGAAAAACGTCGAGAAAATCTGCCACAACATCAGTCTGCATTGTGTTTGTATTATCCGTTTGCGTGTCTCGAACTGATGCCAAGTATTTCGAACAGTCGAAACGCAGCATACGCCTCGCCGATATTGCCGATACCATCATCGCCGTCTTCGAGACCGTACCGCATGAATATGAGAACTCTGTCTCGCCAGGAAGACAAAACACCACTCTCTTCTCCGCGCACTCGATCGTTGCATGACAAGCGCCCAACCAATCCATGCCCAAGATTATGTCGTACTCTTTGATGTCTAGCACGACGGTATCCAAGGATAGATATCTTCCTCCGATGCAAATGTGGCCATCCCTACAAATAAAGTTCGAAGGCATATCGACTCCCAACGGAGTGCTAACGCTAATATTCATATCTAGTGATTGCATGGTTATTTTATTTTTTTTCGCAAAATCAGCAGATATAAAGCTATACGTCGCACCCGAATCGAATAGTACTCGAGCAGGTATATCTTTGTTGAGTAATATACCTGTTACAACCGTATCGGATGCAAACGCCTCATCCCGAGTTAAGGTATAAATTCGGCCTTGAGCTCCGTAGCGTTGATTCTGCAGGTTCACAGGCACCGCATTTGTGCCTTGTAGTGTAGGCACTTTATATGGATTCAGAATGTTCCTTGGTGGGTTGTGTTGATTTGGCTTCCCCGCCTGACAGAATTGACTGAAGTGGCCTAGCTCGCCACACTTGAAGCAGGTTCTCAATCTACAATCGGGTGCTCGGTGCCCACGCTTGCCGTATCTATTGCAATTTACTGCGGCAAAGTGACCACGATTTTCAGACGTGTTTGGACGCTTTTGTACTCTCGATCCTCCAGCGTCATTAGGACGCTTATTGAAGTTGTTACGAACGACAGGTACGGCCCTTTATGACATACGGCCAAAGATCCGCTCACTATCAAGTGCGGCTTCGTAGGATTCACGATAAGTTTGGCATCGTTGGTTCATGACGTCCCTACGCAATTCATCGTTGAGGCCTTGCTGAAAACGCTCGCACCATTCTTCTTTGTTGGGCAGAAAGGCGCCGGCAAATTTTACAAGTTTCGAGAAGCTTGCATCATAATCTTCAACACTCATATTCCCCTACCTCAACATCATGAACTCATCCCCCTTCTGTCGACGGATGGCGCGAGGAACGTACTGCTCAAGGAAGGTTGTCTTGAACATTTCCCAAGAAATCTTTTTGTCGGAATCGGTTTCATAGATCTCTTATTTTTTCGCCGCCCACCAGTCGTGTGCTCTTAGTTGTAACTGCAGCGCCGCACAGGCCACCTTCTGGGACCCTTCGATGCAGAGGAGATCGAACAAGTCCTCCATCTCTACGAGCCATCCTACTATCACATCGGGCTCTGCTCGGCCGTTGAACTTCGACGAGTTCATTTTGCGAAACTCCTTCACTTTGAGCATGGAAGGAGAGTTTATCATTTGCGGTGGGACTTCTTCCTCCTCGTCTTCATCTTGATCACCGTGCTTTTCCTCGGGTACCGCATCCGTCACCTTGGTATCGCCCGCCATCCTGCTCACTATCTGAGTCAAGGCGGTCATCTGTTTCTGCTGCACATCAAATTGGGCTTTGAATTGCATCTGAAGCTGTTGCTGCAGCAGTTCCATCAACTGTAGCATCTTCTTCATAGTCGTCTTGCTAGGGCCAGTACTTTTGTGCTCGACGTACTATCCACGATTTGGGTTGTTGTGCCAGGAATTTTCTTATCTCGCTTAGTCATTCCTACAAAACAGTGTAAACCCGTTAGTATTTTTCAAAAATATCTACGGGCTTACCTGTATGGAACTTGTATTTCAAGCAGCATGTCGACAAGCATTCAATCGAGCCAACGTAACGGACATTCCAACAATGAAACATCTTTTGCAAATTCAAGGAAACATAACTGTGCTCTGATACCAATTTGTCACGCCCCGAGTCGGCAACGTTCGTCCCCGATATTAATTTGCCAATTCGATCGTCCTCGCTAAGGCGTGATGCCGTACGAGTCTAGAGTTGCACTCGTACAAGCAAGAGCGTTACGTTGAATTGTATATTAATATGCCAAGTTGAAACTTCACAAATCATATCAGAATTATAAGACGCAGTATAGGAAGATAGATTGCTTTTCATTCATAGCTTGCAACGAAGTGCAAGTCGTAATTACATTGGATGCCATTGCGGCTACATTGATTGAAAACAGAAAGAAATACACGCGACAAGTTGCCTGAACTACGCTTGCTGTCCCATACATTCGTCCCTTTATACATAAGCCGTCGACTTGAATTGGCTTCAAAATACTTCAGCATAGGAAGAGCTTCAAAACGCCTTCGCACTTCAGTTTCAGTTTAGGTTGGAGCGCCCGCCGCACCTGGGGAAATTGGGGGAGGGGATTAGCACATTTGCTAAGTGGACGAGACGAACCAACTCGTCTAAACCGACTCTGATTGTTAGGGTAGGCATGCTTTATAGTTGTCTTTCTATTAGAACTAAATGAATTCAGTTCATAATCGATAGCCGTCTTTGAGTAATAAAACATACAGTATAACATCGCAGTTTTCATATTTTTTACCACAGCCGTGCTCGTCCCTGCATGAAAACAGAGATAATATTTACACATGCATAAGACAATAGGTGAGCATGCAACTATCTTATATGCGGTCATTGGTGCTACGCACCACTAGGGACTTAATCGAAGTTGGCATGCGACACTACCCTTTCAGCCTAGGTTGCAAGCCTTACTGAAGGTCCCGCATACCTCGTGCTGAAGCACGATAAATTATTCCCCCTAGGACAAATCGGTTCCGATGCCCTGGATATCGTTTCGAGGAAAACGAACTTGTGCAAAAGCTGTCCATGACCATGCCTATGTGCGAACAGTTTCATATATGCAAACAGTTTTGTATAGCGCGGATAGTATCGAATGACATTATCATTTCTCGCAACTCATGCAACGATTCATTTTCCCCAAAGCCGTACACCGATTTAGCGTCCCTTGGGCACCAAATTGTTCAAGGCATCATAACCCATGATCGACGTTTCATATTATTTTGCAGCACGTGAAATAGTCTATCTTTTTACTAGAACCTTAAACTTTTTCGTTTATGTGAGAAACTTGTATTTTTCAGAGTAGATTACTCAAAATCGATACGTTTTTCCCGAGTTCTTGACCTAGTGGATTGGCATGCAATTAACTTGGCATCGTTCGATTTGAATGAATTTGACGCAAGGAATAAGTTTGCGGGACAGAGTAGAAGGAAGGTCCGAATCACCCACCGATTACTTTGCTTCGTGCCGGTCGTCGAAGCGCTACGCAATGTCAATCATTAGTTATGCGAGCTCCTACAATGGCACCAACACTTTGTTAGAATTCCTTCTCTTTTCCTTGCTTCAAAATTTGTAATTGCATCCTTGAAAACGATGCGAAAGCACCTCCTCAAGCCCAGCGGCAAAGCTCCAAGAAAACCATACAGCGGTTCGGTCCCGTCGAAGGGACTCTTATAGAGAGCTCACTCGCCGAGACGCAGCCCGCTGCATCTAGGACTTATTCCAATAGAAGTCGTTCCATTAGTTGGATCCATTCTCGTAACTTCCGTCCAAATCGATTTGAATCGATGCCGCAAGGCGTTATCGTTTACCAAGCTTAGCGATCGAGTCAGATGGCCATCTAAGTTCCCGGCCGATCTGACTCGGTGCAAGCATATTATGAAGTTCTGTCGCCTATCGAAAGTGGGGCGCTACAGCGCGCCTGGCCGCTTAAGTGGCTCGCGCAACGAGCGCAACTTAAGCGCACTATGCGCCTAGCGACGATGCTGACATGCTAAGTGCAAAGTGTGCCAACAAAACTCCACATTACGCCTTATGAGCCCGAGTCCGATTCCGAGTCCGAGTCACTAAGCCCCTACGGGGCTTAGCTCCCATGGAAATAAATTTTCCAAGAGCAAAAAGCATGAATGCTTTCAATTGTTGATTTAACATTTTTCTTATTAGAAAAATAACTCCACATGGCACACCCGTGTGCACCTCCACACCACATGTGCATCTCTAAAATAGCATCGCTAATATATAGAGATACAACTCCTTTGGCCTAGCCGATGTGGGACTAAAATTCACAATGAAAAGGCCAAAACCAAACAATCCCCCACATATCTCTATATATGGGTATAAGTGTTCCCCACAGTAACTGTCCATCATGCATTAGGAGAGATGTCGCTGATGACTTGAATCTTCCCGCATGGGTCAAACAACAAACTAAAATACAAGAATGGTCTAAGCCTTGAATTCTGCACCATAGCTGAAATTCTTTCCACTCACATAATGTAGTTACATGTGCTTCTAGCTACACATTAAAGGTCCTGTGCCAGCTTGGTTTCAGTGAATAATTTTGGGCGTCTACAAGTTTACCCTCAAGAGACGGCCTGATATCTCTTTGTCCATACACTATAGGTGAGTTCATTATAACACTACCAAAATAAGTCATATCAGCGACGAATTTAGCGACTCCAAGATAGAACGTCGCTAATTTTTGGGGGTTTAGCGACGTTTTACTAATACGTCGATGTTAGTCGCCAACAGCGACTAATATCGACGTCTAGCGACTACCGTTTATTAAATGGGAACCTGCGTCGTAAGTTCGTCGGTACATGTCGCTGATTTAGCGACGCAATTTAAGCGGCATCGCCGTTTATTAAATGTCAGCGACGTTTAGCGACGTCCTTTTTGGACGTCGCTAAATGTTTCATATAGGCGCTGCGAGGGTTTCCTTTTTGATCATTCACAAATTCCCCTCCCCCCCCCCCGAATTTTTCGCGCGCTCCTCCTCCGCGGCGCTCCTCCGGCGATCTCCCTTCTCTGGCCTCCTCCTCCTCCTCCTTCTCAGGTGGCTCCCCCATCTCTCTTTCTCTCTCTCTCTCACACACACACACACTCCCCTGTCCCCGCCGCCCCGGTTCCGACGCATCCCAGTTTCTCCTCGTCTTCTAGCTCTCTCTCGCTTCTAGTTCGTGTCCACGAGAGCATGGACTCGCCGTACGAGCAGCAGTGTGACACCTATTTTGTTGGTTTAGACACGTCGTATCCCACTGTGTGGACACGAGACTCACAGTGTGACACCTATATACTGATACTGGGAGTTTTTTGGGCATATCAACTATCAATTTGATGTTTTGCTTGGATTCGAATTCCAATTTAGGGTTCGAGCCCTATTTACTGATACTGGGAGTTTTTTGGGCATTTTCAGGGTTTTGAAATGATGAATAAATTGACTAATAATTATTATCGACTTGTTGAACCCAAAAACTTGAATCCTTTAAGTACCTGTTTCAAGTCCAACTTGTCCATAGTGATCGATATTATATAAAATTTCAGCTATGTCACGACGGATGGATACTAATACGATGATATAATTACTAAATACGATGATATAATTACTAAAATTTCAGCCATAGTGATCGGTACAAGCTCTTATCAAAAATGGGTCAAATACAAATACGATGATATAATTACTAAATAAAATAATTAAGCATGGAAATGGTGGTACCGAGAGGGTGCCAGTGTTGATATAGGTGCAATGACAATGATGAAATGTCGTAAGGACGTGCGACGTCCTACCCACGATCCCACAACATCAGAGGTCTGATGGTTTGTATTAATCAACGGTACTATGTATATTGCCCCTCTTTAACAATATACTATGTATACTGTTAACACATAACCCCCTGGACACCAATACCGTAAGCTTGAGCTTGGCTTGATTAGAATTAATCGAGCTCGAGCTTGATAAGTTTTTCATTTTGGAGTTTGAGCTTGATATCGGGAAATATGAGTTTGGTATCGAAAAATATGAGTTTGGAAAAATATGGATCTATGATTTGGTGCAGCAGCAGCTGCTTCTCATAATCAAAACTGATGTGGTTAGCCATTGGCCTTGATTTTTAGTTCAAGTTCTATAAGGAATTTGCATTAATCAAAACTGATGTGATCAGGACATTGGGGGTCTGATTTTTAGCTGTGTGAGGAGGAGGAGTGTGTCTGGGTTTTGAATTACATTGGGGTCTGATTTAGGCTTAAATAATCATACCGGTTTGTTGAGTATTGGCTTTCTATATATTTGGATTGTTGTTCATTTGTTGTTCATTCGTGGATTCTCTACATTCGTGGATTCTCTATATTATTATAAGCTGGGTTTGGAAGTAACTGTCCCATTAATCTGATTTTGAATTACATGTACCAGCCAGACACTGTCCCTGTAGCCATTCGACTGGCGAGGCAGAAATCTATATACGACATTTGCTATAAGGAATTTGCATTAATCTACGGTATGACATCATGATCAGGACATAGTCCCTGCAGCCATTCGACTGGCGAGGCAGAAACTATGTATCCATAGATAAAGTTGACTGTCTTCCGACCCCCATCACTCGACAATGATGATATGACAACCTAATACTACATCTTTTAGTAGTAGATAATGTCTTAGTATTACATTTCGTGGGTTCATCTTATTGATTCTGTTACATCCTTCAGATACTAGATTCGATAAGAACATATACTACACCATATGTACAGAACATAGATGATTCACACTAATGTATGCTAGACTGAATTTTGGGTTGCGTTCTGAGCCATTCGTCCCCACACTTGGCAATTAAGCATGTGAAATATATCGTTGAAAAACATAAAATTTCGGGTTGTTTTCTGAGTCATTCTTCACTTTCTGCAGTAATGATCTTAAAATGGATATGAATTACTATCTGCGGAACCATTTGTGGATGTACAATCG
Source organism: Iris pallida (assembly GCA_029216955.1). Lineage (NCBI taxonomy): Eukaryota > Viridiplantae > Streptophyta > Magnoliopsida > Asparagales > Iridaceae > Iris > Iris pallida. The sequence goes on along the minus strand of JANAVB010003400.1, from coordinate 38,434,637 downwards.
TCATCCTGATGAATAACTATCTGTGTCAATCTTTGCAGAATTATCTTAAAATGGATATGAATTACTATCTGCAGAACCGTTTGTGGATGTACAATCGTCATTCTGATGACATGTGCGGTGTGCGGGATGAATTTATACAGGGTGTACAACAGTTCCTGCAGTTTGCCAAGGCGTTCCCTCAGTACATGGACCGTACAAAAATTAAGTGTCCATGTGTGAGATGTCGCAACTTGAAATATCATTCGGAAGTGGATGTGACATATCATTTGTATTCGAGGGGTTTCATGCCAAATTATTATCAGTGGACCGCACACGGAGAACTTGTGCCTTTAGCCTCTGAGTCGGAGCCTTATGTGGAGCGTTTTGTAGATGTCCACGAGCATGCTGATTACGACCAAGGGTAGACGAACATGGTTTTCGATGTTGCGGGGCCTAGTTTCGATCTGAACATTCAATATGCAGCTGAGGAGGCACCGAATGCCGATGCTGCAAAGTTCATGGAGTTGCTGGAGAATGCAAGGACTCCTTTATATCCTGGTTGTGATGACCATTCACCGTTGGAGGTGATTACAAGATTGTTGAGCATAAAATCAGATTTTAACATGTCTCAAGAATGCTACAACCGAATCCTGGAGTTATTTAAAGATATATTGTCAGAGGGTGGCAAGTTACCTAAAGACTTCTACCGATCCAAGAGAATGGTGATATCGCTCTGGATGGGGTATGAAAAATTGATGCATGTCGCAAAGGATGCATGTTGTACTGTAAGGACGATAAGGATGAAGACACCTGCAGATTTTGTGGTGCCGATCGCTTCAAGGCAACTAGTACAACAAGGACTCTCTGGTGCATGCAAGCCAACAGATTCGATGCACTATTTGCCTTTGACGCCGCAGTTGCAGAGGTTGTTTATGGCAAAGGAGACAGCTGATAATATGAGTTGGCACAAGCGAGAACAAATAGATGGAGTACTGGATCATCCATCCTACGGGGAAGCATGGAAGCACTTTGATCGAGTATATCCCGATTTTGCTTCGGAGCCGCGTAATGTCATATTAGGGCTTTCCTCCGACGGTTTTACCCCATTTGGACTTTCGGGCTCACAATATTCTTGTTGGCCTGTGATTGTTACTCCATACAACTTGCCGCCTTGGATGTGTATGAAGACTCCTTACATGTTCCTAACTGTTATTATTCCAGGTCCGAAGAACCCGAAGAGGAACATCGATGTGTACTTATAGCCCTTGGTAGATGAGCTGAATCAGTTGTGGGAAGTAGGTGCAACCACATATGATGTTTCCAGAAAGCAGAACTTTCAGATGAGGGCCACACTAATATGGACCATCAATGATTTCCCGGCCTATGGAATGTTACCGTGTTAGAGCACCCACGGTCGTCTCGCATGTCCGTATTGCATGGATCGCACTAAGGCTTTCCGTTTGAAACACGGAGGAAAACTGTGCTTCTTCGATTGTCATCGACAGTTCCTGCAAAAGGATCATCCGTACCGGAGGAACAAAAATGCTTTTCGTGCTGGCGTGGTAGAGAAGTCCAGTCCACCGCCACGGTGGTCCGGGGACACGATATTGGAGGAAGTTAAAGAATTGTCAAGTGCTATTGAAGAGCCTACAGCGGGGTACAAGTGTGATGGATTTGGCCGCGCTCACAACTGGACGAAGAGGAGTATATTCTGGGACCTACCATATTGGAGTGACCATCTGCTCAGACATAACCTGGATGTCATGCATATCGAGAAGAATATATTTGACAATATAATAAATATTGTGATGGACGTAAAGGGTAAGACGAAAGACAATCCCAAGGCCAGGTTGGACTTAGAAGAAATATACAGACGTCCAGAGTTGCATTTGATAAAGGAAGGCAGTGGGAAGTATAAGCAGCCCAGGGCCATTTTCTCACTGGACAAGGAGGACAAAGGTAAACTTTGTAGGTGGATCCAGGGCCTAAAATTTCTAGACGGGTACGTATCGAATTTGAGAAGATGTGTTGACCCGAAGGAGAAAAAACTACAGGGTATGAAGAGCCACGACTGTCACGTTTTTATGGAAAGGTTAATCCCGATTGCATTTCGGGAATTCTTACCTCAGGTCATTTGGGATCCACTGACAGAGCTTAGCATATTCTTCAGAGATCTTTGTTCTACTAAGTTGCTCGTCGATCGGCTTGAAAAGCAGGAGAAGGACATTGTAGTAACATTGTGTAAGCTTGAGAGGGTGTTCCCTCCTGGATTCTTTGACTCTATGGAGCATTTGCCAATTCATCTTTCATATGAGGCACATGTTTGTGGGCCCGTCGTTTATCGGTGGATGTACCCGTTCGAGCGCCATCTAAACCACCTGAAGAGGAAGGTGAAAATTAAGGCACGGGTCGAGGGTTCTATTTGTGAAGCCTGTCCTTGAGGAGATTACAAACTTTTGTTCAATGTATTTCAAGCCTCATATTGCTACAAATAGAACAAGAGCTCCCAGGCACGATGATGGAGATATAGAATATAATGATGCATTATTGAAAGTCTTCAATGCTCTTGAAAAGCCTTCTGGAAAACTAAAAAAGAGATATTTGAATGATGAGGAACTAAAGGCTGCCCAGTTATATATATTACTCAACTGCGAGGAGGATGAAGTGGAAAAGCTAGAGTGGTAAGTGAAAATCTTCAACGTTCAAGTCATCTATTTGTTGATTACGTTATTATAATTTAACGAGTATATCCCGATATTTATTGGTTTTCAGTAAATTTAATGATGAAGTGAGGTCAAGTAGACCATACATTGCAGATGAAGAAGTAGAAGAAGAAATGAGACTTCATTTCCTGTCTTGGTTGACTGCATATGTACGTAAGAAGCTAGTTAGAATCTTCCTCCATTTGTATTTGCACAAGAAATAACTTAACATTGAACTTAATTTTTTATCTTTTCATGTTTAGGACGATCGTCCGGACGTCATCCTTGAGAATGAATCTATTAGAACTCTTGCCAAGGGACCAATTTATGTCGTCAAAATATGGCCAAGTTATTGCGTGAATGGGTTTAAGTTCAAGTCAACAAATGCTCCCATCAGAGATAGCTTCCTGGATCTTGATTCCCCAAAAAAATAATTGCTTGTGTATCAAATCTACAAACTACAAATATGTCACTCCAGGCAATGATTTCTATGGCGTCTTACGGGAGATCGTGGAATTGACGTACAACTATGGCATAGAGCCTGCCAAGATCATGTTGTTCAAAGTTGATTGGTTCGATCCCATACAAGATCAAGTTATTGCGTATCCTTGGTATCTACCGTCGTCGATACCAAGGATACGAACCATTTATCCTAGCAAGTCAAGCTTAACTCGTATATTTTACAACATATCCTAGACGGGGAACAACGAGGTACGACTGGTGGGCAGTATGCAAGACTAAAGCCAGAAATACCTACGACGTCGACGAAGTGGCTTATCAGGAGGATGAGCTGCCTCTTGTACCAAATACAGTTGATGGCGACTCAGCAGAAGTTCCCCATTCAATATCAACTTGTGTAGAAGAGGTACAAGTATCCGAAGGGGAAGACGAAGGAGATGCTAGTGACGATGAGGAGGAAGAGGAAGAGGATGAGGAGGAGGAGGAGGAGGAGGCAAACGAAGAAGATGAATTTTCAGAGGATGATTGAGAAACTGTGATTTTAATGTATTCATATTGCTGTAATCTTAAATTATGAACTATGATCATTTCTATTAGTATTCAGATTTTTTAAAACTTAAATTATGAACTCCAATGTATACAGATATTTCTAAACTGTCATTGTATTTATTTATATTTTTAATCATATGTTGTTATCAGCATGGCAGGACGACGCGGAGGCATCTCAGGACGACGCGGAGATAGGTCAGGACGAGCAGTGTCCTTAGGTGGGCAGAGAGCTCCGTTACCAGAGGATGGCTCTGGACCATCATCTGACCCGAGCACTCCATTGTACCATACGATCGTAGGTCCGGGTGGTAGTACACCTGCGACGAGCAGTTCCAGGCTTGCTGATCATACTACTTCCCCTAGCCTTCCTAATGCTGACAGCAGCATGGCGGGTGGGGAGCAGGTGGAGGAGGTAGTCCCTACTCCCGCCCGGGCGGATCCATACCAGAGCGACCCTCCATGCGCACCTCAAGACGAGACGAGGATGGAGATTTGGGCCGACAGTCCTACGAAGTAAGTTAAATGAATATATATATATATATATATATATATATATATATATATATATATATATATATATATATATATATATATATATATATATTATGCATGTCTGTATATATATATATATATATATATATATATATATATATATAAATATATATATATATATATATATATATATATATATATATATATATATATATATTCATTAATACGTCGGTTATCGTTGTATACAGATATCGTCCCTCGTCGGTACAGAGAGCGTTGGGCTCCTTTCTAAGGTCCAACTATGGGGGTCCGTGGATCAACTACTCGGATGCCTCGGAAGAGAGGAAGGCATTCTGGTTTGCCCACTTCAAGGTAATTAAAGATAGTTAATTTAGTATAATTAATATAATTTTAAGCATTTTTTAGAACTTATTATTTTAATTTGTAATTCTTGTAGAGGATTTATTTTTACCCACCACACCGGGCCGAGCGGATTGAGAGGCAGTTTCCTGCCGTCGCCGCCAAGTTGATCCGTGATGCAATTGACGATCAGAAAGCTCGTCAGCGCTCCGAAAAGCCGATTGCTGGTTGGATCATGCCTGACCAGTGGACCACGATGAGGGCTCGATTTGAGGAGCCCCGGTACAGAGAGCGGTCGGAGAAGGCGAAGGCGGCTAGGACGAGGGCCGGAAAGTGGTGTGGTGGATCGATTCCTATGACGGAGCATTTTCGTTGTCTGGTATGTAATTTATTGCAGTGTATAAGATTTTATTGATAGTAGGAGTATATAATTTTCTATTTTACTAAAGAATAAAATATAACAAACACGCTGTAGAAGCATGAAAAATAACAAGAAAAGCCAATACGGCTCAGACAGAAAGAGCCTCATGCGGTTCAGGAATCCGTTAGACATTCATGCGGTTCAACAGTCCTTTAAAGCCTCATGCGGCTCGGATAGCTCCATGCGGCTCAGGAAGGAGCCACGTGACCCTAAGCAGTTCGTCTCTACAGCTGGCCATAAAGCAACTGCCTCATTAAATGCCCTGACGGCAGCTCTGACAGAAAGGCGAAGTGACAACTCTGACATAAAGCTGAAATGATAGCCCTGACATGATGGCGTGCTCCTAGGGAAAAGAAGAAATTTTTTTATATGCTGGCATGATCCGCCAAGTCCAAAGCTCAGGAAGAAGCCATGTGACCCTAAGCAGTTCGTCTCTACAGCTGGCCATAAAGCAACTGTCTCATTAAATGCCCTGACGGCAGCTCTGACAGAAAGGTGAAGTGACAACTCTGACATAAAGCTGAAATAATAGCCCTGACATGATGGCGTGCTCCTCGGGAAAAGAAGAAAATCTTTTATAGCTGGCACGATCCGCCAAGTCCAAAGCTCCCTATGCGGCTGCCACTCCTATGCGGCTGTCACCCCTATACGGTTGCTCTCTTCATGCGGTTGCCCTCTTCATGCGGCTGCTTCCTTCATGCGGCTGCCACCTTCATGCGGCTGCCATCCTCACGCGGCTATCCACCTCTTGCGGCCACCACCCTCATGCGGCTGCTACCTTCATGCGGCTAGGAGTGTGGGGACCACCCATATGCGGTTTATTTAGAGACTGCATTCATGCGGCTGTGTCAAGGCGTCCCACTTACGACAGTTGAGACACGTGGCGATCCTCATGACAGTTGAGACACGTGGCGATCCTCATGACAGTTGAGACACGTGGCGGTCTTATCCCCTCGGAGTTATGGCTGCTAGCAAATCATAACAACCCAGATTTGTTATAATCATCATAATTACTCGGATCAAATCAGATTTGTTGTAATTAAGCAAATTGAACACGTGGCTGGAGATCCGAGCTTGTCATGAAGATTCATTGCAATCAGCATTAATTGTCCATACGGATTTGGCGCAATCAAAAATTAACTGCCCAAATTTGTTGCAATCAAGATTAATGGTCCAGATTATTGGCCGCCGACTTTTCAAAGGGCAATCATTGCAAACCCTAATGATCACACCCCACTTTTATAAATAGCAAGGTGACATTCTCTTGCAAAAGAGACTCTCTCCACACGGCTGGACGCACAGAGAGACAAAGGCACGCACAGAGGACTCTTTCCACACATCCCGAGAGCATTTCTTCATCAGAGTCAAGGCTACGTCCGATCGTCCAAGGAGTAAGGCAGAGCTGCCCTCGCTTTCCCGAGCCTCTATCGTCACCCCCAGAATCAAAAATAAACAATCGTACTTAGATTGCTGTACCTAGATTTTTATTCCTAGGCTTTTTTTGTGCGAGCGAGTTTGTATTGTGAGTCTAAGTTCAGTCCTCCTATAAAATTGTTCTGCACTTTTACAATCAATGGCAAACACGATGGTGACTCTGCTGGGGACTAACTTCTCCACGGCTGAGGAGTTGGTGACGCAATCGGATGCAAACAAACTTGGCTCCACTCAACAAATGCTGGTCGCCCGGTTCGACCAGCAGGCGTTTGAAGAAATGATCTCCGACGGGAGCACTGGCCCGGTCCAGCAGCGAGCCCGCACGAAGAAGGCCCGCAGGGAGTGGAGGTCCAAATCATTCGCTCCTCCCCAAACTCTCGAAGAAGTACTCTCTGTTGCTCAAGATGGCGGAGAAAACTCTCATGCGGCCCCGCTTCAGGCCATAGAGGACTCTGCTGTCCCCAAGTCCAGCAGAAAAAATACTATGATGCTGGACTTGCAGGGGCAAAGAGGAACTCTATGCGGTCCAAGCCGCATAAGGGTGCCAGCTGTCACGCTCCGCTCCCGTAGGAGCGATCGTCCTCGCTAAGGCGTGATGCCGCACGAGCCTAGATTACGCTCGTGCAAGGCGGGTTCCATAACGGCCGATTTCAGCGGTTGCGACGGGGTCGTCGCACAGAAGTCCCGTGCAGAGATATTAAATAATAGCAGCAGAAATTAGAACAAACACAAGTCATTCAGAAGAAACTCTTTTATTGATATTGAAGCAAAGGTTACAGTGGGGCGCAAGGCCAATATTACAATCACTCAAGCTCACTCATCTCACATTTACAAGTCACTCAGCTCTCTCTCATCTCTCAGTTACAAGTCTTGAGCCAGCGGATGCTTCGGAAGGCGACGTCCATACATTATGTCCTGTATAAGTCTTTACTCCATGCGGCCGCACGCTTCGAATCGCCAAGGAACTCCGTGCCTCGACGCATCCAAGCGAGCTCCGCGCCACGAGCTTCTACCTGTGCCTGCACATGGAAACTATGTGGGTGTCAGTACTCAACTGTACTGGTGGAATGAGCTCCTCGCCCACCCATACAAACCCAACACGTTTGATTTAGTTTGAACGACATAGTCACTTCTTATCGATTGTCTTTAGACCATCCCGTGCTCGCAATATCAATGTTAACTCAACAAGTTAACCTATCAAGTCGTGTTTGCCTTACGGCCATAATCATAGACGCAACTACGCGATGAAGCTCCATTTCCGTGTGACCGTGCTTACAAATCTATCATACCGTGCCTCGCAACTTAATGTGCCTTCACCATATCGCCGCCTCGCGGCCATTGCTACTTCGACCACCAACAGACCCAATCAAGACTTCTGGCCTAAGTATCACTTGACCGACTTCGCCATGCAGCATTTCCTGACTTAAACTCAAGACAACTCAAAACCATAACTTATGCAACTTATATGCCAACAACTTAAGACCGATGCCGCATCTGGTGCCGTAGCACGTCGCCTATGTTGATACCAAATCTTAGGACCAAACCTTGTGTTCTAACTGTACACACATCCAACTGACTCAATCCAAAGGCACACACACGGATTGCCGCCCGTGCCGACCCATCTATATGAATTGGTCACTAACATCACAAGCTATCCTGGACTATAGCCTTGCCATTCGGCGACCCTTTCAGCGCAAGTAGCTAGCCCCGCTGAAAGTTCCCGAATGACCCGAGCGGTTCGTCCAGCTACGGCTATATATGTTTCCCTCCGGAATGCCGCGGTCCCATGGTGCCCAGGGTTGTCGCGCGTGAAAACTCCTTCTTGTCGACAAGTTGTCCAATGACCATGCAAGACTCGACACAAACTGACGTCTCACACAGTCATTCCTCTTCCAATGTTACCATCTCTTTCAAAACCAATATCAAACCATCTATCATTTGAGACCCCTCGACGACCCACGGTCGCGAGCTTTCTTTCTAACATTTGAGACCCCTCGACGACCCACGGTCGCGAGCATTCTTTCCATGTTGCTATATCATTTCATTCAACTCAATGCCTATTCGATAGTCCTTCCTCCAAAACTCATTCAATCAACCGTGGTTCATGCCCTAAACACTAAGTCCGTGCATCGTGCCTCAAACCGACTTCCGTTCTATGCGACGCTATCGCCCAAGTCATAGTTTATATGACGGGCCTTGGGATCGTGGGACTATTTAATCTGACAACCACAGAATGAGCGGGACAGCACTTGGAATGACTTAGGTCGACCGACATAACATTGCCTAACTTACTCAAGCCTACAACTTAACGAGCAAAGGCCGTGTCAAGCCTTGCCTCGATGGAACGTGCCGTGCACGCGTTCAACTTTGAACGACCAAGTCATTTGGGTGACTAGACTTATGGCACAAGATGTGCAACGCAACTTAACTCATGGGGCAAGCCAAGGCTATGCCAAGCCTTGGACGACAGGACCGTGTATGCTTTATGAAGCATTCATGCGGGCGACGCCTATGACTTAGGCTATGTTCATAACTTCGCCGACTCAACCAACTTTCCTTCTCCCAAGCCACGGGACGAAGGATCGAGTGTCATTTTCAAAGCACGCCGTGCACCAACTCTAAGCCGACCGTTGGACCATTCCATATTCTAACTCAATTCGACCCGTCGGGATTATTCCCTTTAGCTATGTGGATTCATCTCTTTTATTATCAAGCCTACTTGTGCAAGTTGAAAACATACAATTTATTATGTGAAGGCTAAGATGAGGCAAGTTCACCGAAACTACCCCACCTGAGCGAACGGTCGCGTCGACCGAGCGATGTCTTCGAGCAGCCGTTGCAAGGCTAAGTCCAAACGCCGTCGGCATTTCGATTCCTCCGATTGACTGAGCGGGACGGGGCACTACACCATACACCACTCAGAAAAAGTTTCTTCCTCGAAACTAACTAAGTACACTTATCGACTTATAACGTCTTACTCAACATTCAAGAACTCTCGCACACATTTCTCCTGTGCGTTCCCTCAAATTCGAGCCACGCTCGTGCTACCCTCAATCCGTTCTTCAGAAATCACGATCTCAAAATCCTCGACACTTCTCATTCCTCAAGTCTCACCTGATTCAGCGTATCACTTAGTTTGGATCGTGCACACATTCCAGGCGTCCCCGAAACAAATGCATTTCAACCAAGCCTTGTGATAGTTAATCCAATTCCACCTATCGATCCATCCACTCAATCCTAAAAATCAATACTACCGATGCTAACCCTCGCAATATGGACATCTCGTCTAGCCGCTAGGCAATCTTTTTAGGCTAAAGTCAATTGTTAGTATTGGAATCACAGTTCCCAAACAACGATATCAACACTGACCCCATCCTAAGGTCAAACCAAGTTGATAGTATAGGGTTTTTCTACCCAAGCTTACATAACTCCGATTTCTAGACATCGAGCATCGATTTCCTACGCACATTCCAATATCCGTCGCACGGGGTCCGAGTTGTTCAGCAAAGCCATCCTATGACAACTTACGTTTCAACCAATTCCTTAACATATCAATCTCACTCGTTCAACAAGCCATTTCACATAGTCTATCTCTTTGAACACGTTCGACACAGATCGTCTATCAATCTTTCTCAATTCGAGCACGCTATGACGCAATTCATTGCTAACAAAAATTCCACATTCCATATTTCCTAAGTCAACTATTCCAATTCACGTAATCGATCATGAGGTCGTCTAGCTAAACAATATGTTATGTCCCGATCTCACGTGAGTCAGATTTTCCACGGTGGGCATGAATCACCATGCACGCTCCCGCGGGATAATCATCCTCATCGGGACGTAACTCTTGTTTTGCGTCTAGACTAGTTCATTCTTGATGCGCGGATTGGACCTACTCAATCCTCAAGTTTCCTTCATTCATCAGTCGCAAGTCCAACCATCCTCGAATTCACCTTCGCGTCAAACCGACAAGTCGAGACAATCAACGTTGTCGCGTCCTAATTTTCCGAGTTCGATCATTCCCGCGACATGAATCACCATGTCAACGCTCACGCAGAACAATCGCCCTAAATTCGACGCAACGCATGTGCGAGGCTGGAGTTGCACTCGTGCAAGACAAGATCGTCGACGTTGTGGCTATCAACGTAACCATCAAGACACGATCATTTTCATCCAACATTCATCTCGATCAAAATCCTAAGTATCGCATCCGACCGAACAATAACACTTGCACGATCGTCATTCGTCGAGTCAGAGTACCCCCGCGTTATCACATATCGATCCTTGATACGCCTCAATACCATCGACAATATGCGTAACCTGACGATCTTCCTTTGCAACCAATTTCAAGACGTGCGAATGATGCCATCGTCCGACTGGATAATTTCCTCGATATTCAAATTCAAGTCCCCCTCCCGTAGGAGCGATCGTCCTCGCTAAGGCGTGATGCCGCACGAGCCTAGATTGCGCTCGTGCAAGGCGGGTTCCATAACGGCCGATTTCATCGGCTGCGACGGGGTCGTCGCACAGAAGTCCCGTACAGAGACATTGAATAATAGCAGCAGAAATTAGAACAAACACAAGTCATTCAGAAGAAACTCTTTTATTGATATTGAAGCAAAGGTTACAGTGGGGCGCAAGGCCAATATTACAATCACTCAAGCTCACTCATCTCACATTTACAAGTCACTCAGCTCTCTCTCATCTCTCAGTTACAAGTCTTGAGCCAGCGGATGCTTCGGAAGGCGACGTCCATACATTATGTCCTGTATAAGTCTTTACTCCATGCGGCCGCACGCTTCGAATCGCCAAGGAACTCCATGCCTCGACGCATCCAAGCGAGCTCCGCACCACGAGCTTCTACCTGTGCCTGCACATGGAAACTATGTGGGTGTCAGTACTCAACTGTAATGGTGGAATGAGCTCCTCGCCCACCCATACAAACCCAACACGTTTGATTTACTTTGTACGACATAGTCACTTCTTATCGATTGTCTTTCTAATCTTGCCTTAGGATCAGTTTTATGACCGATGCCTTGCTTATTTTGTGTCTTTAGACCATCCCGTGCTCGCAATATCAATGTTAACTCAACAAGTTAACCTATTAAGTCGTGTTTGCCTTACGGCCATAATCATAGACGTAACTACGCGATGAAGCTCCATTTCCGTGTGACCGTGCTTACAAATCCATCATACCGTGCCTCGCAACTCAATGTGCCTTCATCATATCGCCGCCTCGCGGCCATTGCTACTTCGATCACCAACAGACCCAATCAAGACTTCTGGCCTAAGTATCACTTGACCGACTTTGCCTTGCGGCATTTCCTGACTTAAACTCAAGACAACTCAAAACCATAACTTATGCAGCTTATATGCCAACAACTTAAGACCGACGCCGCATCTCATGCCGTAGCACGTCGCCTATGTTGATGCCAAATCTTAGGACCAAACCTTGTGTTCTAACTGTACACACATCCAACTGACTCAATCCAAAGGCACACACGCGGATTGCCGCCCGTGCCGACCCATCTATATGAATTGGTCACTAACATCAAGCTATCCTGGACTATAGCCTTGCCATTCGGCGACCCTTTCAGCGCAAGTAGCTAGCCCCGCTGAAAGTTTTTGAATGACCCGAGCGGTTCGTCCAGCTACGGCTATACCTGTTTCCCTCCGGAACGCCGCGGTCCCATGGCGCCCAGGGTTGTCGCACGTGGAAACTCCTCCTTGTCGACAAGTTGTCCAATGACCATGCAAGACTCGACACAAACTGACGTCTCACACTGTCATTCCTCTTCTAATATTACCATCTCTTTCAAAACCAATATCAAACCATCTATCATTTGAGACCCCTCGACGACCCACGGTCGTGAGCTTTCTTTCTAACATTTGAGACCCCTCGACGACCCACGGTCGCGAGCATTCTTTCCATGTTACCATATCATTTCATTCAACTCAATGCCTATTCGATAGTCCTTCCTCCAAAACTCATTCAATCAACCGTGGTTCATGCCCTAGACACTAAGTCCGTGTATCGTGCCTCAAACCGACTTTCGTTCTACGCGACGCTATCGCCCAAGTCATAGTTTATATGACGGGCCTTGGGATCGTGGGACTATTTAATCTGACAACAGCAGAATGAGCGGGACAGTACTTGGAATGACTTAGGTCGACCGACATAACTTTGCCTAACTTACTCAAGCCTACAACTTAACGAGCAAAGGCCGCGTCAAGCCTTGCCGCGATGGAACGTGTCGTGCACACGTTCAACTTTGAACGACCAAGTCATTTGGGTGACTAGACTTATGGCACAAGCTGTGCAACACAACTTAACTATGGGGTAAGCCAAGGCTATGCCAAGCCTTAGACGACAACCGTGCATGCTTTATGAAGCATTCATGCGGGCGACGCCTATGACTTAGGCTATGTTCATAACTTTGCCGACTCAACCAACTTTCCTTCTCCCAAGCCACGGGACGAAGGATCGAGTGTCATTTTCAAAGCACGTCGTGCACCAACTCTAAGCCGACCGTTGGACCATTCCATATTCTAACTCAATTCGACCCGTCGGGATTATTCCCTTTAGCTATGTGGATTCATCTCTTTTATTATCAAGCCTACTTGTGCAAGTAAAAAACATACGATTTATTATGTGAAGGCTAAGATGAGGCAAGTTCATCGAAACTACCCCACCTGAGCGAACGGTCGCCTCGACCGAGCGATGTCTTCGAGCAGCCGTTGCAAAGCTAAGTCCAAACGTTTCGATTCCTCCGATTGACTGAGCGGGACGGGGCACTACACCAGCCGCATGAAGAAGGCTCATGCGGCCGCAACTGCCAGCCTCATGGAGAAGACTCATGCGGCCACAGAAGTCAGCCGCATGCAGAACGCCCATGCGCCTAAAACTGTCAGCCGCATGCAGGCAGCCTGCACGGTCACGACTTGCAGCCGCATCCCGAAGGTTCATGTAGCCACCGCTCCTAGCCGCATACAGAAGGGTCATACGGCCACACATGCCAGCCGCATACAGATAGCCTGCACGGCCACCAAACCCAACCGTATACCTTCTGCTCCATGCGGCTCACGGTCAGTCTTTGACCGCCTCTCATGCGGTCCTGACTCCAGATGCGCCTAAGAACATGTGCCAGACTCTCTGCGGCACCATTTGGAGTCTTCCTACTATGCACCCTCGGGTGCTAGAGTAAAGAAGTCTAGGACAGCGCGGGCTCGGCGAGCTCAGTCAGCTGTCCCAACCTCTGACCATCCGAGCGCTCCGCTTACTGTTATGCGGGCCTCCGATGGAAAGTTGTACCGAACCACTCGAGTCCAGCCTCCGGCGGCAAACGGACAGAGTGGTTCCCAAGAGTCTCCCAACAATCAGGGAGCAAACATGATGCCAACACACTCAGATGCTCGGGATTCCTGGGCCTACAAAATGGGTGTAAAGGTTGCTCGAGGCGCACCTGTCTTGCGTGACGTGATCCTTAACAAGCGCAAAGAAAGAGAAGAAGCTTCGGTGTGCAGAGAGTCATTCCATGGACATCACTGCACCCAAGTCATTGTCAACTGCTGCTGCAACAACGCGGCAGTACAAGAAGACCGACGGTCCATCTTCCAATGACTGCAACACCCAAGCTCAGAAGACGAAACGCTTCTCGTCGCCTCCTGCAATTCTGCTCTGAAGATTCCTGACAGCGGTAGAGGGAAGAAAGCAAATGTCTTCAGTCCGAAAATCTCAACCGGCGTAACCAAGAAACTCTCTTCTAAGCGGTTGTCTACCACCGTTACAGGAGGAGTTTACTAAGGTACCCGCTCAAAGACGAAATCTGCCACACTTGGAGATTCGTCGTCCACATCTCTAGGAGGCACTGGAGCTGGGGGTAGCACTCCCCCAAATATCTACGACAATCCGTTGTTCCAAGAAGATAATCCAGAGGAAACGATTCACCCAACAGATGCAGCAGATCCTGATGTCCCTGAGGACGTCCACAACTCTCAAGATGAGGCAAGCTTTGAAGCTGGGGGTACCACTCCTTCTGAGTCCGAACCAGAGGAGAACATTCCCACATACCCTGACGACTTCTCTGTACAGGGGTATGACTCAGAGGGCACGTCCTCTACCGTTCCTTCCATCTCTCCTCATGTAAGGATGATGTTCATGACGGGCAGTAACCAAGACGGTCCCAGTGATCGCCAACGCATCGACACCCTAGAGTCCATACTTCTTACCTTGGTCAAATCCGTGGACGAGATCAAAGAGGCCCTTCCAACTCTGCAAGGAAGGACACTTGGCCAAACAAACGTGGGACCCGCGGTCAATACAGACTCGAACTCAGTCGCACCAAACCCGGGTGATAATCCTCCTGAAATATCGGCCCCCACCACTGCAGATGAGGCCAGGGAGGCAAGAAGAGAGGTCCAGGAGCTCCGGGCCATGTTCTACGCCCGAGAAAACTGCCAAGACCTTAGGATACGAAACCGTATCCTGCTGCGTGGAGAGATATTTCCTTCCCACCAAGATATAAACCATTTAACATCAATCCATATGATGGAAAGACATCTGCAAGCAGGTACATCACCTACTTCGAAGTCCCAACCGACCATCTGCCTCATGACTTCGCCATCCTTACACGGTTGTTCATCGGGGCACTGGAGGGGGTCGCCTTCGACTGGTATCGCAACTTGTCGGAGAACTGCATCCATTCTTTCACCAGCTTCAAACGTATGTTCCTAGAAAGGTTCTACGAAGTAGGACAAGACGTGATAATGTCCACCCTCATGGACGTTGTCCAGGGAGAAAAGGAGCTGACAAGGAACTATATCGAGCGGTTTCGTCAAACCGCGATGAAGTTGCCTTCCGGTAACCCTGATTCCTCCTTAATTGAAATTTGCCAAAAGAGGCTGCTTTCCACGATCAGCCTCTGGATGGGCAAAAGTCAGTTTAAGGATTGGAAGACTTTCATTATCAGCGCCACTAGCGCAGAAGACAAGTTAAAGAAAGGTCGCCAATTGGGATTGCACGTCTCGGAAGGAGAGGACAAGGGCAAACGCCCTAACACCAACAGCAACAATAGTGGTAATCCCTCCAACAATCGAGACAACAAGGGCAAGCAGGCTATGGTGGCCGACACAGCGCCGAAGCCTGAACCAACGCCAGCAGAGAAGCAGTGGCCTCAGATGACCTATTCCTTCGAGGACGGCCATGTCAAGCCCATCTTGGACATGCTCATACAAGGAGGTCGAATTCAGCTCCCTCCTCCAAGGCGTGAACCTCGTCCTGCAGAAATGGAGAGCCCCAAGTACTGCCACTACCATCGCTATATCCATCATGCTACACATGACTGCTACCAACTGAAGCGATACATCCAGCATCTCATCGATTCTAAGGCCCTGGCCATTGATTTCGAAGAGGTGACCGTAGCAGCCAACATGGTGTCAATACAATTCGGCAACTTTCCTCCGACAGAGACTCCAGATGGAGTAATACCTGTCCCCAGAGCGAAGATAGAGGTCGCTAACCTTCCACCTCCCCGAGACCAGGCTGCTGGTCTAGTGCCCCTTACCATATCACGGGGGGAGATCATGTGGGTCCATCCGGACCTGGTACCCGAAGTGACTCAGTCCGCACCTCCCTCCACCAGCAAGAAGAAGAATGGAAAAGTCAAATCATGCCGCACAATCTCGGCAGAGGTCGAAGAAGCTACTGCCGTTGTTACCCGTTCCAGCGCACAAACCCAACCTCCACCGGATAACTCGGCTGAAGACCATCAGCCGACAGCTGCTAATGCTCCAGGACCTTCGCAGCCTTCAACGACCGACAAGCCTAGGCCGAAGGAGACTCACTTCGACAAACCAGTCCGAAGAGAGACGCCTCATGGGCTGGAAAGGCCCTACAACTTTGACATCTTGTCGCAATTGGCCAACACACCGGCCAAATTATCGCTATACGAGCTCCTGAGACTCTCCAAGGATGTTCACGTCGCATTAAGTGAGGCACTCCAGAATGCCGATGCATATCTGGCTCAGTCGAATCTCACTGGGGAAAGCTCGCCTGCAGATCTCCAGGACAGTGCTTGCACGGGTTCAATGCCGAACATTGTCTTCACTCCGCAGGATATGCTTACCAAGACCAACCTGCACGATTGCCCTCTGTATTATACTGGGTACATTAGTGATATCAAGGTGGATCGGATGCATATTGATCCCGGTTCTTCCATAAGCATCATCCCGAAGAGCTTACTACACCATCTGCGTATCCCAATGCATCGCCTAACACCGACAAGCACCGTCATCAGCAGTTTCAATTCAGGCAGAAGCTATCCGATCGGGAAGATTCGCTTGAAGTGCCAAATCGGCAACCTTCAGTCAGAAGTGACCTGTTATGTCATAGATGCGGACACTTCCTACAACATTCTCCTGGGGCGTCCTTGGATACACGACTACATGATCGTGCCCTCCATACTGCACCAGTGCTTCAAGTACGTCGACAAGCACAGCTTCGTAAGGACAGAATTTGCCGACATCGATCCCTTCAAAGGGGTCAAATCTTACGACTCAGATTCATGCTTGTACGAGAAGTCGAAAAGCACCTGGCCGAAGGAGATATTCAAGCTCAAACTGAGATGACAACTGGATCGGAAGAACCTCTGACAATCTACCTTCAAGCCCGCAAACCTGGCAGAACTGCACCACTTACAGCCACTCTACGTAAAGACGCAATCAGCTTCTCTGCACAGGAGGAGCATATGATAATTCGACTGCCAAGGTCTGGCCAAGTGCCAAGACCAATGACAGAGCCACTAACAATCAGGCTGCCTAAAGATAGCTAGCAACAAATAGGGGAGCTCAATCCCTCTGTCAAGTCGATGATGATTCGTCTTCCCAGAATGAATCGGCAGCCAAGCGCTAAGCCGAGAACTGCTAGCCAGCCAACAACCCCCCGTCCAACACCGAGCACCAAACTGGGGGTGGCTAGTATGCCAACGACTCCACGTCCTGCTCCACCCATGGAACCCTTGATGATTAAGCTGCCCAAGTCATCGTCCCAGTCTTCATTGACACAGGGGGTGGTTGAAGAAGAGCCAGAACTGGCTAAGTATGTGGCTGCTCATACTGATGTTCCATCCGCAGATGATGTAATCCCACTAGAAAAGATACCTTATTTCATCAATAAAGGGCTATCTTTGAACTACCTCGAGCTTAATAAGCTTTGTACAATGTATGCTATGGAACACGGTATAGGCACCCACCTGCACACACAGGTGACAAATGGCTACACCGCAAACCAACTTACTTCAGTGGAAGACGCTTACCATCTAGTCGAGGGAGAGGATCATCCAATCATCTTTGGCCGGAAGAATGATCCACAACCCTTCAGGATAGAAGAAGTCAATCTCGAACCCGACACCGGGAGACTGCCCCTTTATCTGTATAGTTCTCGATCCAAGTACCTCATGCAAAAACAGGGGTATGATCTGAAAACTACGCCAGACTTGAACTACGGTACTGGACGGCGATTACCCTTACAATTGCCTGTCCCAGCTGGGAAACCACGAG
This sequence comes from Iris pallida, assembly GCA_029216955.1. NCBI lineage: Eukaryota > Viridiplantae > Streptophyta > Magnoliopsida > Asparagales > Iridaceae > Iris > Iris pallida. The sequence continues at coordinate 38,416,685 of JANAVB010003400.1, read as the reverse complement.
ATTATTATAACAAAACCAGATGTGGGCTAGGTTATGTTACACCCGCGACGACCCCTGAAAGCTCGGATGAGGAATGCGACTGGCATTCACACTCAACCGGATCACCAACTTCTGATTCGGATGTCAGCATCGGGGAAGTATTCAGACAAGTCTTGACCGTCTACATGGCATTTGCCGATGCCTACGAAGAAGATGAAGACATTCCTGAACTTCTTGATTTAGAGCCGTGGGTCCAACAGCTAGATGCGCAATGGCAGAAGCAGTTCGAACAAAGAGAGCCTCCTACTGAAGACGAGGTCATGTAAGTTGACCTCGGCGATGAGTCTTCTCCAAAACCAATCTTCGTTAGCAAAAGCCTAACAGACGGAGAGCGAGAATCGCTACTACAACTCGTCAAAGAATACATCGATGTATTCGCCTGGAGCTACGAAGACATGCCAGGACTGAACCCCGAGGTTGCACTTCACAAACTCAACATCCGTCCGGACGGAAAACCGGTCAAGCAACAGCAACGACGGTTCCGCCCCGACATCATAAATGCTATTGAAGCTGAGGTCAATAAACTGATAACCAGTGGCTTCATCCGCGAGGAACAGAATCCAGACTGGGTCGCCAACATAGTACCAGTCCTCAAGAAGAATGGAAAGATTCGAATCTGCATCGACTTTCGCAATCTGAATGAGGCATGTCCTAAGGATGAGTTCCCCCTCCCTATCACCAATATCATGATTGACAACACCTGCGTCTTCGAGCATATGTCATTCATGGATGGTTTCTCGGGGTACAACAAAATCAAGATGTTCCCTAATGACGAAAAACATACATCATTCCGAACACCAATTGGCACATACTGCTACACGATCATGCCTTTCGATTTAAGGAATGCTGGTGCCACCTATCAATATGAGCGTCATCTTTAGAGACCACTTGCGCAAGACAGTGGAATGCTACGTCGACGACATCGCCGTCAAGAGCCGCTCTAAAGAAGATCATCTACATGATCTGAGGATGGTGTTCGACCAGATGCGAGCGCACAATTTGAAAATAAATCCCACGAAATCCTTCTTGGGCGTATCCAGCGGAAAGTTCTTGGGTTTCATCATTATTTTCCAAGGTATCCACATAGACCCTGAGAAGACGAAGGCAATCATGGAGATGGGTCCCCCGAGAAATCTCCGTGAACTCCGAGGTCTTCAAGGTAGACTAGCTTACATCAGGAGGTTTATCTCTAATCTCTCCGGACGATGTCAACCATTCACCCACCTCATGAAGAAGGGCGTGTCATTCGTCTGGGATAAAGAATGTCAACACGCCTTCAACAGCATCAAGGAATATATGTCGAACCCTCCAGTCCTGGTAGCCCCGGTTGCTGGAAAACCATTCCTGCTCTATGTGTGAACAATGGAGCATTCTCTCGGTGCTTTACTAGCGCAAAACAACGATGCAGGCCATGAGCAGGCTATATATTACCTCAGCCGAATGATGATGGGACCCGAGCATCGATACATCGCCGTGGAGAAAGAGTGCCTTGCTCTGGTGTTTGCCATTCAGAAGACGCGACACTACGTCATGGGACAAATCTTCCATGTCGTATCAAGGGTTAACCCCCTCAGGGTCCTCATGACCAAGCCAGGTGCACTTAGCTCTTGCCTCGCTACCTGGGCAATTTTATTATCTTCCTACCATATGATCTTCGTCCCGTAGAAGGCTGTTAAAGGTCAAGCTCTGGCAGACTTTTTAGCAGCTCATCCAGGTTCGGAGTCAACCAGAATAGACGAAGAGATTCCAGATGAGGTCGCCAATTCAAATATGGCCTCTCATGATGCCGTATGGCAAATGTTCTTCGACGGCGCTTCTAAAACTGGACCCAAGGGCAGCATCGTCGTTGGGGTCGGAGTGGTGCTGATTTCTCCCACCGGGCTAGTAATTAATCGGGTGTATTCCCTTACGGAGCCCTGTTCAAACAATGTGGCCGAGTACAATGCTTTGGTCATTGGCCTCCAACTTGCCAAGGAGCTGGGGGTAGAGTACCTTGAAGCATACGGCGATTCGCAGCTAATCGTTAACCAGATCTGGGGCTCATACGAAGTGCATCACGAAGACATTATCCCCTATCACCAAATAGCGATTGAATCATCTCGTCCTTGGGATGATTCTTCATAGAACACGTTTCCAGGCTCCAGAACATTGAAGCCGATGCCCTAGCAGGCCTTGCCGCTTCCTTAGCAGTTCTGAATCATGCTCATCATCTGGTTGACATCATAGGCCGTGAGTTGGTCTGTCCCAGGAATAATGTTCAATGTGTTGAGAGTAACTCCGCGCTGACAATCGACGAAGCACCAGACTGGAGACAACCATTCATCGACTTCGTAGTCTACGACATCCTGCCAGAGAATCCGAATGAAGCCACTTCTATCAGAAGACGTTCCCTCAGATTCTTCTACGATACCGAAACAAAAATGCTATATCGACGATCATACGATGGATTACTGCTTCGATGTCTATCAAAAACAGAAGCCAAAAAAGCCGTGCTTGAAGCTCATGATGGCATCTGTGGGGCCCATCAGCCCGGCCCGAAACTACAAGACCGCCTTCGCCGAATGGGCTATTACTGGCCCACGATGGTTGCGGATGCGATAGACTATGCAAGAAAGTGCAAAGCTTGCCAAGTCCATGCAGATTTCATCCACCAACCATCCGAGTTTCTACATCCGACGGTGGCATCCTGGCCATTCGAAGCATGGGAAATGGACATCATTGGTCCTATCACTCCGTCTTCATCCCGAGGACACCGCTTCATACTCGCAATCACATATTACTTCTCCAAATAGACGGAGGCTATTCCGCTGGCAGAAGTCAAGGCTTCAAATGTGATCAGCTTCCTCAAGTATCACGTTATCTACCACTTCGGACTGCCCTGAAGGATCATCCACGATAATGGTCCGCAGTTCGCAAGCCACGCCTTCTATCGATTTTGCGACAAACACCGAATCCAGAATATTGCTTCAACACCATACAACCCGGCGACTAATGGTTTGGCTGAAGCATTCAACAAAACAATCATCAAGCTTCTCAAGAAGTTCATGTCATCAAACAAACGCGACTGGAATGAAAAGCTCGGTGAATGCTTATGGGCCTACCGCACTACAGTACAGACGAGAACACGCTGTTCTCTCTGGTATATGGAAGTGAGGCAGTTCTTCCATTGGAGACTCAAATCCCCTCACTCCGCGTCGCTCTCACCTACCGACTGACGATAGATAATAATCACCATCGTCGACTACAAGAGTTGGAGGCCCTAGATGAGAAGTGCCTGTTAGCTAAACAACGAATCGAGCTGTACCAAGCCCGTATCTCAGGAGCCTTCAACAAGAAGGTTAAAATCAGAACATTCCAAGTGGGCGATCTCGATCTGGCAGTTCGGAGGCCGATGGTTATGACTCACAAAACCGCCAACAAGTTCCAGCCAAAGTGGGAAGGCCCGTTCATCATCGTTGCTGTATTCTCCAATGGAGCTTACCGCCTCGCAAAACAAAATGGAGACTTGCTCATGTTGCCCATCAACGGCAAGTTCCTGAAGAAGTATGTCTGAAAGGACATCCTCCAAATCTTTCAGATTGTTGAGTTATGTACCCGCTGGTACCACTGAACTCACATTCCGACTCCAAATTTCCCAGAATGATGAGTTATGTACCCTCTGGTACCGTTGAATTCACATTCTGACTACAAATTCTCCAGATTGTTGAGTTATGTACCCTGTGGTACCGCTGAACTCACATCCCGACTTCAAAACTTCCAAAGTGATGAGTTACGTACCCTCTGGTACCGCTGAACTTACACTCTGGTCACTACAGATGAATCTATATCGCGTCTTTTAGGTAGTAAGTCATGTATGATCATACCTCTGAACTTTCCTCCTAAGAAGAGCTTCCTCCTTATGATCCAATACCCGCACTTACAGTGCACAAAAAGGGTAACAGATCCACAAATTCTCCAAAACAACCACGTCGATGTTACCTCTGAGTTGTTTTCACTTCCATAAAAAACAAACCGCCCCTCACATAGAACTTCCACGTCCTCATTACCTCTGAGTTGTTCTATGTACCCTTCATGAAGCCCACTCCTGCCATGTCCTCATTACCTCCAAGTGGAAAGGCTCCATCGAAGAAACCCTCATATTTACCACGTCCTTATTACCTCTGAGTAAGTATGCTGGTTCTCTCTCGACTTATTATCCGTACCAAAAAAAAACCCAGGGTACGCCAAGGATAATTGGCCCACAAATGTCCTCTGTTGACCACAAATGTCCTCTGTCGACCACAAATGTCCTCAGGTGACCACAAATGTCCTCAGTTGACCGCAAATTTCTCATCATGCCCCGGGAGCCCAGCTGCTCTATGGCATTCTTTCTCCCGATACCGGGAACTTCCATAGCCACCTCACTGTGGAATTTTTTAAGTATCCCCATCAAACTTGTTATCTGTACCTGAAACAAAGGTATGCCAGGGGTAGCAAGTCCACAAACAGTCCCCCAGTGGGGCGAATACCACAACACCACAAACGCAAAAAGCAATACAAATAAAGGGTAGAATAAAGCATACTCTTTTATTTGAAAGTCAAAGGTACTATATGTTCTAGGGATCACGTCCCCCTCAAAAAAAAGAGAGGAAAGGAATGAAAACGAAAGAAGAAAAAAAAGGCCGACTATGGTTCGGCGATACACAATTCCATGAGATGGTCCCTCAGCAAGACAGTCGACCAATCGAACCTCTGTTTGGCCCGACGCTCGGCCTCCTGAGCCAGCCGCTCCGCATCTTCTAGGTGCGCATGAGCCCGCCAGCCATCCTCGAGCTTCTTCAAAGCACGCTCCAGACTAGCAGAAGCTCGGAAGACCTTTTCGGCCTCACGAACGGTCAGCTATTTATCCACATGGGAAGCTTCAAACTCAGACTCCAAAAAGGCTAGCTTTCTCTGGAGCTCGAGGATCTGCTCCCTTGTATCAATTATTCCGCGAGAGGCGTCCGCTTCCCGAGCCAGGCAATCTTCGCTCCTGCGGCACAACTGGTCATACTGTAGAGATAAGTCGCCAAGGTCCTTCATTATAACCGGCTTAGACTTATCTCGTGCAGCCCTTACCTTCTCCAATACAGTGATAAGGAAGTCCCTTTCCTGATTTATTGCTGTAGACAGATCAGCCTGCCGCAGCACTTGAAACTGGGTCACGAACTGATCAGCCTCTAACAGTTTGGGCTCCAGAAGCGCAGCTATCCCTGCCCCACCAGGGAGGGTTTTCAATATGGCCTCGGGCTCATTGTCGGACTAAGGCAAAGGGGGTCCCCCGTTCCACAGCAGCTTCGACCCCTCTCTTCAAGTGGCGATAGAAACTGTCAACTACATCCTGTGACGCCTCATCCAGAACTTCCGTAGAGGACGGCGTCAGAGGAAGTGTAGCTGGCAGTGTCGAAGGAGACGCGCCAGAACTTGCCACCCCTACCACCAAGGAAACAAATTTCGAGCGAAAAGATGCATGGATAGCAGCTAACTCCTCCTCCGCGGCCCGGAGAACCTGGATACTTGGCAAGGCGGAGGAGAGGTCAATCCTCGAAGCCACATGAGTAGAAGAGGACGCATGGACCATTGCTCCATACCCCGGCTGCGTCGCCGTCCGGTCTCCTGAACTCGATCCAGCAGGAGGCCCCTCAATATAAGTCGGAAGAGATGGAAGCACACTCCCTACCACCAGATCCCCGCTGGTAGAGCCTTCCCTGACAATATCCGTCATTGGCAGTGAAGAGGCAGGACCTGTATGTCCAGAGCAACCATCAATTAGCCTAGCCCGAAGGATGTGATGATAGAGCAAATGGGCCTCCTCACTAGTCAAATTTTGGCTTATCTTACCGGGGGAGGGTTGTGGAGGCTGAGGCTCGCTCACAGCCGCCATAGTCCCCTCACCAATAACCTCCAAGCTGAATTCAGCTGGCTCTTCCGCCCCAGCCGCCCCAGAAGGAGATACGACTGGGTCAGTGTCACCCTGCTGAAATTCAGCAGTCTCGGGGACGGGTTCAGCAGAGCCCCCGTCGCCCTGGGTTGAGACCTCAGCAATGTGAGATCCCTCAGCCGCCGCCGAGGGGACCCCGATAGAAATAATCTTGGCACACATGTCACTAATCAAAGTATTCAAGGCCGGATCGATTTCAGATACAGCGGCTGGTTCCCGAGAGTCCGACTCTTCCGACGCCTACAGAGAAGAGAAAATGGTTAAATCATAGTTCCAGAAAAGAAAGGGCTAAAGAAGGAGAGGGTCGCAATTTAACTCACCTCCGAAACAGCGTCATCACCTTCGCCTCTCTTTAATGAGCAGCCCTCGGCATCTTACCGCAGCCCGCTTCACGGAGAAGGATGCGCCACTAATAGAATCACACCTGCCTCGCTCGCATGAAGGGACAGGCATAACGGGCGTCTAATCCGCCACCACCTCACCAAGCGCAACAGGCGGCTGATCCGCCACCATCTTATCAGGCACAACAGGCGGCTGATCCGCCCCAACATCTTCCATAGGATGGGAAGAGTTATCTGCCTCATGTTCGTCATTCTCTTCGTCCGTATTGGTGGACTCCGAGTCAGGAACGAGAACTGTATTCGCCCTCCTCTTCCTCGTCTTAGACCCCTTGGGCTTCTCCGCTAAGCCAGTACCCACAATAAAGCTGGTACTCGGGTCAAAATTAACGGGAGGCTTGCTCGTTGTAACATGGTATAGGGCTGCCATATACAAAATCTTCCCTGGCGCCTCACCATCAGGAACCGAAAAGGTGGTTCGGGTATGAACCATGTCATAATAGTGCCATGCCCTGATACCATCCAAGACGCTACCTTCAAAGCCCAGGCAAGAGCTGGGATTGTCAAAGAACAGCTGGCTATACCCGAACTGGCGGGAGAACCTGCTGGGCAAGTAGGGCTCCAGGTAAACGATGTTGCGGTTACGATGTACTAGGTGCGCTGGACGGATATTACGCAGCCAAAGGAGCATTTTCTCATGTAAGAGGAGAGGAGGTTCGGTACCATCAACATGTACGCTCCTCACTTCTTCAACGGTAAAACGAGGAACAGACACAAAAAGTCGTATCCGTCCACTCTCGCCAGTGCCCTCCGACAGGCTGGCATGGTGCTGCACTCCCAGGGCTGATGGTGGAATCAAAAAATGAAAGCGTTATCAGCCATAACGCCGTCTTCTGGTCCAGGCCTCATCAAAGACCGGCAGTGCATTAACAACCCCCCATCAGATAATGGTATGGCAGCTCTATGCGCTCAAAATCTATCGTCTTATCACGGACAATGACCTTGGATGAAAAGGTGCGAAGGCCGTGGTGTATGCTGCACACCATGGCCGGAAGAAGGGCCAGTCCGACCCCAAAAACCAGCTTTACGGCAGGGAGGATAAAATGGTGACTGATCCTCTCAATGGAACCCGCCCCTCCTGAGACTACACAGTTCCATAGCCACACCATCAGAAATCCTGCAAGGAGCGCCTTCTCCGACAGTCGCTAAGTACCATGATAAAAATAACTAAAGGAGTCAGTTTGACTCCCAAAAATGTCGCCCGTTGACCTCGATCTCTTGGCGGTCGACGCCAGGTTTTGTACCTCCTCCGGGGTTTGAGGATCTCGGGAAGAAACACGGCCTGAGACGCCTAGTGTGAAAAGGTATGAGACCCAGGACTTGGTGTGAGGAATGCTCCCTTCCGAGCTACCATCCTTCTTGATGGTCGTCTGGTGACAAGTACTATGGTGACATAACAATTCCCGATATACGGTAACAAAGCCCGGGAACTGCCGATCCAAATCCTCGAGCTCTTCGCTCGTAGGGGTGTACACTTCAAAGACTTCTTCCCCCCAGGGCAGCTTGGAGATAACGTACATCTCATGGAGAGCAAGTCCCAGCTCCCCTCCAGGCATGAAGAAGGTTTCCGTCCGCCGGTTGTACATCTCCAGGAGAGCCATGAACAACGGCTTATTTATAGGCAGACCATGACAGGTGCCCCGAATGGCGTGGTAGAGGCTGATCTCACGCAGGGGATTCTCATACTTCCGCAGAATCCACGTGGTCAAGTTGGCCCACGCAGGGATAGGGTTTTTCCAGTTCAGCAACGCCAGCCGGCCGACGTGATAGGACCCTTTTCGAGCAAGCTGGTTCAAGAAGGTATCAGCTTGAGAGAATGTGAAATTGGGACCCGATACGTTTATGAAGGCACCCGAAGCCAGTCCCATCACGTACCGACTGACCGGTTCCCTTCCCGCATACGCTGATCCCAAATTCCTGTTGTAATGGATGTTTCCCACAAACATCCCTGACTTGTTCGGAGTCAAGGAGTCTACCATCTTTCTGTCTAGCGGTAACATGTTGAACCATGACAGAGGAAAATGACGCTCTATCGGAGTGATATGGATCTCCACCCCGTCAAGAGTAAAGTCCCAGCTCTCGGATATATCCAGCACTCGGGTGTTCTTTACAGACAAAGCATCCCCAAAGAGGAATGCCGGCTTCAGGTATTTCCCCTCCAATTGTCCCGAGTTCATCATGGCACAGAGAAAGTAAAAGGGCTGTTTCTTGATAGCATTCAGCCTCTCCAAAGGTTCTTTTGGAAGCTGGTTCGTCACATACTCGACTATGTGGTCATATCGATAGCCCATAGCAGATTGGGCGCGACCCACCAGAGGCTCTCCCGCTGCATTAACTGGCAGATTCACTGAAGAAGGACAAAAAAATAAATTAAAAGATGGCTAAAACAAAACCACCGAGTGTTTTGGCTTATGCGGTCCAGTCCACATGAGCTTATGCGGCTCTGTTTAAAGATGAGCTTATGCGGCTCTGATTAAAAACGAGCTTATGCGGTTCTGTTTTAAAAGAGCTCATGCGGCTCTGTTCAAACATGAGCTTATGGGGCACTAATTAGCGTAAGCTTATGCGGCTCTGTTTAGCGTGGGCTTATGCGGTTCTACTTAGCGGAGCATTATGCGGTCCAGTCCACATGTGCTTATGCGGCTCGGTTTAGCACAGCCTCATGCGGCCCAGTCCAGATAAGCTTATGCGGCCCTGTTTGAGGGGTTTCATGCGGTTCGATTCAGAGAGACTTATGCGGTTCTGTTCGACGGTCATTATGTGGTTCAGTTTGTGAAGTGTCTATGCGGCTACTAGACAAACTCCCATGCGGCTCGGACATGGGGTATACCCCCATGCGGCTCGGACGTGGGACATACATGCGGCCCATACAATTTGAACAGTTCGATGAAGACGAAGGACGCATTAAAGGCTTGTGCATAAAGCATGCAACACAGCCGTCTTTGTTAGGATTTCGAAGTATACGATCCGCCCAAACCCTTACCAGCAATGGTGGGGTAAACGTCGGGGTGAACTTCAGGCGTTGTGGCTGACGAAGAAGCCACTCCCTTACCCTTCGCCGCAGCCTTGGAAGACTTGGGGGCCATTGTTGATTGATGAGCAGAGAAGGAAGACGAAGACAGCAACTTAGGTCAAAAAGAGTTGAAGACAGAAGAAAGTAAAGAAGTCTTTCTGACCAAAAACGCTCCTATTTATAGGCAGAAGGAGGGAGGGACGCTTCAATCCGCGTGCTACATAAAAACAAAATCGACTCTTCGGTCATCGAGGAAAATCCGGATATTTAAAACCGACCCTTAGGATCCTGCCCCAAAAGGCGTCTTTAAATCCAAAGCAAATCAAGAACAATTAATGAGACGCACACGTGGCAGGAGACGCACACGTGGCACGGAGTCTATGCGGCCAGACAGTCCATGGGGCTAGGAAGTCCATGCAGCTAGAACATCCTATGCGACCAGAAGAGTTTACATAGCCATGCTTCTTATTCAAACTATTTCAATTTTGCAAATTGAAAACTTTGAAGGGGGTCTTGTAGAAGCATGGAAAAAAAAAGCCCATGCAGCTCAGACAGAAAGAGCCTCATGCGGCTCAGGAATCCGTTAGACATTCATGCGGTTCAACAGTCCTTTAAAGCCTCATGCGGCTCGGATAGCTCCATGCGACTCAGGAAGGAGCCACGTGACCCTAAGCAGTTCGTCTCTACAGCTGGCCATAAAGCAACTGCCTTATTAAATGTCCTGACGGCAGCTCTGACAGAAAGGCGAAGTGACAACTCTGACATAAAGCTGAAATGATAGTCCTGACATGATGGCGTGCTCCTAAGGAAAAGAAGAAAATCTTTTATAGCTGGCACGATCCGCCAAGTCCAAAGCTCCCTATGCGGCTGCCACTCCTATGCGGCTGTCACCCCTATGCGGTTGCTTCCTTCATGCGGTTGTCCTCTTCCTGCGGCTGCTTCCTTCACGCGGCTGCCACCTTCATGCGGCTGCCCCCTTCATGCGGTTGCCACCTTCATGCGGCTGCCATCCTCACGCGGCTATCCCCCTCATGTGGCTACCACCGTCATGCGGCTGCTACCTTCATGCGGCTAGGAGTGTGGGGACCACCCATATGCGGTTCATTTAGAGATTACATTCATGCGGCTCTGTCAGGGCGTCCCACTTACGACAGTTGAGACACATGGCGATCCTCATGACAGTTGAGACACGTGGCGATCCTCATGACAGTTGAGACACGTGGCGGTCTTATCCCCTCGGAGTTATGGCTGCTAGCAAATCATAACAACCCAGATTTGTTATAATCATCATAATTACTCGGATCAAATCAGATTTGTTGTAATTAAGCAAATTGAACACGTGGCGGGAGATCCGAGCTTGTCATGAAGATTCATTGTAATCAGCATTAATTGCCCATACGGATTTTGGCACAATCAAAAATTAACTGCCCAGATTTGTTGCAATCAAGATTAATGGTCCAGATTATTGGTCGCCGACTTTTCAAAGGGCAATCATTGCAAACCCTAATGATCACACCCCACTCTTATAAATAGCAAGGTGTATTTCCCTTGCAAAAGAGACTCTCTCCACCCGGCTGGACACACAGAGAGACAAAGGCACGCACAGAGGATTCTTCCCACACATCCCGAGAGCATTTCTTCATCAGAGTCAAGGCTACGTCCGATCGTCCAAGGAGTAAGGCAGAGCTATCGTCGCTTTCCCTAGCCTCTATCGTCACCCCAGAATCAAAAATAAACAATCGTACTTAGATTGCTGTACCTAGGTTTTTATTCCTAGGCTTTCTTTGTGCGAGCGAGTTTGTATTGTGAGTCTAAGTTCAGTCCTCCTATAAAATTGTTCTACACTTTTACAATCAATGGCAAATACACGCAGGTACAGAAGGGTGAGAACGCAAACATGGTGACCGTCTTCCTGGCCACCCATCGGAAGGACGGGAAGCTCATCGACGACCGGGCTACTCAGAGCTATGTAAGTACTAATTTAGATTTCGTTAATTTTTAACACAATTTGAAGAATATACAGATAACCATATAGTTAATAATAATTAAATACTTTAGATGTTTATTAGGCTAATTTAGGTAAGTACTGATTTTTAGAGATGCACAATGATTTCTAGGACGACTTTGTTAGGCTACGTGAGCGTGCGAGTGCTAGTGCACCGGCAGAGGGAGGGGTTGGTACATCGCAGCCCTCTTCGCCTCAGTCGGAGGACGAGCTCTGGAAGACCGCTGTCACGCCCCGATTCTGTAGAATCGATAGTCGTCCCCCAGGCGTGATGCCGTGCGAGCCTAAGTTGCGATCGCACAAGGCACATTTATAAGGCTATCCGAAACACAACATCAAGTTAGAGTACGCAGAAAAATTGATTGACACATTTGAAATAGAAGTAGACTTTTCATTGATAATAAAACTTCATTTACATTGACTTCATTACATTCATTGCCGCACGGGCTACAACATGACTCGACTTACAAAACGAACGCCGATGAGATAATCGTTCCATATATTACATCCCTTTTTTTACAAGCAAAACATAACACTTTCCACCTACTATCGCGGGTAGTCGAGTCGTCATCTTCTTTTGGACTGAGTGCAGGGTCTTCTTCAAAAGGAATCCAGAACAAGCCTTCACAAGCGGACGAGGCTTCAAAAGTGTCCACGCCGCTTTGAGATTTTAAGCGGCACGCCCTACATAGTTTGGGGTACCTGCGTAGAGAGCGAGGATCAGTACATTATACTTTGTACTGGTGCGTGGCTATTTAAGTTCCAAGCTCTCATTTGGTTGAAGAGTTTATATGACTTAATGTATGAATGTTTCTAACCATCCTAACGGATTTCAAAAGCAGAATGTAAAGTACGTTAAAACTTACCTATGGCGGACCGCGCTGCGCCTTATGAAACTTACCATATTCTTCCCTGTCAATTGTTATCATTTTCATACCAAGTGCAATATTACGTGTGGTTGGTCACTGGCTCCCAGAGCCATCGTGGACTCCTCTAGCTTTTGTTAGACGGGGTCCTTTCAGCCCGAGTAGCGAGTCCCGCTGTAAGTTCTCGCCTAACCCGTGCCCAGCACAGCTAATTACTTGTTTCCTTTTTCGGCCGCAACGGTCCCGTGGCCTCGGGTTGCCGTGCGGGGAAACGCTCACCTTGTCGACAAGTTGTCCATGACCGTGCAAAGACATGTTTTTAGTTGTTAAGACATAGCTTACCTTTTCTTTGAAAACTTGCTCATTCATTCGTGTTCGTGCCCTTGCATTTATCTTTTCATTTGCAACAACACTATCGATTTTGCCTAAGAAGGGGGTCGAGAAGAGAAGGGTCAGCCACTCACCTTGAGTTTACTTCAGGCGAGAGAACTTGTTGGTCGCGCTAGACGTCGCCTACGCGATTACCTGAAATCGCACAAGCAACCGATTAGAACACTGCATTATTCAAGAAGTTCGATAGGAAATGCGAGTTCGAAATGCAAGCCATAAAAACCATCGAAAATATTCACGAAAGCGCATTCAGAAAACAAAGCCAAAACCAACGCAAGCGGCGTGGAAAGCAGAGCAACGGGAGGTCTCTCCCCACTCAGCCGCAGAGTCAATCCTTGAGGCACAACCTGCTGAATATAGGACTTTGGTTCCAAAGAAGCCATTCCATAACGAGGAATGGATCTTAATTCAACCGTTCCCGTTTGATCGATTCGATCGATCCCGACCTATCGGTCCCGACCGAATCGATAGCGATAGTGTACCTTTCTCGTGTACCCCGTAGACGGAGTACGGGACACGATGTAGGGACGGGGCACTACAACCGCCGTTGGTGGTCTTCATAGAGGTACGTACTACGGTACGGGGTCCTACGGCACATTTGTTACGACGCAGGCATCCAGGGCTCCCTCTGCCAGTGCACATTCACAGTCGTCACAGGCCGAGTCGTCCCGAGTCAAGGATATCATTGCCCGCCAGATTGCTGAGCTGCGCGACTATATGTTGAGGAGGATTTCTGAGCAACCAGGGTCTCAGGCGTAAGGGGACGCTGCGTCGGTCACCGCACGCTTTGACGAGCTCGAGCACACCGTGAGGGACGTACAGGAGACGCAAGAGTCCATTCACGACACCGTTACTAGGATAGAGGCTTGCATGGAGCAATGCAGCGCCAGACTGCTAGCCCTAGAGGAGACGCGGACGCACCCATCTCCAGCGGTTACACTGCCTCCTTCTCCAGCGGTTACACTGCCTCCTTCTCTAGCGGTTGTATTGCCTCTTCCTTCATCGTCGTCGGTGGTTCTTACACCGAGCAGTATGCTTACCTTCTTTCCAGGAGCGGTAATGCTTCTCCTGATCAGCCGTAGTCGACATATATATATTGTTGTGTGATGGCCCATTGTTGGGTCTTTTATGTGTTTATACATACATTATTCTTATGTGGAGCATTATGTTTGACATTGTTGTTACAATTTTTCGTATATCTGTGTTGATTGATGAGATTGTGTTTCAAACATGTTCGTGATTTTGTATCTGTGTTGTTTGATACTTTGTGTTCGTGATACACACCGTCGCTGTTTGATACTTTATGTTCGTGATACACACCGTCACTGTTTGATACGCATTTGTGTTCGTGATTGTGTATCTGTGTTGTTTGATACTTTGTGTATCTGCTGCAAATGCTGTAAATGTTCGTGATTGTGTATCTGTGTTGTTTGATACTGCTGCAAATGCTGTATTCTTTTTTTCAAATTTAGCGACGTTCAGCGACGTTTAGCGACGTCCAGCGACGAAAGATAACGTCTCTAAGTAAGTATCGGAATGTCGCTAACTGTGATAAACACCGTCGCTGATCGTCACTAAACGTCGCTACATATGATGTCGCTACACGTCGCTATGTGTCGGTACTATAGCGACGTAAAAATGTCGCAGAACGTCGCCATTTGGCTCTCAAGCTAGGTCAGCATCGATATATGTAAAGTCGCTAAACGTCGCTAGGTGACGTCGGTAACTGCAGTCGTTTTACGTCGCTGGTAGTCGCTGAATTAGCGACGCGGATGCGTCGCTAAGTGTCGTCGTAATAGCGACGTATTGCGACGTCGTGTTGTTTAGCGACTAGGTAAATCACGACTACGTCCAAACGTCGCTAAATACGTCGCTAATTGAAATTAGCGACGTATTTTTCCTAGTTAGCGACGTCCTGCGACGTCGCTGATTTGACAGATTTTAGTAGTGTAAAGAGACATGGCATGAAGCGCTTTGCGCTTCCCTTGCGGTGCTACGCCGCTATGACATGGCTTAAAGTCGAGGCCTTACCCCGTAACGGGAACCTCATCGTAGTGTCATACTACTGTAGCATGAGGCCACCACCTCTTTGTAGTGCCAAACTACCCAGCATGAAGCCTTAGGCTCCCTTGCGGTGTTACGTCGCAACGACATGGCTTGCAAGGCCGAGGCTTTATCCCTAACCGGGTACCTCATCGTGGTGTCGTGCTACTGTAACATAAGGAACTCCTCCTCTTTGTAGTGTTGACTACACCCCTCTTTATTTTAATATACAATATTAGGCCAACTGCCTATTTGCGGTGCTACGTCGCTGTGACTTGGCTAGCAAAGCCGAGGCATTACCCCATGCATGGGAACGTCATGGTGGAGTCACCCCACAGTAGCATGGAGTTTCACTCCTTGTAGTGCTGTTCTACCATGCTTCCTATAAAGCACACCAGGCATTCACTCTGCCTGAGAACTCATTAAGGCATTTAAGCCAACCTTCCCATAGGATCCGTTTTTCGCAGAAAATAACAGTAGACAACAGTGGTTGTAGGTCCGTAACCTCTTCATGCCCATCGTTCCTGATATTCTTCCGATTAGTGGTCCTCCCTTGAACCAAAAGCTAGATGCCTAGTAGATTTCTTTTTGAACTATTAGCATAAAACTTTATGGTAGGAATACAATAATACAATATCAGAATGCCTTCAAGCCCATTTTACAAGCTGTGTCATCGACCAGCTGGCGTTTGAGGCCCTTGGTGAACGGATCTGCCAGGTTCTTCTGACTTAGAACATCAATCACTGTAATAACACCTTTCTTGATAAGATCGTGTACTGCCATGTGCTTCAACCGCACAGTCCTCTTCTTTCCGTTGAAGAGGTCATTTGATGCCACCGCCGCAGTCGCCTGGTTGTCGCAGTATATCGGTATCGTCGGTATTTGCGCCCCAACCACTGGAAGATCATACATGAGCTCCCGAAGTCATTCTGCTTCCTCGGCTGCGGTATCAAGTGCAAAGAACTCAGATTCAATGGATGACCGTGAGAGCATAGTCTGCTTCTTCGACTTTCACGATATAGCAGCTCCACCCATAGTGAAAATGAATCCACCTGTGGACCTCTCGCTCTCCACCTCTGAGCACCAGTTGGCATTACTGAAGCCTTCCACTACCGGCGGATCTTCGCTGTATTACAGTGCATAAGCCTGAGTCTTCTTGAGATATCTCATAACCCGTTTCACAGCTTTCCAGTGTTCAACACCTGGGTTGCTCGTGAAACGACTCAACATTCCCACGGTGAAAGCTATGTCAGGCCTTGTGGCAGTAGTAGCATACATCAAACTCTCGATTACGCTTGCATACTCTAGCTGCCTGACGCTTTCCCCTGAATTAGGCTTCATCTTCAGATTATCGATCCCTAGAAGATCCCGATACCCATAACGAGTGATCATTTTCTCAATATAATGAGACTGTGACAGCGCTAGTCCAGTATCTGTCCGGATGATCTTGATCCCTAAGATCACATCAGCTTCCCCCAAGTCCTTCATACTGAACTTGCTCGAGATGAATTTTTTTGTCTCAATGACACAACACATATCCGTACCTAGGATAAGCATGTCATCCACGTACAGACAGATGATCACCCCTCTTCCATCAGCGAACTTCGTATAAACACACTTGTCCGTCTCGCTGACCATGTAGCCATTTGACCTTTTAACTTTGTCAAATTTCTTATGCCACATCTTGGGAGCCTGTTTAAGACTGTACAAAGATTTTACCAACTTGCAGACTTTGTCTCCAAGACCCTTGACGACAAATCCCTCTGGCTGTTGCATGTAAATCTCTTCGGTCAGCTCGTCATTTAGGAAAGCCATTTCCACATCCATCTGATGTATCACCATCTTATGTATTGCTGTAAGAGCAATCAACATTCTGATGGTGGTCATCCGGGCTACTGGAGCATACGTGTCAAAGTAGTCAATCCTCTGCTTCTGAGAAAATCCCTTGGCTACCAACCTAGCCTTGAACTTGTCAATAGTTTCGTCTGCTTTCATCTTCTTCTTGAAGATCCATTTGCATCCGATGGGTTTCACTCTTTCAGGAAGATCAACCAACACCCAAGTGTTATTTGAGGTGATGGAATCAATTTCATTGTCAATCGCCTCCTTTCAGAAAACCGCATCTCTGGTCTTCATTGCCTCATCATAGGTAAGCGGATCTGCTTCCACATGATAGGTGACAAAATCACTTCCGAAGTCCTTCGGCCTCCTCACACGCTTAGCTGGCGCTCAGCTTGTTCTGGTTCAATTGTTGTTTCAACAACAACATCTTCTTGGACCACATCATCATTGAAGACTTCAGTTTCCTGCGCACCCTCATTGTTCTCCGGTACATCCGCAAGAACAATATTCTTGTGTCTTGTAAATTTGTCTTCAAAATATTCTGCGTTGCGAGATTCAATGATATGATTTGACTCAATATCAAGAAATCTCCGAGCATCACTCTTCTTGGCATACCCCAAGAAGATCGTCTTAGTAGTCCTTGTCCCAAGCTATTGAATCTTCAGATCTGGAAGCTTGACATATGCCAGACACCCCAACACTCGAATGACATTCAAGTTAGGTCTGACCTTGAACCAGAGTTCATGAGGAGTAACATCTGAAGTTGCATGAGGCACTCTATTTAAAATAAAAGTGGCCGTCAATGCAGCTTCTCCCCAGTAGCACTTAGGAAGACCCGCAGTCAACAGCATTGAGTTAATCATTTCTGTTAACGTTCTGTTCTTCCTCTCTGCTACTCGGTTTGATTGAGGAGAGTACGGAGCCGTAGTCTCATTGACAATTCTATGTTCTTTACAGAATGATGCAAATTCATGAGACCTGTACTCCCCACCTCGATCACTTCTTATTCTTTTAAGTTGTTGTCCAGTTTGCCGCTCAGCTTCAGCCCTGAACTCCTTGAACTTCTCGAATGCTTCGTCTTTAGCCTTCAGCAAATAGACGAACGCATACTTTGAGAAGTCATCGATGAAAGTTATGAAATACTTCATCCCGGCCTTTGTAGAGAATTGTTTGAAGTCACAGATATCGGAGTGTACCAACTCCAGAAGATCTGTACTTCGATTAACCTGAGGAAAGGGTTTCCTTGTGATCTTTATTTGAGCACAAACTTCACATTTCTCTACCTTACCCCCACACTTGGAGATAAGCCCTAGACTAGACGTTTTGTTTATTCGTTTACAATGAACATGTCCTAGTCTATTATGCCACAATTCAAAAGTATAAGCAGAAGGAGTGATTGCATTAATTACATTGAACTGATTTACAAGCTGAATTTTGAACATTCCTTCGGTATGAAAAGCTTTTCCGAAATATGTTTCCTTAATAGACATCACAATCTGGCCAGCATTGATGTCCATCCTGAGTCCTGCGTTAAAGAGTAGGCCTTCTGAGATCTGGTTCTTGGCGATAGCAGGTACGTGCTTCACGCCTTGAAGCGTCAGAGACTTGCCAGAAGTCAACTTCAATACCACCGTCCCAATCCCGAGCACTTCAGCTTGTGCCTGGTTCGCCACTATAACCACTTCAGAAGTAGGTGTGTAGGTGGTGAACCACTCCTTGCTGGAACAGACATGGCAGGTGGCTCCAGTGTTTACCCACCTGTCAGAGTCAGTCCCTACCGTATCAACCTGCACAATCATAGCAACAACGTCAGTGATCATAGATACCTTGCTAGGCTCTCCTAGCTCTGATTGCTTGGTCTTTGCTTTGCATTCACTCTTGAAGTGGCCCTTCTTGCCACACTTGAAGCAAGCCAAATGAGACTTTGACTTCTTTTGCTTGAAAGAAGTTTTCTTAACTTTCAGATTGTCAGGGTCCTTCTTCTTGCTGTGGGAAGCCGCCTGCTTTCCCCTTGGTTCCTTGGTATGAACCATATTGGTATTAGCTAATTGCTTGGACAGTGCGTCCACTTTCAGTTGAGTCCGCATCTGGTCCTCAACATAAATTTTTTGCAAGAGATCTTCAAGGCTGATCTCAAGCTTCTTCCTATGCATGTTTGCATAGAACTTACTCCACCCAGTGGGGAGCTTCGAGACAATCCCTCCAACAACAAACTTGTCGGAAAGGGGCATCGCCTCGTCTTCCAGCTTCTGTTGCAGCTTCAGGAATTCCTTCACCTGCGGCAGCATGGACTTCTCGTCCTCAAAGAGCCATTTGTGATTTTTTCAACCACAAATATCTTGCTCCTGTTTTGTCTTCTTCATACAGTTTCTCCAGAGACTCCCATATGTCTCTGGCAATAGTCTTCTTACTGTAGGATTCTGCTAGAAAATCCTCCATAGCATTCAGGATAAGCAGCCTACAAATGCTATTCTCCCTTCTCCACTTGGCATGAAGTTTAGTAGCCGCAGTGATTGCGGCAGCGGACCCATTATCTGGAACAATAGGTTCCTCTTCAAAAAGCACGTGATCAACGTCTCTGAGTTGAAGAGTGAGATAAACCTTCCTCTTCCAGACTTGATAATGCTCTCCATCAAACTTTTCTAACTTACAAAAGTCAGTATTGAGGAGTGAAACATTAAGGTTTTCCATCGTAGCGATATAGCTTTGATATTGTTATTGTCGGGGCAAAAATTTTCGATAAAAAACTAAGAAAATGAAACAATTGTAAAAACAATATTCCAACGCAACACTTCTAGGAAGGTTGCGCAAGTTCAACGAAGATCTAAGAAGATCTCGTTACAGCAGCATATGATTTTACGAGAATCTAAAAAGATTTCGTAATCCATAGCAGCGAAGAAGATGACAGGCGATAGATGGATGAATATCCTGCTGGGGTGAATGATCACCGTTGCTTAAATCTATATTCGCCCCACACAAATAGCTTCCAGGAACCAGCAAGTTCGTCGGAGAACTTTGGAACACTCCTGCTCTTCTGACTCCTCGGATCGTACACGGACTCCCGTGCAAAAGTAACGCTGGTGCAACACTTCTCTTCTCTCTCAAGACTTCTGTTTACTTGTGTTAAGAAACACTTGTAAAGTTTCGTAACTCTCTGTATATGCCTCAGTATATGCCTGTGAGAGAGAAGAGACCTTTTATAGGCCCGAATAGCAACGGCCTGGTTAGCACAACATTCGGGACGTGGTAAAAACTACTTCGAACGTGCAGTAATAGCTCAGATCATGCACAGGCACGATCTGAAGCAAGTTGCGCACCTCGTGCACCCCGCGTGCCTTGTACACCACGCGCTGAACGCGCACTGAGCCACTTGCGCCACCTGTGTGCCCTGCGCACCCTGCGCCACCCGTGCAACTGGACGCGCACCTGTGTGCGCAACTGGTTGCGCCACTGGACGCGCACCTGGTCACGCAACCTGGCCCTACAACCTGGCAGCGCGCCTGGCCGCGCAAGTGGCTCGCGAAACGAGCGCAACTTAAGCGTGCTATGCGCCTAGCGACGATGCTGACGTGCTAAGTGCAAAATGCGCCAACAAAATGTCACATTACGTCTCATGAGCCCATGAGCCCGAGTCCGAGTCGCTAAGCCCCTACGGGGCTTAGCTCCCATGGAAATAAATTTTCCATGAGCAAAAAGCATGAATGCTTTCAATTGTTGATTTAGCCTTTTTTCCATTAGAAAATAACCCCACATGGCACACCTATGTGCACCTCCACACCACATGTGCATCTATAAAATAGCATAGCTAATATATAGAGATACAACTCCTTTGGCCTAGCCGATGTGGGACTAAAATTCACAATGAAAAGGCCAAAACCCAACATCCTTAATATGATTTAAATTTGATTACTTGTATCAATATTTAGTTTATTTTGGACACTCTAATTTATTATTATTTACAGTTTGGAAGAGATCGTGCATCTCAGATTGTAGTTTGGCTCGACTCCGCAACGTTTGGTGGCGCCTGAAAGATAACTTGTCTTCCCATAAGAATGAATTGGTTTTCCTCTTTTCAAGATATTAATCGAATTAAACTTTGACATAAATTGTTCCTTAATATGAACTTGATTAAAAAACATGAACAAAACTAATTTGATTCTCTTTAAATTTTCTAGCTAATATACAAAACATTTTTAATTGTGTTGTCTAATAGTTCATTCTTGCTTTACCTTGATATTGTAGCTTGTTAATTCTCATAGGCTGATATATGCTTGCCATTTACCTTGTTTACTCACTTTTTCAATTTTTTAAATTCATGCTTAGGTTGTGAGCTCAGGTATGATAAGGATATCGGATTACATCTCTTTTCCATTACGGGCTGGTGCGAATATGCATTGTGACTGCAAGCATTTACATGATATATATATATACATACTAGTGGATAACCCGTGCCATAATGGCACGGACACGAACCCGGCCTTCTCGACGTAGGCGTGCAGGCACCGGGCCAGCGCCAGGGAGTTCCGTACAGAGACGCGGCCTCCGAACCCGGCCTTCTCGATATAGGCGTGCCGGCACCAGGCCAGCGCCAGGGACCCGAGCCCGGCGAAGGCGGACACGGCAAAGACCACGGTGGCGGCGTTCGGGGCGGCGTTGGGCCTCATGGAGGCGAAGACTCGCAGGGTCGTCGCGGGGCGTCCGAGGGCGGCGAGGCCCGAGACGGCGGCGGTCCAGGAGACGACGTCCCTATGCGGCATTCCGTCGAACACCCGCAGGGCATGGTCGGCGGAGCCGCGTCAGGAGTAGACGGTGAGCAGGACGGTCTGCACGAAGGGGTTGGACCGAAATCTGAGGAGGAGGGCGTGTGCGTGGAGCGACCTGGTGGCGGCGGCGGCGGTGGTGGTGTTGAGCAAGGAAGAGAAGGTATGGGAGTCGGGAGGGACGCGGCGACAGAGCATTTGGGAGTAGATGGAGAGTGGGTCGGCGGAGATGGCGATGGCGGTGTTGAAGGAGAAGGGGTTGGGGTTGGTCATGGCGGAGAAGAGGGAGTCGGAGAAGGAAGGGTCGGCGTCGGCGGCGCGGTGGAGGAGGCTGCTTGCGACGAAGGGGTTGCGGAAGAGGCCGGCGACGACGGCGTGGGCGAGGATGGAGCAGAGGCGGCTGAGAGAGGGGCGGTGCAAGAGGAGCTGGTGGCGGGGGTGCCGTTGGAACAACCAGTTGCTCCGCACCCAACATGGGACCTCCTCCTCTCTTATAGAGAGAGGGGCAATTTAGTCCTTTCATCATCGTTGAACCAAAGCACATGAGTCTGACCAAAAACCCACTCTGCTTTATATTATAGATATCTATAACAAGTCGTATCCACTTATATATATATATATATATATATATATATATATATATATATATATTTTTATATATATATATATATATATATATATATATATATATATATTCGAGTCATTTATTTCAAAAATTTCTCTTGATTAAACATATGCTATCAAACTCATTATGTGCCACCCATGTGGTGGCACTCAGCTACGTTTCAATTATATAGGTGTTGGGTGTTACTTGCATGTTTTTCTGAGAAACAACAATGTACAAAAATGAGAAGTTAAAGGCATAACATGGTGCTCTATATCATGACTGTTACATGGGTGGTTATGTTATTCAGTTCTTATAAGCAGGACACTGGGTTTCAGGATTATCAAATAGGAGGTTGGTTGTTTCATTCTTTTGGTTTCAAGTTTCTGGGTTTTTTTTATTTGTTGTGTTTGTCCCTTTTTGCTGCTATTGGTTATGTCCTATCTCATAAAATGTTGGTTGGTTTTGATGAAGAACCTCATGTGAAGCTTCTCTTCCCATAGTTGCCTCAACCATGCATTTGATATCAATTAAGAGGTTTGATGTTATGTTGTTTAAGCTTTCCATTTTTGTCTGATCTTTTTTTTGTAGCGTTCTCAATAGATGCTGCTACATAATGAGACAATTTGATAGGAAATAGTTGGTTCATGGCGATGATGACGCTGATTTGGTTCAAGTGCTTTTCTGAGTGTCTACTTTTACTCTCCTCTCCTATTCTTTCTAGTTTGCTAAATATCCACCAGATTGAATTCATCATCTATGCTATGTTAACATATGTGGTGTTCTTGTGACCCTTTTATTTAACAACACTCGAAGGTATACAAGAAATGGTACCACATTGGCTACCTTATTAAGCTTTACACCTCATGGTACAAAATCTCAAATATAAGAATATTGTATAAAATTAGGAGCACAATTCTGTTGATACGTTGCCACATGACTGATTAATTTGCAACGTAGCCAGTTTGGTGTTTATTTGCGTAGACCTTATATAACTTGAAGGTTATTTGTATGTGTGGCAAAATCTTCTTGTTTTCGCATATGATGATAATTCGGTGCTGAAAATTACAGATTTTGGCTCTGTAAGGTGAGATATAATCTTCAATTATTGATTATAATTTTGCGTTCATATTTTTTTTACCTTAGAAAAGTTATTTTGTATTTAAGTATCTTATTGATATTTTTGCTTCAAGTATTTGATTAAATTTTACCTTTGAACATAAGGGCACAAGACATTTGTTCTACAATTGGGAAGTCTCTTACCCCGTACATCTTCATTTTTCAGTTAGTGTAGTTCCTAGATAAATGATGGACAAGAATTTTCAATCAATCTCACAGTTGTGTGATAATAATTCTAGTGCTTAGTGTTGGAACTTGCCAATTCTATCAAATCATGTGCAGGTTTGTCTTTTAATTTTGTTGGATCTATCGACAAAAAGTAATTCATGAGGGTCTACATAATGTCAGGACTGTCCATGTTCCCAGTCCTCATTATTCATTGATAGAATACAAATAATATCACCTAATGAATCATTCGGTGACACAACATAGTTGTATAATGGTGGAAGATATATTTTACCTTCCAATTAGATGAATAGACTTGCTAGTGAACCAAGGACCGCAAGAATTATTGGTGATATAGGATCTTTCTTAAGAGAAGTGAGTATTCATGTTTTTTTAGCCATTTCTGATTCTGTGTTTGTTAAGACTTGTTTCACCACCGCATCATGAATATTCCGAGGAAAAAGCATCTGATTTTGGAGTTGTAGGCTTTCTGTGAGTTGATGTTAGTATTTCTTTGTTTTATAGCATAATCATGATTAACAACTTTCCATGTTATTATCTATACTATGTTTGATGGTCCTCTTAGAATGAAAATTCATTACCAAAAGGCCTCCCAATTTTGTGGTCTACCTGACTGAAAAGAAAGACCTACTAAGTTTTCAACTTGCTTAACTCTAGCTGCACAACAATCAGCTGGATTGATATAAGGAAAACACCCGGACAATACTTTCTTACCACACACTAACCCAAAATCATCAAGATGTTATCATTGCTAACTCTGGTTGTTGTCATTGAGATTATGGCATGCAAGTTTTTTGTTTTATGTTCTGTTCAGATTGTACTTCATTTACATATTTCATTGTATTAAGCATATGTCGTGTCTATCATATCTGATATCTCATTGCTAATTTCTATGATAAATGTCTTGCATGTAAGGTTCCAGCAACCTCGATTCCTAACTAAAACTCTCTATGGTTCTCGTCTGCACACGGCTCCAGAAGTAATACGATATAAAAAGTACGACGCAAAGGTGGTATTCATTTCCCACTATAAAAGTTATTATCCTTGCATATTTCTTTTATTGATCTTTTATATGCTTCTCTTTGAAAATAAGTAGAGCTCTGGAGTTATGGTGCAGTCTTGTTTCAGTTAGTAACATGAAGAACATTTATAGGGAATAGTCAAGAATAGGTTTGTTTGCTTCAGAGCTTTTTTTACATTACCAATTATATATAACTACTTTTATTGTTAACCTAGTACTTTTCTCAACCAACTACTGGATAATATATTGAAATCAAATGAGCTAGGATTTCCTACCGGTAACATTATGGACTTGAGTCCTATATAACAGCGTATGTATGGACATTTCTTTTCATCTGTACAAGATGTTTTAACACTAATTTGGCCCCTTATGTGAATGCAGACTGATTCTAGGAATTTGTTCTTCAGATATATCCTTCAACCTGTTGCACATTTCTTTTCATCTGTACAAGATGTTTTAACACTAATTTGGACCAAGTCATTAAGAGAATAAGGCCCTCTCTTTTTTTAGGTACCAAAGATAGGGTATAATTCATCTCCATGGACAAATTTCTTGAAGAAAAGAAATGAATAGCTATCATGATGTCTTCTTTGATAGTTCTTCAATTTGATTTAAAAAAACTAGACTTATGCCATCTCAACCAGGTGATCTGTTGATATTTGATTGCTTGATGCTCTCTATGCAGTAGTTTTCACCTTCATCAATCCCTTTGCTACGGAAAGCTGTGAATAACCATCTCCGATGTAGGGGTTTCTAGCTAGATGTGTCTGCTGCTACTGATACATATTAGATCGATTTTGATCGAGCCTAATATGAAACAACATTAAAGTACTAGGATCGGACAAAGAATGTAACAACGGGCCAAATTCTGTCAAATATCAGCTATTTTTGGGTTTGTTTCACTCTGAAACATGCAAAAACTGAAACTTGATCGTACAGGCCAAAATTTTGCTGGTACAGGTTGGAGAAGAATTAGGCTTTAGGGCTCCAATGACATGTTTAAGATATAAGGGTGGACAGAGGAAGTGTTTTCTCAGAAGAGAGTGCTATAAATGGCAAGAGGTTCTCACTTTCCAGAGATGATGTAGAAATGGTTAGGTTAAAAGATATGATGTGGTTGTTAAATACCAGATCCGAGAGCACTTTCTAGAGTTATAACATCTCTGAATTCTTTACAAAGTTCTTCACGAAGAAATCAAACTAAGCAATCTTAGATAAACAATGGATGCATTTCTAGGTTGACTATTCTTTGCTTATCTTATCTTATGTTCACATATGTTGCAACAGTTAAACATGATTTTCCTCACATTCTACTATGTGATCCACGCTTGCTGATATCTTGCAGTACAACCAGTGTGTAGTTAGCTAGTGATGCATTAGATTGGAAAAGATCGACTGGATGGGATTTCACAAAGTATCAATCGTGCGATACATATTTTCTTTTGGATAAAATCTCAGACACGTTCACATTTTTCGCATTATCCTAATGAACTGCCCTATAACATGCCCTACCCTATAAATGCATGACAATACTTGAATTTTTTTCCACAAGTTTCTGCCAGAATCCATCTGTCATACCCTCAATATCCATCGAAGCTTTTGGCATGTCCATCTACATATCAAAATCCACACAATTTGTATTTTCTGTGTCTTCTTTTCCTTTAGTTTTCCTCTTTTTTCTGCAAGAACCTCAAAGGGTAAGAGGATTCAGAAAATCAGTTTGACTTCAACACCTAACTCTTTGAATAAGGAAACTGTTTATGCACTTATAAATTGACAAGGAGTTTTATGCTTTTGGGGATGTATGTGAGAGTGAAATATTTCAGCCCGATGTTCAGATAAAGGAGTATGTTCAGCTTTCATGAATGCATCCTTATTCAGACAGAATAATTAATTATACAGTAATCACTTTTATAGATGTATGCATCTGAGAACTTGTGTTTCTTTTCTTTGTACGTTTGCTTGCAGTTTGGCCTTGACCACAAACTTACTACCGGTGTTGTTAGGTGGGAAATCGTTTTTATTTATCCTTTATTTCTTAACATAAGGAGTGAGGAGACAACTATATTGGTTTACGTTGATGTTTTATTGACTGTCATCGTCGGAATTATATACGAACTTGCCTACCTGTCAAATCCGTCTTCTGAGCCAATACTATCAGGATAAATCATTGCTTATCTGAGTTCCTCTGTTTTCTATAGTGGACTGCGTAGAGAAATTAGTTCAGCTGCCATTGGACGTCCTATACAGGATGTTATACAAACTGATGCAGCAATTAACCCTGATAACAGTGGTGGGTCATTGCTTGATAGTGCTGGCAGCTTGATAGGCATAAATACAGCAATTTACTCGCCTTCAGGAGCATCATCTGGTGTTGGATTCTCGATCCCAGTCGATATAAGGTAATCAGTGACGTCATGCTTCTTCTTCTTCTTCTTCTCGTGCGACTATCTCTCTCTCTCTCTCTCTCTCTCTCTCTCTCTATATATATATATATATATATATATATATATAAAGGGCAGTGTACTCTCTCCTATATATTGTACTTACTCTTCTAAAGTAAAGCAAGTCTGTTAAGTCGATCTAACTTCTCAACACAACAATGCAATACACCTACAACTGATGACATATCAAAATATCTTATAGGTGTATCTAATGGGACAACATCCAAAAGGAATTTTTGTGAGCATATTAGTGTTATTGTTGATTTTTTTTTGGTTTTAGTTACCTAGTTATGAGTGCGTGCGACGATATCCTTAAAAGAGAGGATATGTAATTTAAACCTCTTTACTGTCACTAAAATATAAATACATATCATGCTTGACCTGTCCTTGAAGAAGCTTGTTTTCTCTTTTATGATTTGTTGAAGTGATACAAGTCAAAGACAATGTTGTAGTTTTTATAACATGTTAGCTATTGATGTTATTTGTCTCCGAATTATTATTGGTGAAATGCCACAGTTTGATTATAGCAACTGGAGCACTAGCTACTGCTAAAAGGCTTGGATTACCACGTGAAGAAGAATTTTTGAGTAGAGGAATAAGTGCTTGTGCTATTTGTGATGGGGCATCACCACTATTTAAGGGCCAAGTTCTTGCGATTGTCGGTGGAGGTGATACAGCTACCGAGGAAGCATTGTATCAAAATAAATATGCTCGCCAAGTACATCTACTTATTCGAAGAAACCAACTTCGAGCATCCAGAGCTATGCAAGGCAGGTAAATCATCATTACTAGTTGTCACGATCCGATCCCAATAATCTGGGTCTAGTCGGATCATGCCTAGCCTGTACTGTTGTGAGACGGCGGCAGTAAGCTGTATTAATCAGTAGCAAATGCAGGAACAACATTCTCTAACGGAAAATAAAACTTTATTGAACATTATGGAAATACAACTAAGAGTCTACATGAATAAAGACAAACATGAAAATTCAAATATCACATTGGTTTGTTTATTACAAATTTTAAGAAAAGGAAAGAACTAAACATAAGGGTGTATCTAGGACTCCTGATTTCTCCGTCTTGGTTCAGCTAAGACCTCGGAACCAAGTCGGGCCTGTAATATGAACAATAAGCTAGTTCCTCGTCGTCGCAATCACCTAAAAATGTTGTCTCTAGTCAGGAGGGAGCAAGACATACAAATCAATTCCAACATTTTATTCAATAATTAAAATGAGACAACAACAGTTTATAATGAAAATAAGATTTTCTAGATATTAATAATAAAACAGTTATGCAATAAAACACTGAAAGTGGAATAATGCAATCTAGCTACAGTAGTGTTTTGAGCGTGAAACAACCTATGGCTAGCTAGGGCTGGAGGCAGTAAGTGTTCTAGTGAACACGGTCCGGCTTCGGCCCAAGTGGGTTGGGCTTCCGCTATTCACAGTGATTCAGTAAGGGGTTTTGACCACAGGTGTTAACGCTACTCCCCCAATTCCCAAGTCAATGATTCAGTAAGCAGTCAAGTCAATGATTCAGTAAAACAGTCGGTATGATCCAAGAAGGATTCCGTGAGTCAGGTGTTGATATAGTAACTACCATGCAAGGAATTTAATTATCAATTAAAACACAAGTTTGGATAGCATGAACTTGCCTTGGTTCTCCGGATGATGTAGACGGGAGCACAATCACGGGTCTGACGTAAGTTCTGAACCCTACATTTATCACATAATACTATTTAGTAACTAGCCTTAGCTACTATTATAAAACACCGACAAATTATTAATTAGTAATACTAGAGACAAAAATATTCATTTTTTAGCAAGTTATTTACTTTTGACTATAAAATACTAAATAAGGGAAAATAATTATTTTATTCATATTACTATTATATTTTATAGAAATTATCATTTATGTTCAAAAACCTATTTTTATATATTTTAATAGAAAATAATATTTTTCTGACTAAGAATTGTCAAATACTATTTTAAAACCAAAAAGTATTATTTTTAGTAAAAGACGAATTTCTAAATATAATATATATAATATATATTTTATTACCAAAATATTTTTTCTTGCCCAGAAATTATTTAATAGTAAACATTTTATTATTAAGGCAGAAATTTATACTTTTATTTATAAAACAAATTCTTTTCACTAGTAAAATCATATTTATTAATAAAGCTTATTTTTCCTATATTCGCTTTAATAAGCCAGAATAATATATTTTCCAAATAATATTTTATCTTAAAATATAATACCTATAATTACTAGATTTAATAATTAAACTACTATAACCAATACATAAACTTATGACTTAATTTATTGGAAAGTACTACAAATAATTAATCTCTAAGAAATAATAATAACTTAATATTTGATGATTAATCAATTATCACCAAAGACTATATTTACTGATTATAAAAAATACTATATAATTAACTACCATAATATATTAATATTCTAATACACAAATAAGTTTATTTAGTCCTATTATGAACCACAAATATTTACTAATGGCCAGTTAATTAATCTAATTAACTACTAATCAACACTAAACCAATTAATCGAATCTAAATAAAGAATTAAACTAAACTATCTCAAGTTGATAGTGTTAACTCTGTCAACTTGGCTGGACATAGAAAAGATTTCTAGAATTGGAAAAGCTTCTGACAAAAAGCCTTACCGAAAATTTGCACGAAGGAGCACCGAGGGGAGGCCTCGAACTCGGAACGGAGCGCCGAAACACCGGAAAGGAGCCGGACACTGACACAGACACAAGAAGCACGGACAAGGGGTGCGAACGCGCGGGGGGGCCGCGCGAGAGTGCTGCCGCGACGGAAGAGCCGCGCGGGGCGCTGTCGGGGGTCGACGGGCTGGCGCGGCATACCGGGGCTGCTGTCGGGCGCGGGGACGCGCTGCTGGTCGCTCGGGTCGCCGGGGTGGCTCGGGTCGATGGTGCGGAACGATGGGGTGAGGGGTCTAGAAAGGACGGGGGCAGTGAGATGAACGCGGCGGTGGTCGCATATTGGAATTTGGTGGAGTGAGGAGGAAGATATGATGGAATTGAGAAATGGGAGAGTTGGGAAGTTTCTGTGAATGGGGAATGGTTTTTGAGAGATTACGTGAAGGGAAGAAGAATGGGACGTAGGATGCACAAAGAGGGGATCTGAGCGGGGGACCGGGTGAGTGGAGAATGGGTAAGTCATGGGTTAAGTGGGTTGGACTTCCAATGGGCTTGTGTTCTGGGTTTAGATGTTGGGCTCACAAATAATAATAAAGCATGCATATATTAATTATATATAAATAGTGGACTTCACAACCTTCCCTTAGAAAATTTCGTCCTCGAAATTTCATCCAATAATAAAAAGAGGGGATAGTACATACCTAGAAAAGATGAGGATGCTTCTCCCTCATCTCGTCCTTTCGCTCCCAGGTAGCCTCGCTTGGGGAGTGGTGACGCCAAGCTATCTTGACTAGTGGGATCACTGCGCGCCTCAATCTCTTCTCCATGCGCTCTATGATTTCTACTGATTGCTCTAGCACGGTGATGCTAGGTCCAACTTCTAGTTCCTTATGATCCACCATGTGGCTCGGGTCCGGTACGTAATGCCTCAGCTGCGATACGTGGAAGACGTTGTGCACGCCTTCGAGACTGGGTGGTGGAGCTACTTTGTATGCTACTTCTTCGATCCTACTCTGTACCTCAAATGGACCAATATAGCGGGACTCAGCTTCCCAGCTTGGCCGAATCTGAGTGTGCCTCTGGTGGGTGATATTCTGACAAATACCTGATCTTTGGCCTCAAATTCCAAGGTTCGACGCCTGCTGTCCGCCCAATGCTACTGGCGGTCTTGTGCAATCCGTAGCGTCTCTCTGATCATCTTCACATTCTCAGCTGCATCTGTAACCATCTCCGGCCCCAAGAAAACTCGATCTCCAACGTCGTCCCATGCTAGTGGAGTGCGGCAACGACGTCCATATAACGCCTCAAACGGTGTCATTTGAATGCTGGCCTGGTAGCTATTATTGCAGGATAACTTTACTAGGTGTAGGTGATCTTCCCAAGATCCACCAAACTGTAGGACGCATGATCTCAACATATCCTCAAGCGTCTGAATCGTCCTTTCGGACTGGCCGTCGGTTTACGGGTGGTACGCCGTACTGAACTTCAGCTGTGTGCCTAAGCTTTCCTGCATGCTCTTCCAGTAATATGAGGTCAACCGGGTATCCCTGTCGGATACAATGCTGACTGGAACTCCATGTAGCCGGTATATGTTCCGCATATAGAGAGCTGCAAGCCTTTCGGTGGATAAACCAACCTTGAAAGGAATAAAATGGGCAGACTTGGTCAGTCCGTCCATAATTACCCAGATAGCTAGAAATATCATATGTGAGATAAACTAGCAGGAAAATTGGTGTCATGGCATATCAAGAAAGGAAACAAGTAAACTCTATAACAGGATATATCGACTAAAAGGAAAAAAAATGTAAATGTAGTGACATGGTAGGTGATGAAGAAAACGAGAAGATATAAGTAATAGACATCTATCTAAGTTTGTTGAAATATTGTGTTCGACATGTGAACGGCTAAGGGATAAATTCGATACCCCACACGTGGAATGTGCAACCGCTATCATGCACGAATAGACCAATGGGATGGAAAGGGTAGTTCATACATCTACTAAGATATTTTTTCGTCCGACTAGTACTCATAGACTCGAATAAGTCACGAACACGGTAATCATGTTAATGGTACTCAAGAAGTATAATATATAGAGATCCATGATACTAACTCGTGTAACAAGTGTGTCAGCAAGCAGGAGAAGTATATGTATAATATGTAATGGAAAAACTATTAGGAATCGAAAGCAATCAGATATGTACCTGCCTGAGATCCTTTGCTGGTGAAACCGATAATACTATTGCGTTCGAAATAGTCTAGTTGGCTTAGGGGTAGCACGCAAAACCAACAAATACCCAACCACTCAGTGAGCCACAAAATTCAACTCCTACAATTGTCTTCGGATGATGAAACAGACATCACCAACATGTTTGGCATAAAAAATGTCTAATTTTGGCTACCCATAAGTCCAATTCTAGACACAGGGGTAAAACGATAATTTTGGGCCAAAATAGTGCCTGCCGTGGGACCCACTTTGCATCGAAAAATGTGCCAGAGTCTATGGTCTCTAAAGTCAATAAAGTATATCCCTACGAGTCCAATTTTCAGATACGAACTCAAAGTTATGTCCAGATTTGTTTTTCGATGAACCGTGTACAAAATCGCCCATTCAGTCGGATCGTGGGCCTGCTAAAATAGCATTCCGATTGACCTTCTCAGAATTGGACCAAACTTGGCCAACAGGACCAAAAAAATGACACGGTCCTATTGGAGCAAGTTTTGTCTTGAGATGACGAACGTGCACAAAGTTATGGGCCAGTTTGTAAAAGGGTCGATACGGAGATTTTTGACGGATAAGGGTTGATTCCGGCGTGCACACACGTCCAAATCAACTTCCGCGAAAGCCCACACGTCTGGGTATACCATACGCGTCTTTCAAAGGAATTGGTACACGATAAAGTGGTCCGATTTGACAGGACGTACCCCGTATCAGGAAAAAGTTCTATGTTTTTTCAAAACAGATTTTATTTTTTAAGTCGGTTTAACTAGATGTATAATAGATGAAATCAAAATCTAAAAACAGCGTTTAGAAGCCGTATAGGTTCTTGGTAAACCTATTTAAGTAGTTTTATAAATTAATCGATGGATCGACGAATAATCGCCTTCCAAAACAGCACCCTAGAATCGAAACTCTGTTCGATTCGGGACAGTTTTTTTTGCCAAGTTGGCGTCGATTTTCTAGGTAATCTAGCACATCTAAATTTAAACTAATTGAAGGAATTAGAAGAGGTTAGGGTTATGTTCAAACCTAAAAAAATGGATCGACAAACGATTGAATAATGTAGGAGATATCGTGCTACGAAGTTGCATAGCTGCTGCTGCTACTGCTGCTCTGGGCTACTGTTGTTGCCATTTTTTTGCTACGCGCGCGCGGCCGCGCGTCTGCCGATGGCCGGCGGTGGCCCAGGCGGCGTGCCCATGGTTGGACTCCGGCTAGGGGTTGTCGTTGGTCTAAAGGTTTTAGGGTTAGGTTGTTTCTCCTACTCTTTATCTCGATATATATATATATAACAGAGGGAGAGATGGGCTGTTGTGCGGGTTTGATTGAGGAAGTGATCTCGCGAGATTTTCACTGGTAAGTTTTTTTTCCCTTCTCTTTTGTATATAAATATATATCTATATAATATTATCATAATTGCTTATATACGCTAAATCTTTTAAAAATATTCTTAAGATATATTATGAAATTCCAACAAAATAATTCATAAGAATTTATTTTTCAACAAATAACTTAGACATAATATTTATTTACCTAGGTAAATCATATCATAAAATTTTTACACATTAATACAATAATAATCCAAAACTAATTATACTAAATTTTATAAGAAGATAACCCCAATAAATCTTAAAAGAACATTCTTAAGAAGTTATCATATACTAAAATAAAATATAAATTTCTTTTTGTAGCAATTATATATATTTATATATAACACTCATAAAAACAATACTTATTTAACCACAACAATAAACACCCTAATTATATTTACACAATAATTATCCACATGGACATCTTTGTACGTACTACATGACTACATTAGTTTGGTTTGGTTCGGGTCAAGTTCAGAATAAATTGGTACAACCGGTTCTCCTAAAAGTCAAATAACCTTAATAATAATTAATTAAATTATTTATAGGGGTCAAGTCGCAACTTTGACGGGTTTTCCTAGTTAGAACACACATGGCTCGGCCTTCCCTACCATGGCTAAAACATTAGTCAAAGCACATGTCTGCAATATCCGTGTCATCATTCCTAGTCACCTTGCACACCAAAACTTAACCATGACTGAGGCCTTCTATAATAATAATTACTTTAGAAAATTATTTATAAATTCCATAAATTCCTATTTAAGCCAAATAAATAATAAAAATATATATATATTTCAAAATTTCGGAAAGAGGGGTTACTACCCATCTTAGAAATAAATTCGTCCTCGAATTTAAATATTATAGACAAGAAAATAATAGGAAGCATTGAACAAAAAGATAACAAATTAGAATTAAAATTATTAGTTTCTATCAAAATAATTTAAAGCATATTATTATAACTCAAAAATATTAGTTTAAAATAATTAGTCATCCCAGTCATTTGAATATTTTATATATATATATATATATATATATATATATATATATATATATATATATATATATATATATATTTCAATTTTTTCACCATCTTCTTTGTTATCATCAGGGTCTTCATTATCATTTTCATCACCTGGGCTTTCGTCACCCCCAATATCAACATTTGGGTTATCATCGCCTTGCGGGTCAATGAGACTCTGATTACCATATGTTGGGCTTTGATGTCCTTCATCATCAGCGGGGTGTTCTTCACCCTCATCAATAGTGTAGCCCTTTTTGGCCGATAAGTCTTGATCTTTTAAGACCTCTATGGGATCTTGGTTAACTCCAGCTTTATCAAGATCAGAAGCGGTATCCATAGGGTCTTCCTCGATTAAATCATCGCTGAGATCACAGCCATCCAAAGCTACTATCCTTTCTTGACCTTCTTGAGAGAGATTAGGAGTCTGGACTACAGAAGGAGCAGCAACATAGGAAATCAAGTCGGTTGAAGGCAATCCCTCCTCTGGAATTGCGGTCTCCGGACCCAAGGGAGTTGGGGACGATAGCATCACTCCTGCTGCAGCCAATATAGTCATAGGAATAGTGATCTTCACAGGCACTGGCTTTGAAGGAGGAATCTGAGAAGTATTCGCTGTGAAGACTGGAGCTGGAATATTAATCAATAAAAAAGGTCAACGTCAATATTCTACTAAATCATGATCGTACTAAAAGAGTACAAATATTACCCTGCGAAGGCAACAGATCCTGTGAAGGTAGTGACGGATCGGGTTGATTTGCAGGCTCCTCTGGCATTGAAGGAATTGGTGAAGCGTCTATTTCTTGTCGGTCCACTCGAGTCACCAATAACTTTCTTCTAGTCTTGCATTGAAGAGGTGCTGGAGGGGATTCTTCAGTTTCAACAGGATCATCTTGCACAATCGACCCCCTACTAGTCTCTTCATCAACAACTCTACTGTGTTTTGGAATCAAAGAGGGAGTTGCCTCTCCTCCTCCAAGAGAGATTCCCGTGTTCATTTGCCTTGTTTGGGTCCTTGTCGTCCTGGCCGTTGGCTGTTCCACAAGAACTATTGTTGTTTTTTCTTCCTGAAGCCTCATGAGGGGGAAGGAGTTCATCTGGGTCTGATGGAGTAGGTGATTCTCCAGTCTTTTACCAACCCCCTTAGCAGAGACTTCTCTTTCCTCTTCTTAAGCGACACATTCAGTGCGTCGTTTACTTCATCGGGAAGACCAACAAGAGAAGCCTCTAGAGGCTTATCAGCAAGGTCATGATCCTCCGCATATCTAAATTCTCGCATAGTGCTAACCCCGATTGTGTCCGTTTAGCGCTTACAAAACTATCAGCCAAGTTGAAACCTTCGAATATTGGCTGAAGTATAAAAATTTGAGTATGTATACAACATACGCGGACCTGTTTTGAAGGTGGCAGTGGGCATTGTGAATATTGCCTTGGTACCCCTTGCATTGTAGTACCTCCAAGCTCTGGCACCATCTATCAAATAACCCTTGGCTTGTAAGCAGGTGGTGGCATTGCCCACGTGCATCTGATCATAGCCAAATTGTCGGGCGAATCGGCTTGGTAAATATGGCTCTAGATAGCATTCATCCTCGAACCGATGCACTAGGTGGGAGGGTCGGATCATCTTTAGCCACATAAAAGTAGGTGGAGTTAGACGGAGAGCCATAGGTTCCAAGTCCATGAGTTGAGGTGGAAGATTTTCATATCCTGGAGGAGGAGGGACACAGTGGAATTCCCATCCGGAACCCATGTTCAAAACCATTCTACACTCTGAAGGGGTGTTTATGTTCCATCGAGTAGTGGCATAACGCCTAATGAAGTCTCCTCCTACAGTACCCAGAGCCGGGTCCATCAGACTGAGATGATGCAACAACAGCCAACCGAACAGATAAGTATAAGGCATCTCAGTACGAGGGAAGGCGTCTCGAGTACTGGGATCGTTCATCATTTTGTCTACAAAAGAACATAGACCTGCATTCAGTCGGCAAGTCATCGTCGAAAGATTGTCCATCTTGTAGCAAAATACTCGACGTACAGCAGCGAATAGTATGCCTCGATGGAATCTATCGATGACAATGGCTCCGGGAATCACGAACCGTCGTATCCATAAGTAGAGAAAACCTGCTAAGGTAGCTTCTCGAGACATTGGTCTACTACCTTGCCTGAGGTAACTCTCAATGGTAGCACCGGCAGTAAATGGATGCCAATCTTCATCCAGTATATCGTCGAAATGTTTGGATTTTTCTATCAACTTTTCGACAGTGCTGCGGTCAAGCAGTTTGAAGAAACAAGGTTCGCAAGCTTGACTCTCATTGATCTTTTCTTCTTGAATGTGGCCCAAAAATAAGTACAGTAGCTATTTAGTCATATATCATGTACCTTTTTGCGGTACTATGATAATAGAGGGTACAAATCATGAAGTGGCACAAAAGCTCTCGAAGACGGCTACCATCTGCGGGTTCTCTTTGGCTAAAGCAGTCAGTTCCTCATTTGTCGGTACGTATTCTTCGTACAGGTTGTCACCCATTGGCAAATGAGAAAGATATTGCATTTCATGAAGCGCAAAGCCAATCTCTCCATGAGGAGTCATGAAAGTGCCGGTTCTGTCGTTATACCGTTCTACCAAAGCCAAAAATAAATTAGGATTGGGATGGATGCCGTAAGCAGTAGTCCAGATTGGATTGTATAGTTCCAGTTCAAGAAACTTGTCTCTAAAGTGATCCAAAGCCCAGACTGCAGCACTGTTCCAGCGTTTCATCTCGGGATTCATCAAGCCTGTCAATCGCATGGCCTGATCTAGATATTCTCCCTCAGCCTTAGCGAATAGATTCACGAAAAAGTGTATTCTGACAAGAATCAGTAGGGATGAATCTTCAGGAGGCACGCAACTTGGTTTTAAGCTTCTCAGGTGGAAACTATAGCTCTCTGAAGTACTGTAGAACATGTCCTTATTTTTGGGACCCAATTTATAGCAGATTCTTCTAACTCTGGCCTGTTGGATTGGAGCCAAGGCCCATGCCATCCGTCGAGAATAACTTGAATGGGCATATCGAGATAGAGATAAGTGTCTCGACATCTCTGTAAGATACATCAATCTGTCTCCGCTCCGATAAATCCTGTTCGCTCGCTTTGATTTGGGCTGAGTTGTTTTCTTAATGGCATCTCCAAACAAGAAAGTCGGTTTCTTGTGGGGTACTTGGTCTAAACTCACAAGAGGTTCAACATTCATCAAATACAATAAACTGTTATCCTCTTGAGACGCTAGCATTGTTCTTCTGGAGTCGGGAAGATCATATTGAGGAAAAGAGACATGGGACAATTCTCTTGATATTTTGATACTCAAAAGGTCGAATCCAGTATATCAGCATTTGGGTCTTCCCTGAGATCAACTGCAAAAGAAGAAATAAAATTTAATTTCAGGAAGAGATTACAAGATCTACATAAAAATATCTAAGTTGAGCAACCAATGCAAGGTGCGCAAGTTCAAGTTTTGCGCGAGTTCGAATTGCGTGAGTTCCAGATTGCACGAGTTCGAATTGTGCGAGTTCTAGTTTGCGCGATTTCATGTTTTGTGCGATATCTGCTTGACATAAGACTTGTTTTAGCACGAGTTTTGAACACAACACAATTTCTAAAAACAAAGTGTGTGATACGATTTGGCCAACACTCTAAAAAGAGGTGGCGCAGATTATGAAATGTGCAGGGTTAACTAGATCTCTAAAAAGAGATGGTCGACGCTGGCATGTTGCACTGCCATCAGGTGGCGCCCAAATTCGATCATTCTCCAACGATCACCTTCGAGTGGTGGGTTCGCCCTCTCGACTCTCGACGACGGTGGCGCATACCGAGGCGCCCTCATCGATGATGCACACGATGTTCCGACGACCAATTTGCCCTTGTCAGCAGCTGATTTTTTTGGTGCCATTGATGATTGTTTGCCATTGAAAATGCGATAAGGTTTTGTTGATTAAAACTTTGGTATTTCGATTACAAACAGAACAGTATACAATGTAGGACTTAGACGTAGTTCTAGGAGTATACTTTTATTTTTATCTGGGAAATGTATCGGTGGAGCGAGTGGTAATGCGTTGACTCCGTTGACGATCTGACGATGATCTTGGATTCTCTGAAGGTCTGGGCTGCTCTGGATGTCGGAGCGTTTGGAGAAGAAGTAGACGTTACATGTCTCTTCTCGTCTCTGTAGGTAGGTATGATGATCTATCTGTCTGTGTGTGTGTGTGTGTCTCTATCTGGATGAAGGAATGATCCCTCTATTTATAGGCAGCAGACTGGTCTGTTCATGCGCGCATATGTAGGATGCGCCTGTACGTGGGAATGCCACGTGGCTGATGCTGTGGGGCGCATGGACGGTGTGGCCTGAGTTGAAGCTGAATCTTGTTTGAACTGCACTATTGGGCTGCAGTGGAGCTGACACGTGGCAGTTGCGAAGATTCGACCGTTGCTGAGATCTTGGGTGGTTGGCACCCATTCGTAGGCAGAACTGAGTCAAATGACACGTGGTGCATGTTCATGGCTCAAAGATCTCGGATTTGGTAGAGGGTGATCTGTCAGGATGCGCCTAGGATCTGGCACATGGGGCGACTTGGTCTATGAAGTTCAGATGTCACAGACAAGTCTGGGCACATGGCTTCTGAGGCGCATGCAGAGCTTCAAGTGTATGGTTGTGGAAGCGCATGCAGAGACTTGGCTTCTGTCTTTTGGGATCAGGAGTAAGTCGGAAGCGCATGGCTTTTAAGGCGCATACAAATTGCTGGGCGCATGGCTGTGGAGGTGCATGCAAGTGATCGGTCGGCCATGTGGCAAGGTAGCTGTAGCCGACAAAGAAGCAAATGATGATGTTGACGTCAGCGACTTTGTTTTCTATAAAAAGTTGCCATCTTTTCAGTGTTCGGGAAGCGTGCTGCCAACTCTGTTATATAACTTTAAATGCTTGATGGGTGACGAGCCTGAGTGGGCGCATCTCCGTACGCCACTGGGCACATGGGTCTATGTTCCACTAGGCGCATCAGTACGGAGCACATGGTGTTGACGAGCGCATCTGCTGTGTGGCACATTTGGTCAGTCTTTGTTGGCTCTTCTGAGTCATCTACTGAATTCTTTGATACTGAATTCGAAGGGGGCAGATTCATCACCATAAATGTAAGTTCATTGCACTGACTTCGAAAAAGTTGCCACTCGGCACATGGGTTTGATTTGCCCTGGCCTATAAGTAGCAGCATGAAGAGAAGTTTTGTTTCTCGTTTTACTTTTCTTCCCAAACAGAGATGAACTCGACCGGTCCTCCACTTTGGCGAGATGCTGAACTGTGGATTGCTGATCGCCTTGTTCGAAGAAGTTTTGATGATAAACTCCTTCAGAAGACTGATATGCGTCGAGAATGGACACGATAGTAGTATTCTTCTATGAGATAGCATTGGGTGCCAAGTTGAATGCATGGTTTGGGTTTAATGTGCCCAAGCCTCATTATAATGGAAGAGCTCAGGCTGGCAAATGTGCCTATGTGTTGACGATGAAGTGATTCACTCTGACGGGCCAGAGTGATGCGCTGATAGACTAATGTGCTGGGCTGAGACGATGCGCCTAGCTGAGACATCAGAGTGATGCGCCTAGTTGAGAGTAGGCTGTTACAAAGTCTTCAATTGGCATTATGTTTGCGAGATAATGTCAGACAGGTGCAGCAGATTGAAGTTGCTGGAACATAGACTGCCTTGGTGGTGGAGCCACTGTTTTGTGGCAGCAGCAGTTGATGGCGACCGTAGCACAAGTATGCCCTGCGATGGGCGCATCGTGCTTAATGGTCAGCTCTTCTGATCTGCGTTTGTGAGTGATCACATTACGCAAATCATGAGGGGAGAGTTTCACTTTCACACCCCCTTTAGGTGCATGGCGAGGTTAAGTGTCGGAGTGATCATGTGAATATTGTACCCCCTGATCCAGTTCCAGCGCATGAGATACGCCCAGATCATTGGTGCGGAAGCAACATGTATTGCGACTTGAACCCACTTCATGCGCACAACCCACATGGGCGTATGGGTTCAAAGTCACAAGTTTTGCCTCGCACGACTTGGGTCCAAACATAGAAGATGCGCCCAAACGAGACGAGGACTTTGAGAGTCGGCTCGTATCTGGTGCAAACGCACCAGAGTCAACTCTGTACAGTTTACCATTGGTTGCGTGCATGATTTTGAGTGCGCATCTCTGGTTCACTGTGGGCGTAGCACATTTGGGACGCATGGCCCGTGCTGCCTTGGATTTCTTCGTAGTAGCCCAACTTTTTCTTGCCAAGATGACAAGTGAAGAACTTGCAGCCGATCCAGAAGAAGAAAAGGCACTGTTGCAACTTTTTGTGGCTCGAACGGGCTCCCTGAAAACGGGCTCCCTTTTCTTTTTTATTTTGGTGCCCTTTTCAAAGCAGGCAAGGGGGTTCTTTATATAGAGTGAAATGAGACTTCTCCTCTTCTCCTTTTCGATGTGGGATTAAAAGTAATATTCCTTTTTCATGCTTCTACAAGACCCCCTTCAAAGTTTTTAAAACTTTTGGACAAGTTTTGAAATACTTTGAACAAGAAGCATGGACAGTAAAGCTGTTTAGGTGCGACAATCCTATCAGAGGTAGTATGGAGATTTTGATACTTCCACTGGGGATTTTATGTGGACTTATCATCCTTGGCGTACCTTGGTTTCTAGGTACATATAATAAGTTTCGAAAGGAGGAAACTGACATATTTACTCAGAGGTGATATGGACGTGGTAAATATGGGTTAAGGATAGAGCTTTCCTACTCAAAGGTAATATGGACGTGGTAGGAGTGAACTCTGTAGGGATGTATAGAATAACTCAGAGGTGATATGGACGTGGATGTTCTATGATTGACGTACAACAACGCGGGAATTGTTGTATGGGATGTTTATTCAGAGGTAATGTGG
Organism: Iris pallida; assembly: GCA_029216955.1. NCBI lineage: Eukaryota > Viridiplantae > Streptophyta > Magnoliopsida > Asparagales > Iridaceae > Iris > Iris pallida. The sequence goes on along the minus strand of JANAVB010003400.1, from coordinate 38,375,760 downwards.
ACATGGTAAACGTAGTAATGAGCATGATCCTACGTAGTATAGAATTCTACTTTGTGGGGTGTAGAGAAGTAACTCAGAGGTGATGTGGACATGGTTGTTCTCCTACTGGGGATGCAATGGAACAACTGGGTTCCAGAAGCACTTGATTGTCAGGGAAGGGAGGCGAACTCGGTTTATCAAGTTAACAAATTCTCTTGTTGGGTAGAAGGAAGTACATTTTGAAGGATGTCAAGAGTAGTACTTCTTTAGGAACTTGCCGTTGATGGGCATCATGAACAAGTGTCCATTAGGTTGAGCGAGATGGTAAGCACCGTTTGAGTATACCGTCTCTATAATGAAGGGTCCTTCCCATTTGGGTTCGAACTTTTCCAAATTTTTGTAGGTCATCACCATCGGTCTCCTGACTGCCAGAACCAGGTCGCCTACTTGGAAAGTCCTCTGTTTGACTCTTCTGTTGAAAGTCTGTGAAATGCGGGCTTGATAAAGTTCGATGCGCTGTTGAGCCAAGAGACATTTTTCATCCAGCACTTCCAACTCTTGCAGATGGCGACGTTGATTATCTTCTTCCGTCAGCTGTTTCATGATCGCCACTCGGAGTGAGGGTATCTGGATCTCTAGAGGCAGTACTGCTTCGCTTCCATAGACCAAAGAGAATGGTGTGTTACCTGTCGGGGTCCATACCGTCGTACGATAGGCCCAAAGGCTTCACCGAGCTTCTCGTCCCAGTCGCGCTTGTTGGGTGACACGACCTTTTTGAGTAGCTTGACGATGGTTTTATTAAAAGCTTCAGTCAATCTGTTTGCTGCTGGATTGTAGGCGGTTGATGCCACATTCTGAATACGATTCTTGTCGCAAAATCTAGTAAACACATGGCTGATGAATTGTGGACCGTTGTCGTGGATGATCCTCCGGGGCACCCCAAAATGGTAGTTGACGTGATGCTTTATGAAGTTGATCACCTTTGAGCTTTTTACCTCTGTCAATGGTACTGCTTCTGCCTATTTAGAGAAGTAGTCGGTGATTGCTAGGATAAAGCGGTGTCCCCTAGATGAGGGAGGGGTGATAGGTCCTAGTATGTCCATGTTCCAGGCTTCAAATGGCCAAGAGGCGACCGTAGGATGTAGAGGCTCTAACGGTCTGTGGATAAAGTCGGCGTGTAGCTGGCAAGCACGACATTTCTTTGCATACTCGACAGCGTCAGCCATCATGGCAGGCCAGTAATAGCCCATGCGTCGAAGTCGGTTCTGTAGTTTAGGACTGGGTTGGTGAGCTCCACATGTTCCGTCATGGGCTTCTCGAAGAGCTTAGGCTGCTTCTTCGTTTGATAGACATCGGAGGAGAAGTCCATCGTAGGAGCGTCGGTACAGCATTTTAGTGGCCATATCGTAATAGAACCGGAGCGAACGTCTTCTGACTGAGACTGCTTCTTTTGGGTCCTCCGGGAGAATTTCGTAGACGGCAAAGTCGATGAATGAGAACCTTCAGTCTCTGACATTGATACTGGCGTCTGTAGACATGGCATGGTTCGCCCACATGCACAGATTATTTCTGGGGCATGCCAAATTTTGGCCCACCATTGTAATGAAGTGTTACGTGCCGACCGGTGCTGCTAATGAGGCAGTGAGGCCGTCCAGAGCGTCAGCTTCTAAGTTTTGGAGCCGAGACACATGTTTTATGAAGAATTCAGCGAAGGTTGAGATGATGTCCAATGCTGCTTTGTGATAAGAGACTAGGTCTTCATGGCGGACCTCGTATTATCCTCAAACCTGATTAACGACGAGCTTCAAGTCGCCGTGCGACTCGAGGTATTCTACCCCCAGCTGTTTTGTTAACTGGAGTCCTATGATGAGGGCATTGTACTCTGCAACATTGTTGGAGCATGGCTCTGAAAGGGAATAGGCGCACTGAATGACCAACTTGTCGGGGGAGATCAGGACTACCCCCACTACTGCGATGATCTGGCCTTTGGGGCCTGTTCTTGAAGCACCGTCGAAGAACATCCGCCAAACGGGGTTCTCTTCGGTAATGTTTGATTCTCGCACTTCATCTTGAATGTCTTCATAGAGTTTGGACGATTCTGGAATTGGGTGCACGGCTAGGAAATTGGCCAGTGCTTGGCCCTTGACAGCCTTTTGTGGGACAAATACCATGTCATTTGGTGTCAATAGTATCGTCCAAGTAGCCAATCGGCAATTTAGCGCTCCCGGCTTTGTCATGAGGACTCTGAGCGGATTGACTCGGGAGATGACGTGAATTCTCTGTCTTGAGACATAATGACGAGTCTTCTGGACGACGAATACTAGAGTTAGACATTCTTTTTCGACGGAGTTGTACCGGTGTTCGGCCCCGATCATTGTCCTACTGAGGTAGTATATGGCTTGCTCGTGGCCCGCATCATTGTTCTGGGCCAACAAAGTGCCAAGGGAATAGTCCATTGCGCGGACATAGAGCAGAAATGGTTTGCCTGCGATGGGTGCCACTAAGAGTAGGGGGCTCGTCAGATAAGCTTTAATGTCGTCAAAGGCTTTCTGTCACTCTTTCTCCAGACATAGGAGACTCCTTCTTCATGAGCTTGGTGAAGGGTTGGCATTTCCCGGAAAGGTTCGCGATAAACCTTGGGATGTATGCGAGACGTCCCTGCAGGCCTCGAAGTTCTCTAAGGTTCTTCGGAGGGTCCATGTCAAGGATGGCTTTGGTCTTCTCGGGGTCGACATGTATGCCTTTTGCTGTGATAATGAAGCCCAAGAACTTTCCACTGGAAACTCCAAGGAAGGATTTGGCGGGGTTCATCTTGAGCTGATGTGCCCGCATGAGATCGAAGACTGTCTTCAAGTCTTGTAGGTGATCGCCTCGAAGATGGCTCTTGACGGCGATATCGTCAAGATAGCATGCAACTGTTTTGCGGAGGTGCTGGCGGAAGATGGTGCTTATAGCCCTTTGGTATATGGCACCTGCATTCTTCAACTCAAAGGGCATTACTGTGTAGCAGTACACCTCCTTCGGAGTCCTGAACGACGTGTGCTTTTTGTCGTCTGGGAACATCTTGATCTGGTTGTAGCCTGAGTACCCGTACATGAAGGACATGCGCTCGAAGCCACATGTATTGTCGATCATTACGTCAGTGATCGGGAGTGGAAACTCGTCCTTCGGGCAAGCCGAGTTGAGGTCCCGGAAGTCAATGCAGACTCGGATCTTTTCGTTCTTCTTGGTGACGGGGATGACGTTGGCTACCCACTCCGGATGTTGCTCTTCGCGAATAAACCCGCTGGCCTGGAGTTTATCTACTTCTTTGTCAATAGCGTCCATAATATTGGGACGAAAGCGTCGCTGTTGCTGCTTAATGGGCTTAGCGCCAGGTAAGATATTAAGCTTGTGCATTGTGACTTATGGGTCAAGCCTCGGCATGTCTTCATAACTCCAGGCGAAGACATCGATGTATTCTTTGACCAATTGGACCAAAGATTCTCGGTCCTTTCCTGCCAAGCTCTTGATGATAAAAATAGGTTTAGATGAAGATCCATCCCCGAGGTCGATCTGCTCAACTTCGTCTTCGCTAGGGGGTTCTCGTAATTCAAAGCGATATTCCCATTGTGCGCCTAGGCGTTGAGCCCAGGGTTCTTCTTCGAAGAACTCTATTGTTTGATTGTCAACTTTATCTTCTGAAGGATGTACAGACGTCATATTGGCTGACAGCACCTTCCTGAAGATTGAGCCGACGCTGGCGTCGGAGTCCCAAGTTGAAGCCTCAGACGAGTGAGTGTGTGCGACATCTTCTGCTTCTGAACTTTCTGGGGTTGTTGGGGGCGTGATGTAGCCCACCCCCCCCCCCCCCCCGTCGAGTACGGTGATAATACTCTTGTGGCTTCCCTTTCGGAATAGGGAGTCGTAAGGGAAGACGTCGGCCCTTGCCATAGTTTAGACCCTGGCCGCTTTTCAGGTTGTAGCCCATCTTTTGGATGAGATACTTGGCTCAATCATTGTAACGGTAAATTTGCATTCTGCCAGTGTCGGGTTCTGGCAACATCGGTGGAAGGTCTTGGTGACGCTCGACTTTACCGAAGATGTTAGATTTCTCGTCCTGGTTCTGAGGCGGGGCTATATAACAGACTCCTTGGTAAAGGACGACTCGATTTACATGATTAACAGTCGTTATTTGTGTTTGTAACGACTGTAGAGCATTATCTAGAACATACATGGCATTCCAGTGTAGAAGACTAGAATAATTGAAAGACACCCTTTTATTGATAAAATATGGGATCTTGTCCCGAGGGATTACATCGTCAAGGGACGGTGCATCCACATTGGCGGATATGTACTCTCCCAGTTCTTCGTCAGTGAGTACTGGAGCAGCCTGAGGTGGTTCTGGAGAACCTATTGGGAGCTTGGCCTTTGTCGGCTCTGGTGCCGATAGAGATACATGGACCTTCTCGTGAAGCTTAAGAGGAGATGGAGACTGAGGAGGTCTGCCTTTAAGCTGCACCTTGAGAGGTGCCTCAATTGGTGTTCCGGTGACTGGTGCCTTCCCATATAGTTTTGCTACGAGAGGAGCCGACACTTGGGAAGGCTTCCCCTTGAGTCGTATCTTCAAAGGGGCTTCAGTGGATGCTCCGCCTGGAGAAGTTGGTGCCCTCCCACGAAATTTGACCACTATAGGAGACGATGTTTGAGGCGGCTTCCCCTTGAGTCGCACTTTCAGGGGAGCGTCGATTGTTATCTCTGCCTCCAAGTCAGCTTCGGCTTCGACTTCATTATCGGCATCGTTGGCTTCATCTTCGAGATGAATCGATTTGTACAGATCAGAGTCGGTGAAGAAGGCCTCAATCCCTCTGAAAGGATCGACATCAGCGAAATCTGTTCGGACTATGCCGTTGGTGGATACGTACTTCATACATTAATGGAGATTGGATGGTACCACCATGTATTCGTGTAGCCATGGCCGCCCTAACAAGACGTTGTAGTTGACGTCCGCATCCACAACATAACAAGTCACTTCAGTCTGAAGATCACCGATATGACACTTCAGCCGGATCTTTCCCAGCGGCTCACTTTTGTTGGCGTTGAAGCCACTGATTGTAGTGTGGGATGCTGTCAGACGATGCATCGGTATCTCCAACGTCTGGAGCAGAGTTCAGGGGATAATGCTCAGAGAAGAACCCTGGTCGATCTGCATTCGATCCACCTTGATGGCACCAACGTACCATGTGTAATACAGTGGTCTGTTGTGCCTATTATTCTTGAGTAGCATGTCTTGTTGAGTGAATGTGATGTTGGGGATGATCTCCCCCACACTATGGCAGTGTGGACATGCTGCTGGATCGTCCTCAGGCTGCTTGATCTGACTGATGAAAGATTCAGCATCCTTCAGGGCTTCGCCGAGAGCCTCCTGAGTATCTTTAGACAGGCGGAGGAGCTCGAACAAGGACAGCCGAGCTGGGGTACTGGCAAGTTGTGCCAGTATGTCGAAGTTGTGGGGTTTAGTTAACCGCGAAGCGTTGTCTCTTCATAGAGGCCAGTCGAAGCGGGCCTCCTTATGCTTCTGTTTGTCAGCTGCTGGAAGTAGGGAAACACCTTCACCTTGAGAAGCCGAGGTGGTGACGGGAGATGCCACTTCGACAGGGGCTTCCTCAGGCTGAGCGTTCTGCTGTGAACGCGTTTATACAGGAAGTGCCTCCTTGGGAGAGGAGGTCACCATTCGGTAAGACTTGGTCTTCTTACCTTTAGCTTTGGAGGTAGAATGTACCCTCGGTTGAGTCAGTTCCGGAGCGAGATCTGGGTGAACCCACATGATTTTTCCCCGAGATGTGGTGAGTGGAATCAGTCCGCTCACGTTGTCATGAGTCGGTGGAAGGTTGACCACCTCCAATGTCGCCTTCGGGATGGGGACAACACCGTCTTGAGTTGTAGTAGGCGGTAAGGTGTCGAACTGGAGCGACACCATGTTGGCCGAGACTGTCTTCTCCTCGTAATCGACTGAGATGACGTTCGCATTGATCATGCGTTGTATATAGTTCTTGAGGATGTAGCGGTCTTGAGTTGGATGTCCAACGAACCGATGGTAGTGACAGTATCTCGGGTCGCCTACTCTGTCCACCTCGTTAGGACGCTTAGGATCAAGCAACTTGATGTTGTCGCTCTGTTTCAGCATCTCGAAGAGTTCTAAGGTATCCTTGTCGTTGAAAGAGTAGACCTCCTTCGGCCTCGGTGCTGGTGGAGGCTTCTAAGCGGGCCCCTGTGTGCTTTTCGAAGCATTGACAGTCAATGTCTGCTTTCCTTTCGCCTCGTGCCCACTGTTGCAGGTAGCAGGCCGTTTCCCTTTGTCATTAAAGGCGGGGAAGTTAACCCCCAGAAGGCGAGCAATACGTGCCTTCTTCTCAACAGCTTCGGCCCCGATGATCAATGAACTCCAATCGGGAGGCTGGGTGGAGTCGAGCTAGAGCTTGATTGTAGGAGTCATGTTCATGCTGCAGTCATCGATCAGTGTATGTTCTGGCATACTTGGAGGCAACCTTAAGCATGCTTGTCAGAAACTTCGATGAAGGCTCGAACAGTCTCCTTCTCTGTTTGGCGCACTTCTATAAGAGATGACATGGTCATGTCCTTCCCACCGTCGTAGAATCGGTCGAGAAAGAGGCGTGTCAAGTCATCGAAGGATGATATGGAGTGGTCAAGAAGACTGCAGTACCAGTCGTTAGCGACTCCCTTCAATGCCCCGATAAATAGGCTGGTGAGTAGGGCGTCTTCCTTTGGGAGATGTCCCGTTTGAGAATAAAAGTAGGTCAGATACCGGCGAGGAGAATCCTTTCCATCATGTAACGCCCCAGTCCCAAAATACTTAAGACTATGTACGTAGACATGACAGCTGTATACATACGAAGTATACTCCAATGTGTGAAATCCCCGTATGTATACATAAGCTGTAAAATGCAGTAAATCAGGATAACTAAATCTCATCCACAGAAATAAAGAATAATAATATAATCACTATGAATTTGTTATTTGTACATATAGTTGGGCGGAGACAAATCTACTACTAACTATTTTAAATGAGAGAAAATATACAAGGAAATGATCGATAAAAATGGCAAGACGAACCAAGAGCAATTATCTTCGAAGGAATGGAGAGGATCACGGCCTAGGCTAGAACACCTGCGAAAAAGTCACAAAGCACACACCTGGAGAGATCACCAGGTCCTCAGAGGTATGTAACAAGATACATAAAGAACATGCCATATAATCTGTTATATAAAATAAATAAAAGGAAAGGTGCATGCAATAGGGTGCCTAACCATTCTACAGTGATAATGCAGTTAAGAACAAACCTTCAACGCATGGGCACTTTGGCTACAGGAAAATCGGTATGGTCCCTCTAGGATACCAGGGATCTCAAAGCATAACATTCATCGAATGACAGAGGCCAGTAGGATCAAAGCCTAACATCCATCGAATGTCAGAGGCCAGCGGGATCAGGAGTAGGAAAGTGCAAACGTGGCCCATACGTTAAGGACAACTGGGGAATGCAGTCAACACTACGTTTCCCTGGCAGATGTGCTGTACTGGCGGGCGCATCTTTCTTGCTGAGAACGTCAGCAGGAAGGGTGTGCTGCGGTGGTGCATCCCCTTCAGTAGAGGTGCTTGGCGCATCTCCTTTGTGCACCCAGACATGGCAAATCTTCTTCGGCTTTGGCAGCCGCTTCGAAGGACTTGCGCTGCCTTCAGAGATGAACTCCTCATACGCTTGTTGATTGAGGCGCACCACGATTGTCTTGTGGGAGGAGCCAAGCTTGATGTCGTCGGATTGTGACACAACTTTCTCGTCAGAAGAGAAAGAAGTCCCCAGCAGAGTCGCCAGCTTGTTTGCCATCGAAAATGCGACAAAGTTTTGTTGATTAAAACTTTGGTATTTCGATTACAAACAGAACAATAACAATATAGGACTTAGACGTAGTCCTAGAAGTACACTTATGTTTTTATCTGGGAACTGTATCGGTGGAGCGAGTGGTAATGCGTTGACTCTGTTGACGATCTGACGACGATCTTAGATTCTCTGAAGGTCTGGGCTGCTCTGGATGCCGGAGCGTTTGGAGGAGAAGTAGACATTACGTGTCTCTTCTCATCTTTGTAGGTAGATATGATGATATATCTGTCTGTGTGTGTATATCTCCATCTGGATGATGGAATGATCCCTCTATTTATAGGTAGCAGACTGGTCTGCTCATGCGCGCATATGTAGGATGCGCTTATACAGGAGAACACCACGTGGCTGATGTTGTGGGGCGCATGGACGATGCATCCTGAGTTGAAGCTGAATCTTGTTTAAACTGCACTATTGGGCTGCAGTGGAGCTGACACGTGGCAGTTGCGAAGATTCGGCCGTTGCTGAGATCTTAGGTGGTTAGCACCCATTTATAGGCAGAACTGAGTCAAATGACACGTGGCACGTGTTTATGTCTCAAAGATCTCGAATTTGGTGGAGGGTGATCTGTCAGTATGCGCCTAGGATCTGGCGCATGGGGCAACTTGGTCTATGAAGTTCAGAGGTCACTGACAAGTCTGGGCGCATGGCTTCTGAGGCGCATGCAGAGCTTCAAGTGCATGGCTGTGGAAGCACATGCAGAGACTTGGCTTCTGTCTTTTGGGATCAGGAGTAAGTCGGAAGCGCATGGCTTTTGAGGCACATGTAAATTGTTGGGTGCATGGCTGTGGAGGCGCAAGCAATTGATCGGTCAGCCACGTGGCAAGGACAGCTGTAGCCGACAAAGAAGCAAATGATGATGCTGACGTCAACGACTCTTCATTTTCTGCAAAAGCTGCCAACTCTCCAGTCTTCGGGAAGTGTACTGCCAACTTTGTAACATAGCTTTAAATGCTTGATGGGTGACGAGCCTGAGTGGGCACATCTTTGTATACCACTGGGTGCATGGGTCTATGTTCCACTAGGCGCATCAGTACAGAGCGCATGGTGTTGACGAGCGCATTTGCTGTGTGGCGCATTTGGTCAGTCTTTGTTGGCTCTTCTGAGGCATTAATGACTTCTTTGATGCTGAATTCGAAGGGACAGATTCATCACCATAAATGCAAGTTCATTGCACTGACTTCGGGGAAGTTGCCACTCGTCGCATGGGTTTGATTTGCCCTGGCCTATAAGTAGCAGCGTGAAGAGAAGTTTTGTTTCTCGTTTCACTTTTCTTCCCAAACGGAGATGAACAAGACCGGTCCTCTTTGGCGAGACGCTGCACTGTGGATTGCTAATCTCCTTGTTCGAAGAAGCTTTGACGATGAACTCCTTCAGAAGACTGAGATGCGCCGGGAATGGACACGATAGTAGTATTCTTCTATGAGATGGCATTGGGTGCCGAGTTGAATGCATGGTTTGGGTTTGATGTGCCCAGCCTCATTATGATGGAATAGCCCCAGGCTGGTAGATGCGCCTATGCCTTGACGAGGAAGTGATTCGCTCTGACGGGCCAGAGTTATTCGCTGATAGACTAATGCGCTGGGCTGAGACGATGCGCCTAGCTGATACATCAGAGTGATGCGCCTAGTTGAGAGTAGGCTATTACAAAGTCTTCAATTGGCATCATATTTTCGAGATAATGTCAGAAAGGTGTAGCAGATTGAAGTCGCTGGAACACAGACTGCCTTGGTGGTGGAGCCACTGTTTTGTGGCATCTGTAATTGATAGCGACCATAGCACAAGTATGCCCCGCGAGGGGCACATCGTGCTTAATGGTAAGCTCTCCTGATCTGCGTTTGTGAGTGATCACATTACTCAAATCATGAGGGGGGAGTTTCACTTTCACACCCCATTTAGGCGCATGGCGAGGCCAAGTGCCGGGGTGGTCATGTGAATGTTGTACCCCCTGATCCTGTTCCAGCGCATGAGATACGCCCAGATCATTGGTGGGGGAGCAACATATATTGCGACTTGAACCCACTTCATGTGCACAACCCACGTGGGTGCATGGGTTCAAAGTCACAAGTTTTGCCTCGCACGATTTGGTTCCAAACGCAGAAGATGCGCCCAAGCGAGACGGGGACTTTGAGAGTCGGCTCGTAGCTGGTGCAAACGCACCCGAGTCAACTCTGTACAGTTTACCATTGGCAGCGCACATGATTTTGAGTGCACATCTTCGATTTAATATTGGCATAGCACATTTGGGGCGCATGGCCCGTGCTACCTTGGATTTCTTCGTAGTAGTCCAACTTTTCCTTGCCATGATGGCAAGTGAAGAACTTGCAGCCAATCCAGAAGAAGAAGAGGCACTGTTGCAACTTTTTGTGGCTCGAACGGGCTCCCTAAAAACGGGCTCCATTTTCTTTTTTTATTTTGGTGCATTTTTCAAAGGAGGCAAGGGGGCTCTTTATATAGAGTGAAATGAGACTTCTCCTCTTCTCCTTTCCGATGTGGGATTAAAAGTAATATCCCTTTTTCATGCTTCTACAATGATGATCGGAGAAGCTTCTGAGATTGGAGGAAGAAGACAAAGAGTTTGGAAGAAAATAACTTTTTTACTAAAAAGTAAAAAATTTCTTTCTTAAACTGCTATTTATAGCCTAAAGCTACTTGCGACGGTTGTGCAACCTACACACAAAACTCGGAGTTGGTTACCATGCTGTCACGCGCCACTCATATTGATCACTTCTATTTCAAAGTATTTCAAAATTTAAAATTTAAAATCGTTCAACTTTGAAAACTTTGAAGGGGGTCTTGTAGAAGATCAAAAATGATTAGGCGCCATTCATAAAATGGCACCAGCATCAAAATAGTGCTGGTCACTAAGGTGATCGAGACTCAGGTGGCGTCGATCATTTGGGTGCGCCAGCACCATGTGGCAAGCTTCCTCGAGAAGCTATAAAATCGTCATAATGACTGACGGCTCGTCAGTCGAAGGAAATCCCTTCGAATTCCGAGCAACGCGGCGTTCGAGGAGACTGTGTCAGTCTCTACAATTAATGCTGACAGCTAGCTCGCGCTAGCTATCATTTGACACGAGATAATTAATTACCACAGAACTGACAGACTGAGTTATAAAGGGGCGCCAGTTATCAAGTTGCATTTGGCGCCTCCCATAAAATTGGCACCACCTAGTCAATTTTCATTCAGAAGCCAGATGACGTGGCTCACATGCCACTAATCCGAAGAACGTGTCCACTACACTGCCTACGACCATGCACATCTCTCTCACAGAATGCCATGCGTCCCCAGCAGTTCAAGTAACCGTTCGCGCAACCGAGTGAATGGTACGCAAAATGCAGTACGTGCCACTCAGAATAACTGCTTGACAGTTATTTTAAAACTCTATAAATAGAGTTTCAAATCAGTTCTAAGGAATCACTAATGATCATAATCTCCTGACAAAGTGCTGCTGCATTCTCCAGAGGCTCGTGTTTTCGATATCACATCGTCCAAGGGATAAAGTGATGGTCTTCAGATCAGATTCCTACAGTTGTACTTCCCAGAATCAAATTTTACTCTTGTACTTTTTTTTCTTAGTTTGTAAACTAGTTTTCTTGTAAAACTTTTGTTCTCGCAAACAAATACATTTACACAATAATTATCCACATGGACATCTTTGGACGTACTACATGACTACATTGGTTTGGGTTTGGTTCGAGTCAATTTTGGGTTAAATTGGTACAACCGGGTCTCCTAAAAGTCAAATAATTTTAATAATAATTAATTAAATCATTTATAGGGGTCAAGTCTCAACTTTGACGGAATTTGCTAGTTAGAACACACATATGGCTAGGCTTTCCCTACCATGGCTAAAATATTAGTCAAATCACACGTCTACACTATTCGTGCCATCATTCCTAGTCATCTTGCACACCAAAACTTAAGCATGACTGAGTCCTTCTATAATAATAATTACTTTAGAAAAATATTTATAAATTCCATAAATCCCTATTTAAGCCAAATAAATAATAAAAATATATATTTCAAAATTTCGGGAAGAGGGGTTACACTTGAGATCACCAACATGTTCCATGGTTCTACGGCTCAAAGTAGGATGCTCTAACTATAACATTAGGTGAAGACTTTGGTATCCAAACTTGGATCCATATTGTTTAGCTTTGGGAACCCAGGTATATACTTTTATATCAACCATCTTTCTAGTACTGCACTAATGTAAAATGTGTCATTTCTGTCCATAATAGTGACATGTAGTATGGACATTAGTGCGCGGTGCAGCAAAGTATGAACTTGATGCGGTGTGATATTTCTTGTGTGGATACTTGTAATAGAATGCGTAATTGTATAAAGCTTTAGCTTTGCTTACTTCCTTTGTAAAAAGATCTATCGTATGACTTTGTGCTATGTCACGTGTCTTGTGTTAGACTAAGTCATAGGTTGTATTACCTGCTTTTTCAGTCTAATCTTTAACTTTTTAGAGTTAGTATAGATATCATCATATTTAACACCAAGAGCATCAATTCTACATAAAGCAATAGAGTTATTCTTCTTTCCTAATTCTAGTTCCTTCTTAAGTTCAGCATTTTATTGAGTTCTTTTCTCAATGCATTCAAGTCCTCATGCAGTCTAAACTTAAGTATGGAAATCTCAATAGAACTATCAGAAGTAGAAGTGTCTCTAGCATCATCCACTAAGTAAGTAAGTTTTCATTATCAAGCTTATAAGATAGAATACCTTTTCTAGCTTGCTTATACTTATTTCTAAGCTTCTTGTACTCATCAAATAAATCATGGAAAGCATCAGACAATTCATCATAAGAAAATTCATTCTCTTCAAATAAAGGATTATCTTGTACCTCATTTGTGTATATTGCCATAAGGCGTGGAATTGTACTTTCATGGGGGCTTTCTTCTTCTTCGGAGTCGCTTGCATCTGTAAACCCCTCTAGATATATATATATATATATATATATATATATATATATATATATATATATATATTAATACTAGGATTTTTTTAATTAGAATTAATAAATAATTATTTGAGTGCATTGTTTTATTATTGACTCATATGCACTTTCTCTTAGTTTAGCTATAAGTAGCACAACACTAGCTATTTTCTCCCAAGAAAATTTGTATACATGACCTAGTCGAGTCCCTCTACACTTCTATAATTTATGTCCCACTCAAGTATGTCTTTTTGTGCTTCATTGTAATTGCACAACATTCATATATAAAACCGTAGTTTAATATTTGACCATAAACCTACGTCCGTTCCAATCGAAATCGGAGGCACAATTTTGACCCGAACCTTTCGAACCATAGGAGCGTCATATTTTAGACTAACCCTATAGCACTCATTTAGCTGATGTCCCACTCAAATGGACCCCTACATGCTCTCTAAACACCCATAAACCAATAGGATATTTATATAGAAATTTGGTTTCAACGGGGTTATAGTAGTTTATCGGCTCGTCGAAATCGACCGAACCAAGAGCCAAATGGTACTCCAACTCAAACCTAGCTTGTAGGGGACCTTGTAACGACCCGCTCTGCCTTAGCGGAACGCCGATTCAAACGACAAGTTCAACGACTCAAACGAGCCGTCGACCCGAAGAGTTGGCCTCGACCAGATGTAGAATCGATGCAAGGCTTGCATTGGCCCGTCAAGATGAATCCAGACTTAGACTGTCAAAGGCGCGCTCGAAGTATCGCTCGGCCGATGCGAACATCGCTAAGGTGGGTGGCTCCGATGAACCCGTCTTTGCTTAGCCTAGACACATAATAATACGGACACTATCACGAGAATCGCTAGGCGATAACACCGTGCATGCTAATAAATGACTCAACGCACCTAGCTAAGGGAATAATCCCATCTTGTATGCTTGTATAGAATATGGAAAGGAACTTGGAAAATGTGAACTCTCGCACCGCGCTCCACGCTCGTGCTAAGGCACAAGCTTACGTTTATGTTCCTTATGCGACCAACAATGAAACATTGAATGGGTTACAACAATGAAACGGGAAGACTATCAATATTGTCGTTCCGAGTAGAGTATAGCTACATTGAAAGACTATGGGACCGATGGGTCGCCAAGGCGACTCCCGCACTGGGAGTTGCGTAATGCGTGAATGAATGAATCAACGAATAAATGAATGAATGAATGAATACGTGAATGAATCGATGAACGAATGAACAAGTGAAAGAAAGAAAGAAAAGAAAGAATACATGAAAGATAAGAAAGGAAAGAATGGTTAGCGACAGGTGTGATGGGCACGTGGAACGGGGCTCGCTACCCGCGCTGCACGGACGCCAACCTGGTCGATAACGCATTATGGCTAAGGGTTAGCCTACGGCTCGGAGATAGCCGCTAAGTTTAAAATGTCAAGATAATACGAAATGGTCGTGGACAAACGGCACGGGCGATGGGGGGGAATACCGTGGCCGTGCAGTGATTCTGCGGCACGGGCGTTGTGTGGAGTATACCGTGGCCGGCCTAGGCGGAATCAAAAGTCGGGGCTTACGGGCTGCCTGGGTACGGGCTTGGGCACCGGGAGACGTAAGTGCAGGGTATTTCAAGAGACTTAACGGGGTGTACCAGCCATCACCCTATGCTAAGTTGAGAAATACCAAGGAGAAATGTCCAAAATGGCTTGTAAAGCCAGCGACCGGTGCATATAGATTAAGTGGACTTTACTGGTGGCTATCCACGTGCAAGTCCTTGCATTGAAATCAAAGTAGTCTAAGTTAAATGAACAAGCGCCTACTGAACGGCTTGAAACGTATCACACCAAATAACAAAGAGTGCTTCATGCAAATGAGTTAGATAACGTGCCCACGACATGCTAGGACCCGAGACAGGGACACGCCCTTGATATTGAAAGTTACATGAGACACGTTAAGTTATTTCCTTATGAATTGTTGACTAACTTGGTTTACATGCGACAGGGAAGGCCAGACGGTAAGTATGGGTAAGTCGTACATGTATTTCCGTACGACACTTGAATTTGACAACACGGGATAGGTTATGACATATGCCATGAAATTGATCCTAAGGCAAGATTAGAAAGACAATGAATGATAGAGATGCACAAAAGTAAATGGAACGTGTTTGGTAATGATAGCATTGTGGGCGAGCTAGCCTCCCCATCAGTGCATAACAATGTACTGATAACCCCACAGTCTGCTTGCAGGATGCAGGAGACTCCGGCGGGTGCGGAGCTTCCATCGAACGTGTTAAGGCGCGAACCCAACTCCGGGGCCTTGGGACGTTGCAAGAAGCTGAAGCACCCTATACAGGACATAATGTATCGGAACATCGCCATGAATCATTCCATGTTGTAAGCCACTTGGCACGCCCTTTTATGTTTCAGAGAGAGGGAGCTTGAGCGATTTGTAAAATCGGCCTAGCGCCGCCTGTAAACTTCTTGAATATCAATACAGAACTTGAATTCGCTTCAACTTGTGTTCATTTACTTTCCGCTACAAATGGGGGACACTCTGTGCGACTCTGTGGCCTAGCTCGAATCGGCCGTTTCTGGACTTGGCCTTGTACGGGCGCAACCTAGGCCCGTGCGGCATCACGCCTTAGCGAGGACGATCGCTCCTACGGGAGCGGGGCGTGACAGATTGGTATCAGAGCACGGTTTTACGTCCTTGGACTTCATTTCGATTTTCTCAGTTTTGAAAGCTCGGTTGGAAACAAAAGAAATGTACGCTCTCTCTCGTTGTGCCTTGGGATGTTCCATACAATAAGTCTAAATATTTTCAAAAGCTCGTAGGAGTACTCGGTTGGACGGGATCGATAGGCGAAGGCCTTTGCACCACCACGACGGACTTGAGTTGGAAGGAACCGATGCTAAGAGTTAGCAAACACAGTGCGTGCTTGAATGGGCTTACGCTGACCGCAAACAAGTACACGAGACCAAAGTATAGTTCGCACGGGATGGTTATGCACGTAGCCTTTTTGGCTAAGTTGTGTAGAGTATCGCGCACCTAGACCTTCTGGTGCAAACGAGTTGCGAGTGAGATTGATTATCGCTCGAACGAGAATAAGTGAGCATGCGAACTCGAATATAGTCCGTACGGGATAGCTATGCACACGGTCTTTTGGCTAAGTTGTGCCTTGTGTTGCACACCTCGACTTCTGGTGCAATCGAGTTGCGAGCAATATCAAGTACCGCTCGGTCAGGAACGGAGATACACTTAGAGTGTATATCGATAGGAACGCTATCACACTAAAGCTTAGGCGTGCACAAAAGATTGGCTTGGATTTTGAGGATTAGTACGAATGACTTAGTATGTCGAGGCGACGTGAGCGATTACGCTAGAGATTCGTCGAACGAATCTGAAGGATGTCTTAGCGCGTGACGCGAACGTGATTGAGGACTAGATCGTATGGCTTGAATCCGAGTGGTGTATGTGATAGGTTCGGAGAAGAATAAGAATGAGTGTCGACGACTAGTCGAGTGGCTCGAACCCTGAGTGGTGTATGGACGTCATAGAAATGGTTCGAGCGAGACTAAAGGATTTACGGATCGTACGAGTATGTCAGCAAGCGATTCGATCGCGCAAAGCCTTAGAACGTGTCACGCTTAGTTCTGTGACTTCAAAATTCCCGAACGAGATGTCGCTGGACAACTTGTCAATGGACAACGCGAGTTAGAAAATGGTTCGGAACGATGAATGAAAATGAATGGTCTTGATCGAGGAAACTTAAAGGATCGCGCGTACGATTTCGGATTGATTCAGATGAATTGTGACTTGAGTTTGAACAACGATCTTGAAACTAGCTTGAGGAATAGCAGTTGAACTTGATCTTGAATATTAAATAAAATTGTGGAATATCCAACCCGGACAACAGCATCAACGCACGACTCGAAATTGGTCGTAAAGGAAGATCGTCAGGTTACGCATATCGTCGATGGTATTGAGGCGTATCAAAGATCGATATGCGATAACTCGGGGGTACTCTGACTCGGCGAATGACGATTGTGCAAATGTCATTATTCCGTTGGATGCTATACTTGGGATGTTAACAAATGTGTCGAGGAAAGGATTGACTTGGCTCGAGGATTTTCTAGTTGAACGCATGACGGTCAGACTGTCGAATTGATTTGGTTTAGATGAAAATGTGAATGCTTGGATTTACTTCGACGATAACCCCAACATCGACATGCTTGTCTTATGCGAGTGCAACTCCAGCCTCGCACATGCGTCGCGCCGATTAGGGCGATCACTCCGCGTGAGCGCTGGTATGGTGATTCATACAGCGGGGATGATTGAACTAGCATGGCGTGGCAATTTGTGTGCTTCGACTTGTGGTGACGCGAAGGTGAACTTGAGAATGACTTGGTGTGCTTGATGATTGAGTTTGAGGATTGAGTAGGTCCAATCCGCGTATCGAGAATGAATTAGTCTAGACGCAAGCAAGAGTTACGCCCCGATGAGAATGATTATTCCGCGGAAGCGTTGCATGGTGATTCATGAACCACCGTGGATAATCGGACTCGCGTGAGATTGGGGCACAACATATTGTCAAAGCTAGATGAACTCGTGATCGAATACATGAATTGGTTAGAATGGATATGTGAAGTATGTGATTTGAATGGATTCGGATACACGCAACGAATGCGTTGATGCGAATAGGTGATCGTACTCGATGTTTAGAAATCTGAGTGACGCGAGCTTGGGTAGAAAATCCCGTACTACCGACTTTGGTTTGACCCTAGAATTGGGGTCAGTATTGGCATTATTGTAGGGGAACTATGATTCCAATCCTGACATTGACTTAGCCTCGAAAAGATGGCCTAGCGGTTAGGCGAGACGCCCTGTTTAAATTGTTAGCAACCGAAAGATTGATCTTGAGGATTGGCATGGATGGATAGCGTGAATCACGAATATAGGAAACCCTGCTCACGAGACTCGACTGACATGCATATATTTCAGGGACGCCTGAGTATGTGCACGATGCGACTCGAGTGAGAATGACGAATTCTCTATCATGCGGCTTGGCTGAATGCATGTATTCTAGGGACGCCTGGAATGCGTGCACGATCCAGCTAAGTGATACGTTGAGTACAAACGAGACTTGAGGAATGGATGAGTGTCGAGAACTTGAAATCGTGTTAAAAGAAAGGAATGATACTAGTACGAGCGTGGCTCAGAATCAAAGAAACGTGTAGGCAAAGTGTGCGTGAACGACGACGAGATTAGCCTAAACAAGTGAATGGCATGGAATCGATATCGTGCAAGTAAAAGTTGGTATAATGAATTGAACCATTGATAGGAAGATATACTCGATGATAGTGCAATACTTGGTCTTGAATCGGACGAAAATTATTTAGACTTGGTCGACCCCGCTAAGAAGAAATCATACTGATTTCGTGGACACAAACGCTTGAGAAGCGAATCGGGTCATCTCGATGACCGAGATAAATGAAAGTGAGTTTGCCTCAGCCTACGACCCTCGCATTTGACGAATTACAACGTGCCTCGTGAAACCATTTTCGTCCCATGACACGGAGAAATAGCAACCAAGACGAAGAAACACTTGAATTGAATAAGTACCATCAAGTCTAAAATGAATGGAAAGTCATCCAATAAAATTCACCAAACACATGCGACATAAAACTTGGAAGGATAACCGAGCATGGTTCGATGCCTTTGAACGATAGAGCCGTTCGATAGAATTGTCTAAGAAACATGACGACACGAGTTAAGGAATGGTAGGATGACCTGCACTCAGAAAGTCTCGAAGACGAGACTTATTTTGAGTGGTGTATTATGTAACGACCCGCTCCGCCCTAGCGGAACGCCGATTCAAATGGCAAGTTCAACGACTCAAACGAGCCGTCGACCCGAAGAGTTGGCCTCGACCAGATGTAGAATCGATGCAAGGCTTGCATTGGCTCGTCAAGATGAATCCAGACTTAGACTTTCAAAGGCGCGCTCGGAGTATCGCTCGGCCGATGCGAACATCGCTAAGGTGGGTGGCTCCGATGAACCCGTCTTTGCTTAGCCTAGACACATAACAATACGGACACTATCACGAGAATCGCTAGGCGATAACACCGTGCATGCTAATAAATGACTCAACGCACCTAGCTAAGGGAATAATCCCATCTTGTATGCTTGTATAGAATATGGAAAGGAACTTGGAAAATGTGAACTCTCGCACCGCGCTCCACGCTCGTGCTAAGGCACAAGCTTACGTTTATGTTCCTTATGCGGCCAACAATGAAACAATGAATGGGTTACAACAATGAAACGGGAAGACTATCAATATAGTCGTTCCGAGTAGAGTATAGCAACATTGAAAGACTATGGGACCGATGGGTCGCCAAGGCGACTCCCGCACTGGGAGTTGCGTAATGCGTGAATGAATGAATCAACGAATAAATGAATGAATGAATGAATACGTGAATGAATCGATGAACGAATGAACAAGTGAAAGAAAGAAAGAAAAGAAAGAATACATGAAAGATAAGAAAGGAAAGAATGGTTAGCGACAGGTGTGACGGGCACGTGCAACGGGGCTCGCTACCCGCGCTGCACGGACGCCAACCTGGTCGATAACGCATTATGGCTAAGGGTTAGCCTACGGCTCGGAGATAGCCGCTAAGTTTAAAATGTCAAGATAATACGAAATGGTCGTGGACAAACAGCACGGGCGATGGGGGGGAATACCGTGGCCGTGCAGTGATTCTGCGGCACGGGCGTTGTGTGGAGTATACCGTGGCCGGCCTAGGCGGAATCAAAAGTCGGGGCTTACGGGCTGCCTGGGTGCGGGCTTGGGCACCGGGAGACGTAAGTGCAGGGTATTTCAAGAGACTTAACGGGGTGTACCAGCCATCACCCTATGCTAAGTTGAGAAATACCAAGGAGAAATGTCCAAAATGGCTTGTAAAGCCAGCGACCGGTGCATATAGATTAAGTGGACTTTGCTGGTGGCTATCCACGTGCAAGTCCTTGCATTGAAATCAAAGTAGTCTAAGTTAAATGAACAAGCGCGTACTGAACAGCTTGAAACGTATCACAGCAAATAACAAAGAGTGCTTCATGCAAATGAGTTAGATAACGTGCCCACGACATGCTAGGACCCGAGGCAGGGACACGCCCTTGATATTGAAAGTTACATGAGACACGTTAAGTTATTTCCTTATGAATTGTTGACTAACTTGGTTTACATGCGACAGGGAAGGCCGGACGGTAAGTATGGGTAAGTCGTACATGTATTTCCATACGACACCTGAATTTGGCAACACGGGATAGGTTATGACATATGCCATGAAATTGATCCTAAGACAAGATTAGAAAGACAATGAATGATAGAGATGCACAAAAGTAAATGGAACGTGTTTGGTAATGATAGCATTATGGGCGAGCTAGCCTCCCCACCAGTGCATAACAATGTACTGATAACCCCACAGTCTGCTTGCAGGATGCAGGAGACGCCGGCGGGTGCGGAGCTTCCATCGAACGTGTTAAGGCACGGACCCAACTCCGGGGCCTTGGGACGTTGCAAGAAGCTGAAGCACCCTATACAGGACATAATG
This sequence comes from Iris pallida, assembly GCA_029216955.1. Classification (NCBI taxonomy): domain Eukaryota; kingdom Viridiplantae; phylum Streptophyta; class Magnoliopsida; order Asparagales; family Iridaceae; genus Iris; species Iris pallida. The sequence continues at coordinate 38,355,288 of JANAVB010003400.1, read as the reverse complement.
TATCGGAACATCGCCATGAATCATTCCATGTTGTAAGCCACTTGGCACGCCCTTTTATGTTTCAGAGAGAGAGAGAGCTTGAGCGATTTGAAATATCGGCCTAGCGCCGCCTGTAAACTTCTTGAATATCAATAAAGAACTTGAATTCGCTTCAACTTGTGTTCATTTACTTTCCGCTGCAAATGGGGGACACTCTGTGCGACTCTGTGGCCTAGCTCGAATCGGCCGTTTCTGGACTTGGCCTTGCACGGGCGCAACCTAGGCCTGTGCGGCATCACGCCTTAGCAAGGACGATCGCTCCTACGGGAGCGGGGCGTGACAGACCTATCTTACCGTAACCCAAGTGTCTTAGGCTCACTCTAGGGTGTTTAAACCCAATAGGACAGCAACATATTTATACATCCTTCCATGTGTGTTTATATGGTGTATATGTTGGGTTTTAGTCCAAACAAGTTAACCAAATGACCTTCAAACCTAACCAAACTCAAGTGGGGTTTAGCCAACATCTAAATAAAGGTCTTAGGGCCTTAATTTAGGTCATAAGCTGCTATGAACAATAGCTTATAACAGCAGTAAACTGGCAGGTTGGAGAGGGATGTCCACTTCATTGGTAGTGAATAAACCACCTTTCCACCTCCCTAAAACTAAGACCACTCACCCACAACTCCTCCCACAGCCTATACACATTTTCCACCTCATTTTCCACTCATTTTCCTTTAGATCTTCCATCACAAATTTTCCCAGACCAACCAAAAGTAGACTGAAATTTAGCATCCCGTTTTTGGTGAGTTCTTCGACTTCGAAGGCTTCCCGACTACCTTTCGGGTGGTAGATGACGCCAAAGAGCAAGTCCATGGAGTATCCTAGAGTCCTATCTTACTTGGAACACCACAAGAAAAATACTTTTTTATGACGGGTTAAAACCGTCATATATGACAATTTATGACGATTTTTTTGAAGCAAGCAACCATCATGAACATGGGTGTTATAAAAATTTAGAAAAACCGTTATATATGATATACACTTACATGACATTTTTTAATAAAAAACGAGATAATTAAGTCAATTATATATAACACTAAATTTGAAAACGGCATTAATATTATTATTATATATAACATATCTGTCCGAAAGCGTTATGACTAAAATACATATACATAACGCTTGCTAAAATGATCTGGTTCTGAAACTATCCATAAAACGTACATGAAATGTTATAAAAAGAACTTATACATAACACTTTCTAACGTTCTGTTCTTGTTATTCACACACATATATATTACCTGTCAATGCTTATAATTCAATGCGTTATAAAAAACATATTAATTTCCTAGAACAACATAAATATGAAATTTAACTAACATTTGAAATATTTCATTAAAAATATCCAAATATCACACCATCTTAATTACATTTCAAAATATATCACTCTTTTTTCCAACTTTTGTTTCACCAACATATCACCATTACATTTCAAATTCCAAAAATATATACATATTTTCTTTTAGGGCAACCGGTCTCAAAACATTGAAACATTCACCAACACCAAATAGTAACATCCCTTCAAAAGCCTCTGCAGATACACATTTCCTACAAAATGAACCCTCTGCAAATACACATCAGAAAATCGTTATCGTATAAAGATTACTGCCTACAAATGCAAGGCACATACCCATGATCCAATACACCAAAGAACAGATTCAGGAATATGCCACGCCATCACAGGAGGTAGCTAGACATTCACTCAGAAATTCCATCATAAATAAAAAAGTAATGACTGAATGAATAAAGAGATCTCCATCAGAATAAAAAAAACAATAATGACTGAATGAATAAAAAGAGATTCCATCAGAATTAATAAATAAAGATTCCTATAACCCTTGTGACTGATACTACCTATTTAAATCCTTCCTAATTACATAACTGCTGCACAAGCAGTTTAGATTGTCCGAACATGACCCCCAAACTTATCCAATACACCAAAGCACAAGCTGAAAGAAAGAATACTGATAAGAGGCTCAGATCGACAAATGGCTCGAGGAACATGCCTCGCCATCACAGTAGAGATTCACTCAATGAGAATTCTTATTGTTGTCATTATCCCATATTGATTAAAAAAAAATGAATGAATAAAGAGAGATTCCATCCGAATATAAATATTTTCAAATCACGTACATCTTACCAAATTGGCTGCAGCTGAGCCACCACGCCATCGGAAGAGAGGAAAAAGAAAGCCAAACCTTATTCTTAAATGGAAATTAGCAATCTGATAAGGATCATCATCTCAGACTAGGCAAGGCATAACCCAAATACCAGAATGACAATTTGAACAAGTATAAAAAACAAAAACAATAAAATGGCAGCATGTAAACTGGAGGTCTGTGATACCGATTAAGCCGAAAGAAGAATATATCAAGTCCTAAACAAACTTGAATTCAGTAAAATATTTATGATTCCCAAATCATGTTGTATTTTCTGTCAAAACTAAGTGTTTTTTTCAGGTTAAAAAGTTCATATTGTGACCAAAAAACAAGAAGATGATAGTAGACATGATGTTGGTCTCGGCTATTGGCCCCATTTCCTACCTCACTTGTATGTTTGGTCTCATCCAGGGGTGCTAATTAGTTTGAGTGCATAAAAACAAACTAAAAAGCTTCAACATATTGGGTAAGAAATGGCCCAAGATAGCATGTCAGACGTATATCGAATACAAAATGTGGCCTATATAGTACAAATGATGTAATTTGTGAACTGTAAGACATAGTTACCAATGTGGCCTATATAGTACAAGTGATGTAGACTTATATATGCATGCCATACACTCATGAGTCAACTGAGCAGTATGTGATTCCTCTGGTGGCTTCTTCATTGGTGCTGTGTGCTTTCATTCTTTCTTAATTATTATACAACAAAAGAATTTCTTTCCACATTAGGCTCCAAAATAGGGATGAGGATATTAGCAAGTCCCATGACTTTGAGATCAGGTTTAGATTTTTGGCTAAAATTGGAAAAGAGTTGCCTCCAACTTCCACATCTACATGACTTCATACTCATACAGTATACTGTCTTATTTCTATTTATAGTGGAATACACAAAAAAGAGAAAATTCCAAACCATAGAAAATAACTGGAAGAAACATCGTGCAATAAAAAAGAAGGATATCACCAAAAGTGAATCAGAACCAATTACTCAATTCTTCCCTCACAGGAAATTAGCCAAAGTGTAAAAAAGACAAGGAATAAGGTTAATTTTGACAGAAATCAACGAATATAAATCAAGCCTCGACACTCATCAAGTTTCTAAACTAGAGGTTGAAAAACTGACCTCCATGCCTTTGACAGTAGGATCTTTTGTAGAAATTGATGCTTCGTCATGTGGGGACATATCAAGAGAATCACCAGTAGAACTGACCTCCACAAGTCTCTGAATTGGAGGTTGTAAAACTGACCTCCATAAATGTTGAATGCAAGAAAACCTCATAAATGTTTTGAGCATTCAAACCAGCAGTAAAAACTGTAATAGATAAAGAAGACATCATAATCATATCACTAAAGCTTTAGATGTTCTAATAATAATCAATAAGAAAAATATAAAGAAGAAGAAAAAACCTTTTATGACTAACTATTGTTTGTTACATTAAAATATTTCCAACTCACAAATTAACTACATTCACAATAGATTAACTGCATTCACAAATTAACCTTTTTTTAATGTTGGAAGAAGCCTATCCTTTAGATTAACTTTATCATATTATGGTGATACAAAATCATATAGCTGCAACGGATATGTGAGGAGAAAATTATATGGTGTCACCTTTGTTTGAGGAAAACCATGTTAAGGTAGATTCGACTTCAGGGTATCCAACAAAAAAGTTGTTGCATCTTTGATCAACTTTCTCAAGAATTAGATAATATCATTCAAATATTTATAATACAATTATTTTATCAATGATTGTACCATACCTGATTCAAGGCAAACAAGCCCTAAGATAAGAGTCCAACTCACAAATTAATTTCCAAATACCATAGTTTGAGAATTCTAGGATTCAAGGCAACACTCCGTATAACCTCATACTAAATATTTTGGAAATACAATCTTGTATTTCCACCTCATGTGATATGTTGGCTTTCCAGTATTTTCATAAACAAAGCAATCAGAAAATGTAGATTCATGATGCCTGAACTACCAACCTCACTGTAATGTTATCATATGCAGTTTCTTTGTCTTACAATATTAATAAGACTGGATCACTTGTACCAATTAAACTTTAACAATAAAGATTGTAAATGCACTCACCAGATTCCACTATCTAGAAGCAGTTGCTGATCACATACATCCAAAAGACTAAAGTTATTTATTTTGGACTAGAAAAAAATAGTTAGCCATAAAATAAGAGAAGTCTTAATGAACTGTGTCAAAAAAAGTTGAAAATTAGCTATGAGATATGTTTTTCATTCCTAACAAATTAATCTTCTAAAGGCAAGACCTATAAGTTCCTACTTGGTGCACCACAATGGTGTTGAATGTCTTTATATCTCATGCTACATAACAATTTCTCTTTGCTAATTGTATATAAGAAGATTCTTCAATCTAGAGTATAGATTTTTTTCCTCTCAATAGTGAGTATATGTTGAGTTAAAATATGAAACTTTGACATTTATCAAATTTCAAAACAACTTTAGAAGAATATAATTGAGAATTTCATTATTCCACTGACTTAAGGAGCATAAAAGTTCTCCAACAGATTATGTATCAAATAGTGGATTGGATCAAATCAACCTACATAACATATCATAGAAAGAAAAAAAATATACCATGATGGATGGCCTGATCAGATTACTGAATAAAGAAGGGGGAAAAAATACCAGCTGGGCAGTCTATTAATTTTAGAAATCATCTTACATTAATCTCAAGGGGTAATCTGAGTAGTGGAGGGCCACAGTTTGATGAGGGAGAAGTGGCAGGTATGACATTGCTTGGATTTTCTGCCTGCTTGCTCTTCAAATCAATACTGCCAAGAGAATTAATCTAAGAAACCATTATTCATGAATAGCATCTATAAGCAAGATAACCAACGTAAAGTACTACAAAAATGTTGCTGCAATGTTTCACTCCCAAAACACAAGATGCCTTTAGTTCATCCATATACTTGTCCAAGACTATGATACGAAGACAACAGAGAATACTATATGAAGTTTAAATCAGCTTGTCCAAGACTTGTCCAAGACTATGATACGAAGACTGTGGTTTGTAGTTCGCAACTTATATGCAAACATCATAAAAGGATTAGACCATATCAGGGGAATTAAGCACATATTCAAGACGTTGAAGAAATAAACACATATTTCAGCTATACCAGTGAATGGTAGTATTGAACTCCCCTTGGAATTGGCATTTATTAGTTTGAGAATTATGACACTGCAAGAGCAAGTTGAAGAATTATGACACTGCCAATTCAACATAATGCAACTAATGGGACAGAGAATACTATGAAAGAGAGAAAAAAAAATGTTGTCGTCCTAGTTCATAAGAAACTATAAATGGTAACAACAACTCATATCAGATGTCAACAAGTTCAAGTTGTAACTTATGAATATAGTACTTATGGTAAGACACCAAAAAGATTCCTAGCTAATCCAGCCTATAGGCCTTTCAACTGGATACTGCTACCAACATAAGCAGCCTATAAACCAAATGAATTTACAAACGTTTGATATGACGGAACATTTGGTAGATAATGAGAGCACGTAAAAGGGAAACAAACGTTTACCATGTGGAAAACAGGTAAAGAGCTTGAAAAGAGGCTAGCATCAGTTGATCTATGGCGAGCAATAGATCCAGTGGGAATTTCCCATGCAGACTTTCCCTTCTCTGAGGACATAATTCAACAACCTGCAAGTATATAGTCAGCATAGTTGTTAGAGATAAAAAAAACACTTTAGCCTTTGAGCAGAAAAAAATCCTACTCAGAAAACTTGTCAAGGTTGCTTCAATGCATTGCACTCTACAATTTTACCCAGGTATCTCATATAGGTTATCCATATAAAGATCCCTGAACACATTAACAATCATGCTCTAGCACAAATTCTTAACTATCATTAAAATAATATGAAGAGAGAACTTAAACAAATAAATGAAGACACCACTTGACGAATATATCAAATAAACAGCATCTTCATAACCTCATATAATGAGCTTCGAACCAAATGTAAGATTTCTTATCTAAACAACAAAATAATTTTGCTTGCCGCTGATTCACATACAACAGATAACTCTCAATCTCTGATCAAACCAATTAATGCCTCATATAAAAGAAGTATATGACACAAATATGCATTGTCAACTTTATAAACTGCCATATATTGATAAGTGTGGCAATAAAAAATAAAGCCAAACCCCTTAATGTTAGCAGGCAAAGATGCAGAGAATCACTACACCAAAAGAACAACTTATCAAACAACCTAGTTCCACTATATAAACCTTTGCAGTTCCACTAGTACAAGTGACGGAAAAGAGAATCATGATTGATTCTTTCAGTTCAGTTCAAAGAACTAGAAGGCATGTTATCAATGACCGAGGAAAGTTGGCCGGGTTATGTTCCCTCTAAGCTCTCAATTCGACAATAGTTTTTCTTCCCCAAATTTCCAATCCACATCATGATTTAATATGATTACTAAATATAACCTTCAAATTCAAAATTGAATTATTTGACAACATAAATCCCTACACTCCATGTAAGATGTCCACAACCTACTGAGTCAAAATAATTTAGAATCAAGCATCACCATTCGACAATGGTTTTTTTTTCCTTTCTAAATTTCTAATCAAGATACTCCAAGTAATAAAGATTGTTATATATCTCTGAACCACGTTAATCAACTCTTCTTCTTCATTGCTACCACGTTCAAAAATTAGGGCAAAATTCGAACATATGGCAGAAACTTGGAGGAAAAACATACATTACAAAAATCAGAACATGCTAAAGTTCAGTGCAAAACGCAAAGAAAAATAATCGCAGAAACTTGGAGGAAAAACATACATTACAAAAAATAAATTAGGGAAAGGATCGATCGTCTTATGGAGGTGGAAGCTTTGTTGCCGTCAAATAAGTCCCCGTCGATGGACGATCTGGAGGCTGCCTCCATCCTCGTCCTCCCGTTTGACAGCTCCTCTGGGGTCTATGCGTCCTTTGACGAGCCGGAGGACTTTAGAAGGTCTTTCCTCTGTCCTTATTCCTCGATGAAATCGGGGAAGTAGAAGATGGCACCGATGGTGGCATGGAGGTAGGCGGAGCAGAGGAAATTGGGGGTAGCTTTAGGGTTTGCAGCTAGGGCTTGGATTAGTAGGTTTTGGTAGGGAATTTAGGGAGGAGTAGGTTATGGTGAGGGGGAGATGAGGGAGAGGCAGGTGAGTTTTCATGTCTGGTGGTAGTGGAGATGAGGAGCGAGAGGAGGGAGAAGCTCTGGAAGATGAGGAAAATGAGAGAGAGAGAGAGAGAGAGAGAGGAATGAGGTTTTTGATTGAGGAGTCGGATTTGAGCAGGCGTTGGGGGCGGGATTCTAGTTCTTTTTTATACAATGTCATATATGGGTGAATAATATATAACGCTTAGCACTAGAAATCGTTATAATAGGCCAAAAATATTTCAGAACTGTCATATTATGTGGTGTTGCTGAAATTCTGTAACGTTTATATATGAGCCGTTGTAATAGCTTCTTTTCAAGCGTTATAATAAGGTATTTTTCTTGTAGTGGAAAGGAGTCTCAGGCCTAGAACACACCATCTATCCTCCCAAAACCATTTCACAACTCGAGCGGACTGATTCAGAAAATTGATTTGATTCGTTAGAGTTCAATCCCATTGCAGATTAGTATCCATCCCCATTTTCTCTTCAAACCTTGAAAACTAAATCTAGGACATCCACTACATGACGTGACATAGGTAGAAACATAGTCATTTAATGAAAAACCTAGGTTTAATTTGATTTTTGTGTGGTTACGAAATTTTGAAATGAATTTGATACAAGCCACATATATGGTGATTGTGAATGAAAAGTGCATTTATTCTTTATCAAATTTTGTGACGTACCTATAGACCCTTAAACCTATGTGTTAAATCATGAAAATCATGATATTTATCATATAAATATTGAGGTTTTAAGGCTTATACACAACATATATAAATCAGAAATGTTAATGAAGTATGTTGTAATTATGCGTATGTAGAGAGCGGTATATGCACATTTACTTTAACAAATTTTTTGTACCGCTTCTTAACATATTGACCCATGTATTGAACCTTGTAAACCATGATTTATGATATGCTAAATTTATTTTTAAGACAATATAAACCGCCCCCAAAATTCTGATTTTAGAATTAATTAGTGATATGTAGGGCATGGTAACATGTCTAGTTTGAGTCAAATTGTGTGTAGTATGACCCTAAAACTATACCTGACCTATTGATACTTATTTGACATTAGTTTATTGATTATAAACCTTTTTCAATATATTTAATTATGTTGGAATAATTATGTATATTGGGCTCACATTTGTGACCCCAAAATGTACAAATTTGAGTCTAGAAGGCCAGTTTCATTATAGAATTGAACCCGATAGTTACATAGATTATTGTCAACCTTCAAGCCATAAAAATACTTTTAAAATGATTTTTTATAAATGTATATTATTATGTATTTTTTATATGTATTAGGTTGATACAAGTATTGACTTGGAAACGATGTCCGACAATACCTAGAAAACCTATATTTGGACATGGTATAGTTGTGACATTAATTTTTATATAAATGTGACTTAAATAATTATTCTGAAACAAATTAGATTCTTATTTTTATTATTTGATTTCTTATAATTTAATTTTAATTCTAGATTATAGGTTTTGTTATTTATTGGGCCACGTATAGGGAAATGTCTAATTGTACAACCAATGTTTATAAAATTTTCACTTAGGACTCATGGGTTAGAATGTAGTATTAAATCATTAGGTTATATTTTTTATAATAATAATCTTTATTATTGAGAGGCTTGATAAGAAGTTATTACTAGAAGGATATATGACTTACCTATGTTTCTAATTATGTAGTTATAAACATTTGTTAGAATCTAGTTTTTTTTCTTGTTAATAAGATAGTCTAGTGTCATGTTGTATTTATAGTTAGTAAGATGTAGGTTATAGATAAATGATAACTTTAGATTAAGTTCTTAATAATTATTATAGGCTCCCGGGACAGTTCAACTATTGATCAGGGATCTGGATCACAGCTCTTTCTTCTTGGAGATCCAAGCAAGATACCTTGCCATACTTGTTCTACTTTAAATTCATAATATGGTACTTGTATTTTTCTAGTGTTATTCTCTAGTATTATGCATCAAGTGTGACTTGGGTGCGATCGATGTTGCTGTCGATTTGTGTGTGCATGTGTATGACTTAGTGTGTAAAAGACGTTCTAGATAGTTGAGGTTATGCTCAATAACTTCTATGACTTGGCACGAGGAATCACACGACAATATGAGTAAGGGTTCATTGTGTTGGCATGAGCTTACGCATACAACTCGCTACCAGCAGTTCGTGTCGGTACATATATTGATTGGGTTGGGTCTAGCTATAGACTTGTGTAACGCCCGAATCCGAATATACGTAGGACTAGGCATACGAAACATGTCAGCTGCTGCATACGAAGAATACTCCAATATATGGAATCCTCATAAGCTGTAAATAATAAAGTCACAGGCTAATCACAGATAATCTACATCTCATCCATAGAACACAAGAGTAAAGCAATAGTCCAGAATAATGAAATAAAAGAGTCAAAAGATATATAGTCGGGTAGAAAAAATCCACTACCAAACAGCTATAAAAAATAATTTGAGATAACTGGAATCTGACCTCCTAAAATATAATATAATAATGTCCACTACAATGTAGCAAGTTATGACTAATAAACTAAACCACTAGATCTCGGTAGGTGAGACCTCATTAGCTGTAAAAGATGGATCCAGTACAAAACTGTACTTCTGGAGAAAGTCCTGGTCATCTAAGCCTGGAGAGATCACCGGGTCCTCAAAGGGACGTAATAAGATACAAAAAACCACATGCCATATAAACTGTGAAATAAGATAAAGGAAGCATGAAATAGGGTGCCTAACTGATCTACTGTGAATATGCAGTTAAGAACAAACCACCAACGCATGGGTACTCTGGCTACAGTGGGATTGGCATAGTTTCCAATTGGGTACTAGAGGCCTACGTCTGTAGCGTTCCGTGAACGTCAGAGGAAATCAGTAAAGTAGAGTAACAGTACCTACGTCTCCGGCAGAGCTCACATGTTATAATGGATAGTACAAACTTGGCCCATATGTCAAACTGTTCTCCCCACCCCATGTTTATCCATGTCATATCCATAACACATATGAACCTCTAATAACTGTCTAGTCTACTAATCATGCAAAATATATTGACAGTTATATCCTAACAGTCGTACGTCTCAGACGTATCGGTGGCCAGCTGACTACGCGAGTCCCTGTCCTACATGTGACTCACAACTCATGATAAAGTAAGTGTCAAGGCTATATGAGATATACCAATACCTCACATCAATGGGTGGTCATCCAATAATAAGTCATCATGCATAGAAATAAACAAAAGCCATACAACGACTAATGTAGTCGCTCGCACCCAAGTATGACTTGGACGCACAGTGTAATAGAAACATGCAGTATATAAATAAATAGAATAAAATAACAACAAAGAAATAATATATAGTGGCAAGGTATCTTGCCTGGAGGTGGTGAGCAAAAATAGTTATGTCCAGTCACTCAGATCGTTAGAAACAAAAAGCAATGAAAGTCAACTCCCGCAAACGTCCTTGGATGCTGAAATAAATATCATGAACATTTTTGGCATAAAAGATCGCCTACCCATAACTCCAATTCTGGACACATGGGCAAAATTGTATTTTTGGGCCAAATTGGTGTCCGCAGTTGGACTCTCTTTGCACCGAAAAGCGTACCAATACCTACGGTCTCTAAAGTCTTCAAATTTTATGTCTACGGGTCTGGTTTGGCGATACGAACTCAACTGTATGTCCAATGTTGGATTTCGATGAGTCGTGCACAATTTTGCCCGTTGGATTAGGTCATAGGCTCGCCAAAATAGCGTTCCAGTCAACCTTCTCAAAATTGGAACAAGCTTGGCTCACAGGACCAGGAAAATGACACGAGTCCAGTGGCGCAAGTTTCGTCACAAGATGACGAACATACACGAAGTTGTAGGCTAATTTGTAACGAGGCTGATACGGGATATCTCGACCGATACGTCTCGATTTTTTCACGCACACATAGCGAAATCGAGTTTCGTCAAATTCCACACATCCGAGAAATCGATATGCACCTTTCGATGCTTTCGGTTTATGACCACGTCTTCTGGTTTGTCGGGTCGCATGCCGTATCAATTTTTTTCTAAAATTTCTATTGTTTTGAAAATAGTTTTTGTTAATTTTGGAAAACCGATTTCTCGACGCACAATCAACGAAATCGAATTATGTTAAAAGGGTTTTGAAGCCCTATAGGTTTTCTAGGATAGTCTTCAAATAGATTTTCAAAATTCCTAGTATTTGGTTCAGAAATTCCCTTCCAAATTAGGGTATTAGACTGTCTTTATGTTCTTTTCTTGAACAGATTTTACTTGACTTTGTGTCAATTTTCTAGATAATTTGGTTACCTATCTACAAATCTATTTACTAGGGCTTTAAAAGGATCATATAGGTTGCACGTGGGATTTGCTAGATCGAAAATTTATTAAGTAGAATTGAAGAAAAGTTGCGGACAAATTGAGTACCTGGCTGCGGTTTGAGAACAGAGTTTTCTCTATTCTTGGGTCGGTCCGGCGGTCGTGGCGGTGCTACGGCGGTGCTCCGACATCGCTCAGCGTGGGTAGGCTATTGGTGACACACGGGGATGTTGTCACGCTCCAGTTCCAAAATACTTAAAAACTAAGACACGAGCATGCCAGTTGTACGAACTAGAATAAGCTACCCAATTTAATGGACTTACTCAAGTCGTAGTATGTTGTACCTAAACTACATAGTCACAGGCTATCTTAATCTCTGTTATCTCATCCACATAATCAAACAACAACAACACAAACATAGATATAACAAATAAAATAAAATATAACAAGAATTGAATATCCAATACAAATGATCTATCTGTAAAAATATGGACTGATGGAAATATCCGTGGAAAAGAAATACAATGATAAAATAAAGAAGTAAAGATAACAAGCCAGAACATCGGCTAACTAGATAATAATGCTCAAGGCTCTAACTGAAGCATCCTCCAAGCTCATGGAATCTCCTCGGGCAACATCTCTACATCCTCAGCAACATAACATATCTCAATCTCCGGTCTGTAGACAGTGGGATCCAAATGCTCATCCGGATCTGGAAAAAAATTAGGTCCTCAGAGGGATGTAACAAGATACAAAAAGAACATGCCAATGTAAACTGAAAAATATAAGTGAATAACCTATATCACAACACAGTCCAATAGCCCATCATTGAAATAGTGAACCACACCTACAACCAAACAAGGACAAGGGTGACACACTATTCTATGACAAGACAATGTCCCATGGCTATGTGAGTGCATATTGAAGACAAGTTTGGACGTATGGGTGGGTGATAAGGATATGGCACTGAATCACAGGTCGGCGTCGGATCACGAGCCAATATCTTTGAACAAAGAACCACATAGACAACTACGAACCTATCTATAAGGCTAATGATCCCGTAAACTCCTCCGAAGATTACATAATCTAATAAGGTAATCCCATACGTCTTCTGGTAGTTTTTCCCGCCTATGGACTTGCACAAGTCATATCCATGACTCGGACAAACCATATCTCAATGCCAAGTCATCCTACCTAGACACAATCTAACTGTCTAATAAGTCAACACACCAATGGCCAGTCAATGCACAACTCATGCATATGAAATCTCACTCAAGGTGTCGTATAGTAATACGTTTCAAGGCCATAGAAATATCAATAACTTCATTAGTAAAGGTAAGTCCACTAACTCTAAGTCAACACATGCACTCACAAGTCATCGATAACAACATCGATGGCAACCAAGTCAAACTTGGACGCACACCACTATAATTGTAATTAACAAACAAATAGAAATAGGGAGCATAATTTAAACAGTAAAGAATGGCAAGGTATCTTGCCTGGATTAATAGAAAAAGTATAGAATATCGGTCCGGCTCCAACTGTTGCAACCGACTGATCACTATCCCCTAGAAGTATACAATAAACTAATAAATATCACCACAAGACTTACCATATCTATATACCTACCTTATTTAGACTAAACTAGTCACAAAATAGTCAACTAGTCTATATTATTATTCTACCATATATAGCAATAAGTTATAATAGTAGAATAATATTTATACTTCATAAATATGTACTTTAAATTTTGAAAAATATTGATATTAAATTCTGAATGTATATTATATAAATATCTTTTAGAAAAGTACACCAAATTGCCATATTTAAGTATCAACACAACATGCCACAGAATTTCAATTCGGAAGCAAAAATCATGGAAAAATATAAAAATTAGCTATTCTAGAATAAATCAGAATAATTAGGATTAAATATGATTTTTTTTATCTAAATTTATTATTTTTATATCATATTTAAATTCAATGAAAGTTTAGAATCAAATAGATGGGTTTTGATCTGTGTGACAGTATCTGAAAGTTGATAGAAGCAAAGTGATGACATATCAACATAAAATTATTGCAAATATTCACAAACAATGATTCTGGATGGTAGATATAGATGTTAGAGACCTTACCAAGATTTTTTTTTAGATCAAACGGGGTGCGAAGTCGTCGGGATAGTCTCTACACCGAAATTTGTCAATTCTGGACACGTTTCAGTACAACAGACGCCCCAGGAAAACAGAGTGGAACAATATGAGTTAGAGATTTGACATCATATAAGACATGTAGGGATATCCATCAGATTTGGTTTTAGGCGAAATAGATAAGAAAAACTATTTAAAACCTATTTTAGAATATGACAAACATGATGGTTCGCACAAAATTATGCTGTTGGAATAGGCTGACTTGTAGGGCTATTTTGGTATATAGAAGGGGTTTTGGATGTGTGAGTGTTAGGATTGTAGAGGGTCACGTTAGCTTCGCAGCAAATATTCATGAAGCGTCACGGGTGGTCGGGAAGGGGTCGAAACAATCGTTACGCCACAAGGTGTCTTCGATGGCCAAGACTGAATGTAGTTTCAGGATTTGCAAGGTGGGTAGTAGGGGTGACTGTTTTTAGGATTTTAATATATACGTTTTTGCCTCATATAAGTTAGGATTAATATGGAGAAGGCTTGGATTGATTTAGTGGAGATTTGGTCATGTCACGACCCGCACCCTTATGAGGGGCACGAGCACATGGGTATGTCCAGCCTACACCGCAGTATCGGCGGTAGAACGCTGTATATAACGTCTGTAAATACTACGACTAACAATATAAAGGTACCTGTATAGTATATACTCTTCGAGTGGAGGTGACATAACAATACAGTCTCAATCACAGAATAAAACTAAAGTCGATAGCTCAGAAGGAAAGACATATGATAGATGAAAATAGAAATAAGTCCAGTGTCCGACACAAACCCAGATATATACATAACATCCAGGGTCTCAAATATAACATAGAAAACTACAGTCTGAAAGCTAGCTGGATCGCAGTCTAGTCAAACTTAGCTAAAAAGATCTAGACAGAAGTACTATCATCCACTGGCTCCAAGGGTGTTAACTGGTCGCAGTCTACGTCCTGACCATCCCCATAGTAGGTAGAGCAGTCCGCATCTATGTCATCTGGATATATCATAACGTTATCCTGTCAGAAAAATGAACGAGTACAACGCTGGCAACAAATTCCATAGTAATGACAAATGCTCTAACAGTCAATCATAATAGAGTACAAGACGAACATATCAAGATGTAAGTATAACAGGATATGTAAACTGGAAATCATGTCAGGGTGAATCATGCAGGAAAAGTAAGCTGAACTATAAATCATGTAACTGATGTAATAAATATAAAAGTGCCTCGAATATTATAGCATAATGTGATCAGTATGGGTCAAGAATCAGGCTTCCAGCCGACCGACTACAAGTACGTGGACTCGGCCCAGCCGGGATGGCAAGCTATGAAGCAAGTAGTAGCACAGTCAGGCTATACCCGTCGTGAGGTGAGGGTATAGCTATGATACAAGTAGTAACTCAAGGTGGGCATTGATCACACTATCTATAAAATTCCCCATCCCCAAATAGTACACGAATCCGGACATAACACGTCATGATGCAGGATTCCCTAAGAGGGGAGCAAGTCCTCTTCAGGAATCGGCGTCAATACAAGTACAAGAATCAAGACCAAGTAAGTACCTGTATCCCAAGAAATCCAGGAATGACATCTCATGACAGGAATCCGACAATACTAGTCCGTGCACCAATGTGTCGAGAATCAAGTAAACACTAAGGCAAGGATTACAGTAACCATGAGAAGATTCATAAACCTTCTACAAGCTCTCACGAAGAATTGGATTCCAAAGACTACAACAATTATTAAAGGGAACAACCTTTCAACAATGTCTCTTGAAACACTCATGGGTAAGCTACTCACTCACGAGCTGGAACTTCAAGACTTTGAAGATGCTACACCAAAGAAGAAGTCAGAGAAGTCGATCGCTTTCAAGGCTCAACATAGAAGAACTGTAGAAGACGATTCCGACGACAGTGACTCTGACACTGAGGATCAAGCTCTTATGGTGAAAAAATTTAAGAAGTTCATGAGATTCAACAGAAGAACAAAGGACAACAACAACAACAACAACAACAACGATGAAGATCCTATTTGCTATGGCTGTAAGAAGAAAGGACATATGAAGAAGGACTGTCCAACAACATCATCATCAGCCAGAAAGAACAGCAAATATGACAAGGGCTACCTGAAGAAGTCTACGTCTCGAAGATAGGCCAATACAAGCATATGGCATGAAAGTAAAGCTAGCGACTCAGAATACGAGCAATCAGATGACGCTGCAAATGTATGCTTGATGACGTACGATCAGGTAACCACTAACCCCCTGTTTGATACTTATGATAATTTTACCTTTGAGCAACTAGGAGAAGCCTTTACTGACCTCTTAGGGGATTACAAAAGACTGCGTAGTAAATATCAGACCTCTAAGAAAGTACTTAAAGAATACAAAGGTGAAATAGGAAGACTTACCGACCTACTAGCTGAGGTTAGAAGTAAAAATTGTTCTAGTGAGGAGGGTGAGTTTTCTTTTGTTAAGCTGTTATTACACGAGACCCAAAGACTATACGAAGAGAAGTACAAGACCATTACCCAATTAGAGGAAGACTTACTCAAAGAGAAGAAAAGTCTCCAGCAAGCTACTGTTAGAAATACTGTACTTACTGCTAAATATAGCTTGTTATATGACACGTCCAAAAAGTTGAAAATTAGGATAGGAATACAGCCTGAAGTTGCTACTTCCTACCCTAACACGTCTCACTTACCGAATCATCGGAATACGGTCAAACCCAATAGTTTAAGACCTAATCAAACTAAACCATTGCCCAAGAAGACAAATAGGCATGCATTCTTTTATACTAGAAAATCTAGACCTACCAATAATGCACAGCACTCTGCTTTCAACACTCAGCATGCTAGATGACACTATTGTGGCACCATTGGTTATATTTTTTCTTCATGTAGAGTTAGAAAGCTTGTTGATTTGAAAATATGTGCATGGATACCAAAAACTAACATTCCAGGACCCTACAAGAAATGGGTACCAAAGTTTTCATCTGCAAATTCTTTTGTAGGTGAAACGCCCTTCACATGCTAGAAGCAAATGGATCCTCGACAGCGGTTGCTCACGGCATATGACCGATGATGCTTTATTATTCGCAACACTGTCGAAGAAGAAAGAAGGATACGTCTTCTTCGGTAATAATTTGAAAGGGTACATAATTGGTATTGGTAATATTGGTAAGGCTTCCTACCCTGTGATTAAAGATATCTATCTAGTTACCGAGTTAAAACATAATCTGCTCAGCATAAGCCATTTAGTTGATCACAGTTATGACATTAACTTTGTCAAAGACAAATGTACTATAGTTGATAGCTCAACTGGTATACTATCTTTGAAGGTATCAGGGAAGACAATATTTATGTTTTCTATCTGTTAGAAGATGCTAACAAAGTAGGTAGATGCTTGATGGCCAAAAGTGATAAGAGTCAACTATGGCACATGAGACTCGGTCATGGAAATATGGACACAATTTCAAAACTATCGACAAAGAAGCTGGTATCCACAAAGATGCTTGTACAAGGCTTACCGGACATTTCTTTCAAGAAGGATACGGTATATAGCGAATGTGAAAAGAACAAAGCTATCCGATCCACTTTTAAGTCTAAGAACGCTGTAAGTACCACTAGATCTCTACAATTGCTGTATATGGATTTATTTGGACCTAGTAGAATTGCTAGCCTAGTGGTAAGTTATATGCATTTGTAATAGTAGATAATTTCTCTAGATACACGTGGGTATATTTTCTTGCACGCAAGAATGATGCATTATCAGAATTCGTCACCTTTTGCAAGAAGGTTCAAATGAAAAGGGTTCCATAATCACTCGTATTCGAAGCGATCATGGCGGCAAATTTGAGAATGTAGAGTTCAAGCAATTTTGTGACACTCACGGTTATTTGCATGAGTTTTCTTGTCCTAGGATTCCACAACAACATGGAGTTGTGGAACGTAAGAACATGACTCTATCCGAAATGGCTAGAGTAATGTTAAATCAGTTTAGTCTACATAAATACCTATGGATTGAATATATAAATACAACGTGCTATATTCTCAATAGGGTTCTAATTCGACCTATATCGAAGAAGACTCCCTATGAATTATGGTTTGATAGAACTCCCTCTGTTTCTTATTTCAAAGTAGTTGGTTGTAAATGCATTATTCTTAATACTAAAGATAATTTGGGAAAATTTGACGAAAAGGCCGATAAAGCTATATTTTTAGGTTATGCGACGAAAAGGAAAGGGTACAGAGTCTTCAACAAGAGAACGATGATCATCGAAGAATCAATAAATGTTAAATTTGATGAACTCAATCAACATTTGTTGATGATGATGATGAAGACATAAGTACACCCACTACTGCTCCTGCAGAACCTCACACAAAGCACCAGCTGAGTCTCCAAGCAAATCACGTACAGAACCAGAAGTCGGAACCGGCAATCCAGAGGATATGCCAAAGGAAATAAGATTTTTGGCAGACTATCCAAAGGACTTGGTAATTGGTGAGATTACTAGTGTTGTAAGTACTCGTTCCTCTAGTAAAGATATAGCTTCATGTGTCGCTTTTATTTCACAGCTTGAACCCAAAAATATTGAAGAAGCATGTAGTGATAATTTTTGGTTAGATGCTATGCAAGAGGAATTGAACTAATTCGAACGGAATCAAGTTTGGAAACTTGTTCCCAAGTCCATTGATCATCCGGTCATTGGCACCCGCTGGGTATTTCGAAATAAACTGAATGAGAATGGCTTATTGACTCGTAACAAGGATCGACTCGTAGCTCAAGGATACAATGGGGAATAAAGTATAGACAACGATGAGACCTATGTCCAAGTTGCGAGATTAGAATCTATTCGCATGTTATGTGTATTTGCATATTTTCATAAATTTAAGTTATTTCAAATGGATGTTAAAAGTGTATTTTGAATGGTTTTATAAAAGAAGAAGTTTATGTAGCTCAACCTCCAGGTTTTACTGACTTCAAAAATCCTAATTATGTTTTCAAGTTGAAGAAGGCATTATACGGTTTGAAATAAGCCCTTCGTGCTTGGTATGATCGTCTAAGCTCTTTTCTACTTGACAACGGCTTTTCAAAAGGGTAGGTTGATACTACACTGTTTATAAAGTCTTTTAATGGCAATCTTCTTTTGATTCAAATTTATATAGATGATATCATTTTTGGATCTACTGATGAATCTCTTTGTCGAGAATTTTCAAAGTGTATGCAGAATGAGTTTGAAATGAGCATGATGGGAGAGCTAAAATTTTTTTTCGGACTGCAAATCAAACAAACCAACAATGGGACGTTCATAAATCAAGCCAAGTACACAAAAGATTTATTAAAGAAGTTCGATCTGGAAGCAGTCAAACCACTTGGCACTCCGATGGCAACTTTAACCAAACTTGATATTGATAAACAAGGCAAACTTGTCGACATACGTAAGTATTGAGGTATGATTAGTAGTTACTTTACTTAACTACTAGTCGACCTGATATAATGCTTAGTGTTTGCTTGTGTGCACGTTTTCAAGCCAACCCTAAGGAATCACATCTGTGTGCAGTTAAGCGTATCTTCCGATACCTTAAAGGCACTTCTTCTGTCGGCTTATGGTATCCCAAAATCACGTCGTTTGACCTAACCGCCTATTCGGATGCTGATTTTGTTGGATGCAAAGTAGATAGAAAAAGTACCAGCGGTACATGTCATTTCCTAGGCAAAGCTTTAGTCTCTTGGTTTAGCAAGAAACAAAATTTTGTCGCATTATCAACAACTAAGGCTGAGTATATCGCCGCAGGACGTTGTTGTGCACAAATTTTGTGGATGAAGCAAACCTTCGAAGACTTTGGCTTACTATACACACACATACTCATTTTCTGTGACAACACTAGCACTATCAATTTGACTAAGAATCTAGTATGTCACTCTTGCACTAAACATATCGAGATTCGACATCATTTTTTTTAGAGATCATCAACAAAATGGAAATATAAACCTTGTGTACATAGACACAGAGAATCAATTAGCTGACATCTTCAGAAAACCTGTAGCGGAAGATCGTTTCAATTATTTACGTCGGGAATTAGAAATTTTAGATGTCAATAATATTAATTAATTTTATTTTATACAATTATTTTTCAATACTCAAAAACTGTTTTTGAGACAAGCCTACAAAGGGTCTGTCTGTCACCACGACTACGGTCGAAGCGAAGCGGTATTTAATTATTCTTCGGTGAACTCCCGATAGCTGGGACAGTACCCCTACAGCTAATCTGAAACAGTCGCTGTATAACAAAATTTAATTTGTAAAATAATATTAATTATATTAATTGAAATTTTAAAATTACCAAACTTAGAATTAAATAATTGAAAGAGGATGATGAAAAGATGGTGGCGTTCACAAAAATTTTATTTTTCAAAATTCATCAAAAGAACCCTAGGCGAATTCGGCCCGAGTTCGGTTGGTGGTATATGTTTTTAAGTCAGAACCCGAGGCCCTCTCCTCTTCATCTCTTCCAAAATCCTTTCCATACTGCTGCTGCCGCACGAGAACTCCTCCAAACCCTAGAATTTCTTCAATCCATTGCTCCCAATCCACTTGGAGATTTTCATCCAAATTTTAGATTCGTGCGGAGAATTCTTGTCTCTACAACATACTCAATTTCTGAAAGGTATAACTCTCTCCTTCCATCTCCTTCAAGTTCATTAGTTTCAACTCAATTTTGGGAGAAATGCCTAAGGGATTCACTCCTTCCAAGAGGAAGAAGACCAATGCCAGTGAAGAGGCATCATCTTTGAATCCACAACAGATTCACTCTTTTTTCCGGTCCAATCGGCTGACGGTGCATACAATGAGTTTATTTTGAAACTCATGACCAATCATTACTATGGTATGGTGATTTTATCATGCGCAACATATGCACTGGCGCCCTGATTAAGTGGACTACATTTTCTGACCACCATCCTTACTTTGAGGCATTAGGGTTACACCGACTTGTCACCGAAAAATTCCCTATAGCTACTAATGCCATTAAATTGTTTTACTGCAACTTTGTGTTAGACACTTTTGATGTTAAGACTCGTGTCAGAGGTATTAACATCGAGTTTAATAATGTCTTGTTAGCAGAAATTCTTGGTGTTCCTAACGAAGGTTCCCCGCTCGATGATATCACCGATTTCGATTTTCCCGATGGTACGACTCTTTTCAGCTTCAAGAATGATCTTTGTGCACCTGCACGTGTTCGTTCTGGAAAGTTCAAGGCTGCAAACTTGAACTTGTTTAACTATGAATTACATCGCATCATCTATTCTACTATTCTTCCAAAATCCACTTCAAAAGATGATGTTACAAATCTTGAACTATCTGCCCTCTACCGTATCATCAAGGGAATTCCATTTTCGGTTCCCAAGACTATTATCCAGATGATGGGACGATGTCGCACAAGAGATCAAAATCTCTCTTATACAATGTTCATTCCATGCATCTTTCAGCGATTTGACATCGATCTGTCTACTTGTGCTCTGGACCCTGAGCCCAAGTACCTCCGGTTATCTCATCGTAGTGCTGCCGCACCTCCTGCACCTCCTACTGCACCTGTCCCACCTCATCAGGAGTACCCTATGTCTTTTTAGGGTATCCATCAGCACCTTTCTGATCTCCAAACATTCATCACTGACACATCCAGGGAATGTGAGTTCTGTGATGTGACTCGGTTTCAGGCACTAGCCAACTCCTTCGCTGATCTCCGATTTGCTCAGACTGGACATTCTGCCAGTTCTCTTCCCCGAGATCCAGCTGTCTCCGGTTACCGCTATGAGGATGAGGCGGTACATACTCTCTTCTAGCCCGGTAATGCTTATGATTGGTACCATGGTTCGGGTGCTACTCCACACACCTCTGGAGTTGGCACTTCTGGAGCTGGTCCATCTGGACATGGTGGACGTGCTGGCACTGCAGATGATGATGATGATGATAAGGATTTGTGATCTAGACGTACTGCATTGTGTCTAGATGATCACTTTTTGAGAATTTGATTATGTCTTTGTTACTTGGAAATGCTCCGACATTCCAATATATCATTAGTACTCTATCTTTTAGTTTATTTTTGCACTGAGATTGTGTTTGTCTGAGATGATATTCTGTGAACATGTTTTATGCTTTCTTTAACATATTTTTATTTAGTTTATAATTATTCCATATTTCTCATATCACTATCTCTTTATGCTTCAATATTAACTGCCTGTGAAATGTTTTTTTATTATGTTTATATTTCTTCAATGATTGTTTCTTATACATATATTGCGGGGGAGCTTCTCTCTTTGCAATTATTTTGCTAAGTGACAACGGGAGAGAAATAGGATCTAACATCTATTGCAGGATACAGGAACAATTTTTTTTAGGATACAGTACAATTTGAAATTTTGATCATCTTTCAAATCTTATCGATCAAAGATGTTATATCGGTCAAGGTTTGTCAATTATCAAAATAGGGAAGATTGTTGGCCCATTGGTCATGGTCAAACTTGATTTTAATAATTGATCAAACTCTGTCTCGGTATAAGGGCTACTTAAAGAAGTTTTGGACTCTTGGACATTGCCAGAGAATAGCTATCCGATCTGTTGAAGATCGAAGTTGTGTTTGCCACTCGAGTCTGTATTTCCTTTATGCAATATAATTTTCATTTTTTATTGAGTGTAGGAGTACATTGTACACCGAGTCGTACTGGCAAATAGGCTACCCTAAAAATATTTTCAAAATTTTTCTATATTTTGAAAAACAGTCCCTATTTACAAAAAGCTCATAACTGCTTAAAAGAATTTCAAAAAGACCAAAAATCAATTTGCAAAAACCCTGACTAAACCCTGACAGAACTCGGCCAGAGTTCGGCCCGAGTTCGGCCAGAGTTCGGTTAGTGGTCGTTGTATTTTGAACGTTTGAAAACTTGGTCTCCCTCTAGTTACGAATTTTTACGAGATTTTCTCATAGATTTCTGTCCGAATTCTGTCCAAATTTTGCCAGAGTTTTGCCTTTGGAAAAACTATAAATAGAAAAGGATTTCGATCATTTCAATTCACTCATTCACCAATTCACTTTCATCTCTTCTTTCTAAAGCCTACTGTTCATTCCAAAGAGTTCTAAGCTTTATTTTTCAAATCCCAAGCTAGTTACAATCCTCTAGTCGATTTGCCAATACGGTACGGTCTACAAGCTTTAGAGCGATTGTAAGTCAGAGGCTTGATTGAAGAAAGACTCTTCACAATTGAAGTTGGTCGAGTACTTCGTATCAAAGCTCGCGTTTGTAGAAGTTGCAAGGACTTCGCATGAAAACTTGCGATATTTTTCAATAGTGGATTCAACTGGAAGCTAGAGTTCTTCCGACTGGACTAGTTCTCACAAGAAGGAAACCAGTATACATCGTCGTCTTTGCGTTTGCTTTCTAATCTCTGTTTTACATTATTTGTGATATATATTGTCTCTGTGATCTTGCTGCTAACTAATTAAATTAGTTATATTCCGCTGCCTACTCTATTCACCCCCTCTAGAGTATTGTGCTTTACAAATTCGTTCCTACAATAAGAAACTAACCATATAAGATTCCTAGAGGATGCTAATACTAATAGATTATAAGTGATCATACTATATGTTTAATATATACATAGTTATATCCTATCATTAAAGTAATATGTCACCACTATATCAAACAAGGAAAATAGCTGCTATATAGCATTGGGGGTAGAAATACATCCTATGACTATGGCTTATTTTAGGCTAAAGAACTCGTCGCAACTTTGGTTCATAGGTAATCATAGCACAATAGCCCAACCCTACAACCAAACAAGGACAAGGGTTGAATCCTGCACCATGATAATCCATGTCCCTCTGCTGCCAACAGAAGGAATAGATCACCATTAGTCAAGCTTATGATCGGCCAAACATCCTTGATATATAGTAATCTCCCCAGTACTTCTATTCTACCGGACACTATAGGAAATATCTATGGAATTCTACCGACCTTAGCTATTTTCCTAGTCCTGTCAAACATGAATTCCTATCTTCTCCCAATAAGAATTTTCTAATTCTTAGACAAGGGTGAAGTAACTATTATATACATGGTTATATACTACTATAGATAATACTAAGGTATTTAGACAATATAATTGTACCAGTAGTACCTCAAATAGGCACACCTGCAGGTAGCTCTCTAAGTGGTGCGATAGCATAGACCTGACCATGCGTCTGCGCTCCTTCCTACTGTATTTCTCTGGAATTGGGCCTCTTATGGTGGCAAAGGTGGTCCTCTCTGGTGTCTTTCTGGTGTTGGGGATGTCGGTGCTTCAATTGCTAGAACGGGTGGCCTAGGTCCTTAAGGTACTTGTTGTTGTAGCATCTGCAACCCTCTGTCCCGACTGCTGTGGACACTCCTTGGCTCGGTGTTGATCAGATTTACATATCAGACACTGACCAAGTCTTATTCTGCAGTCTTTCTGAACATGCCTCTTCTTGCCACAATAATGACAAGTTGGATGTTCCTGTGTTGGATACGGGGTGACTCTGCTGAAGAAGTCCTCTTGCTGTCGGATGGGTCCTCCTTGCTTCTCTTTAGCTGGTGCGGCTGCGGTTGTAGGGCGCTTCGGAAGCACTAGGTTTGGGTCTTTGCTGAAAGCCTCCTGAAGACGGGCTTATGATAATACCTCGGCGTAAGAAACTCTAGACTGCACTGTAGTATACCTTTGGAGCTCCTTTGTCAATTGATGATGAGACCTCCATGCCTTCTCCACTTAGTTTGGTATCAGGATAGTACCAAACCTACTGAGACGACTGAATTCAACATCATACTCGTCTACGGTCATATTCTCCTATTTGAGATAGAGAAACTGATCATGGAGAGTGTCTCGGACTATAGCAGGGAAGTATTTACCTTGAAATATTCCAAGAACTGCTCCCAAGGCTGACCTCTGCTGATGTATCGCTCGATCGACTCCCACCAATGAAGTAAATTTCCTTTAAGTTTAGTCCTCACGGCCGTCATCCATAAGTCTTCTGGCAGCTGTAAAGCGTCTAGAAGCTTCTAGATGCTCATCATCCACTCGGTGATCTCCTCTGGGGTCTCCTTGCCATAAAATGTCTTCGGGTTCATCTATCGATAGCCCTTGATCGTGCCTACTGGCTAAACAGGTGTCGGTGCAGGTATTGGTGCAGGTGCTAGTGCTTTCAGCCTCTCCAAGATCATCATCAAGCTCTATCTTATGGCCTCCGTCTGTTGCATATGCTGCTGCATCATGGATTGGAAGAATTAAAACAACTCGGTCTGGCTATCCGGCTGGGGCGTCTGAGGCATCGGTTCATAAGTGACTATTGCGGATATGCTCCATGCAGCATTTGTGGCGGGAAATGAGACGGTGGAGGCAAAGAATCCTCCTACTGTGTCTGAGTCTACAAAGTCTGGCCCTCTTGCTGCAGCGATGGTACGACTACCACATGGGTTATCAGGTGTGTCAAAACCTACCCTGGGGTCTGGTCCTTGGGTGTAACTGGAGTTCTGTAATTCCTAGGAGTGGCATCGTTGGTCAGGTCTACTCCGTTAGCAATGCGTCCATTACATAGATTTATCTCTCTACAAAAGAAAAGCTTCATGAGGACGATATGGAAACAAGCATGATGCATGATGAGAGAGGAAGAATTTGGATTTCAAAGGCGATAATTCAACAAGTTGATAAGATTCCTAATACTCCTTAATCCTAATTGCATGCTCGCATTGGTACAATAACGTAACCAAAGCGACAAACTTGACCTGCATGGGCCACCACAAAAATATGTCACGTCCAGTTCCCAAATACTTAGGAACTAAGACATAAGCATGCCAGTTGTAAGAACTAGAATAAGCTACCCAATTTAATGAACTTACTCTAGTCGTAGTAGGTTGTACCTAAAATACACAGTCACATGCAATCTATAATCTCTGTTATCTCATCCACAGGAATTAAAAAACAACAACATAGACAGAGACATAATGAATGAAATGAAATATAATAAGAACTGAATATCCAAAAGAAATGATATGTTTGTAAAAATATAGACTGATGTAAATATTCATGGAAAAGAAATACAATGATAAAATAAAGAAGTACTGATATAAAAGATAACTAGTCAGACATCGACTAACAAGATAATAATGCTCAAGGCTCTAACTGAAGCATCCTCCAAGCCCATGAAAACTCCTCAGACAATACCTTTACGTCCTCATCTACATAACCTGTATCAATCCCCGGTCCGTAGACAGTGGAATACAAATGCTCATACGGATCTGGAAAAGAACCAGGTCCTCGGAGGGACATAACAAGATACAAAAGGAACATGCCAATGTAAAATAAATAATATAAGGGAATAACCTAGATCACAACACGGTCCAATAGCCCATCATCGAAATAGTGAACCACACCTACAACCAAAAAAGGACAAGTGTGGCATACTATTCTATTACAAGATAATGTCCCATGGCTATGTGAGTGCACATTGAAGACAACTTTGGACGTATGGGTGGGTAATAAGGATATGGCACCGAATCACAGGTCAGCATCAGATCACGAGCCGATATCTTTGAACATAGAACCACATAGACAACTATGAACCTATCTATAAGGCTAATTATCCCCCAATCTCCTTCGAAGATTACATAATCTAATAAGGTAATCCCATACATCTTTTGGTAGTCTTTTCCGCCCATGGACTTGCACAAGTCATATCCATGACTCGGATAAATCATATCTCAATGCCATGTCATCCTACCTAGACACAATCTAACTATCCAATAATTCAACGCACCAATGTCCAGTCAATGCTGCAATTCATGCATGTAAAATCTCACTCAAGGTGTCGCGTAGTAATACGTGTCAAGGCCATAGAAGTTATATCAATAACTTCATCAATAAAGGTAAGTCCACTAACTCTAAGTCAACATACGCACCCACAACTAATCGATAACAACATCGATGGCAACTAAGTCAAACTTGGACGCACACCACTATAGCTTGTAATCAATAAAAAATAGAAATAAAGCATAATTTAAACTGCAAAGAAAGGCAAGGTACCTTGCCTGGATTGACAAGAAAAGTATAGAATATCAGTTTGACTCCAACTGCTGCAACCGACTGATCATGATCCCCTAGAAGTATAAAATAAACTAATAAATATCACCACAAGACTTACCATATCTATATACTTACCTTATTTGGACTAAACTAGTCACAAAATAGTCAACTAGTATATATTATTATTCTATCATATATGGCAATTAGTTATAATAGTAAAATAATATTTATATATCATAAATATGTAACTTAAATTCTGGAAAATATTGATACTAAATTTTGAATGTATATATAAATATATTTTAGAAAAAATACCAAATAACTATATTTAAGTATCAACACAACATGCCACACAGAATTTCAATTCGGAAGCAAAAAATCATGGAAAAAATAAAAACTATTTATTCTAGAATAAATCAGAATAATTAGGATTAAATATGATCTTTATCTAAATTTATCAGATTTATATCATATTTAAATCCTACGAAAGTTTGGAATCAAATAGATAGATTTTGATCGGTGTATCGGTGTCCGAAAATTGATAGAAGCAAAGTGATGACATATCTACATAAAATTCTTGCAAATATTCACAAACTATAATTCTAGATGGTAGATATAGATGTTAGACACCTTACCGAGGCTTTTTTTAGATCAAATGGGGTACGAAGTCGTCGAAAAAGTCTCGGCACAGAAATTGGTCAATTCTAGACACATTTCAGTACAACGAATATCTACTAGATTTGGTTTTAGGCAAAATAGATGAGAACAAGTATTTAAAACCTATTTTAGAAGAGGGTAAATTGCAAAAAAACTCCTCGTTAGATCTACGCTTTTTGCGTAGAAAGACCTATTAGAAAAATTTAGCAGTTTGCCCCTCCTTAGATTTCCCGCGCGAGCAAAAAGTCCCCTACCAGTCTGTTGACCGTTAGAAATGGCCGTTAAGTCCTTTAAAAAATATATAAAATACCTAAACTACCCCATCTTCCCCACCAGCCTTCCCCCTTTCCTAGCCTCCCCTACCGCCGGCCAGCCCCCCGTCCTCCTTCGGCCAGCCCCCCTCCTTTCCGCACCCCCTCTCCTCCTGGCCCCCCTCCTCCTCCCCGCCGGCCAGCCCCCTCCTCCCCGTCGGCCTCCTCTTCACTGCCCCCTCCTCCACACCGCAGGCCAGTCCCCCACCTCACCGCCCCCTCCATCCTCCTCCCCGCCAGCCTCCTCCTCCCCAGGCCAGCCCCCCTCCTCCCCGTCCCCTCCCTCCTTCTCCCCGCCGGCCTCCTCCTTCCCCTCCTCCTTCTGGCCCCCCTCCTCCCCGCCCCCTCTTCCTTTCCGCTGGCTAGCCCCCCTCCTCCTCCTCCCTGCGTCTCCTCCCCGCCCCCTCCTCATCTTCCCCGCACCACCGGAGAGAGAGAGAGAGGGGGGGAAGAGTTAGAGAGGGATAAAATAGTCATTACATACCCCACTTAACACCAGTTAACGAAAATAGGGGCAAAATGAGCATATTTCATACTTTTAGAAATGTTAAGAGCATGGGGTCTTCTAGTGCAAAAAGCGAGAATTTAACAAGGGGTTTTTTGCACTTTACCCTTAATGACAAACCTGCTAGTTCGCACAGAATTGTGCTGCTAGAATTGGCTGACTTGTAGGACTATTTTGGTATACTATAAGGGGTTGTGGACATGTGAGGTTTGATAGAATTATAGAGGGTCGTGTGTTAGCTTAACAAGAAATATTCATGGAGCGTCACGGGAGGTCGAGAAGGGGTCAAAACTGTCGTTACGCCTCAAGGTGTCTCCGATGGCCAAGGTTGAATGTAGTTTCAGAATTTACAAGGTGGGGAGTAGGGATGGTGATGAGAATATAAAATATTATACTTTTATCCCTTAATGTCTACCATTTTATAATCATTTAATGACTAAAGGTACTCACTATTCTTCTATTTTTGATTTAGGATGCAGTTGGAGACACTAAGTGTAAAATGGAAGCTAAATAGCAATTTTGGACAGTTTTGACACCTTTTAACAAAATGACCATAACTTTCTCATCTGAAATGTCATTGAGGTGATTCAAAAAGATTTGGAAAAGCTAAGACAAATATCTACAACTTTCGTATTTTGACTTCTCCTAGATTCAGACTGCATCATGCACGAAATTTGGCTTGAAGTTGATTCGAAGATGCTATGAACGAAAATAAGAACTAAAATAACTATTTCCATACTTGTTCTATGACTTAGTTCTTTTGAAGTTTTGATGAACATGTGTGGCTAAAAGTCTTGTTGGTCGAAGAAAACGAAAGCCTTGCAATCAATAATCTTTTGAGATCCAAATTGTTTTTATTTGTTTGATTTATACTTTGAGTATTTAATGTTTTTCTATGCCCACCTTCATGATTGTTTTGTTTAATTACTAGGAGGCCTACTAGTTTATTATTCATCTCAATCTACTGCTTAATTAGATATCAAATCCGTAATTATTTGATTTCTCTAATTTGTGAAGCAACCAAGATTTAATGAACTGCTTTGTTTTATTAGATCTTAGGAGAAAAACTTTTGACAAAACTAAATGCAACCTACTTGTGCTTGTGTTATTTTGCTTCATCGATCTCTTGGTTCTTTAAGAAATTGCTAGATTAAATCTTCAGCACTTGTCTTGGATTATTTAGTAATTAAAGCTAATTAGATCACTTATTTTTAATTAACTAAGACTAAGAGAGGTAGGAAGATACTTTCAACGGTGAATATTCAAAGTATGAGTTAATTTATGCTTGCATCAATGATCAATTTTAAGATCCAATGGTGAATGTTGACTGAGACCAATATTTGTTCCTTTGATTGATTTCAATACTTTAATTCTTTTTAGCTCTTCTTAAATTTTCTTTTGTCATATTCAAAACTCTCTCCCCCCATCCTTGTTCACATCGCATAAAATTATACTAATCACTCTCCTTGGGATCGATCCTTACTCTCACTTCTATATATTATTTTAAGAGTAAAGGTTTTATTTTTGGGGCCTACGACAGCACATCAAATTTCGGCGCCATTGTCGGGGAGTAATTCTAATTGAATTTTGTGCTTTTTTGTGATCTTTTATTTTTCTTATAATTAATTATATTTCCAGTTCATTTAAAAAAGGAGAAAAAATATTATTTATTCATTCTCATATACCTTTTTGAATTGCTTTCCATATTGTACTTATTTCTTTATGGTTGTGACTCGATCTTCTAATCAAGGTGATTTTCATAACGATCCAGAAATAGAAAGAACTCTGTGTAGATTAAGGAAGGAAACTCTAACGAGAACTACCTCGCTCCGGATTCCGTATTCTCTTGCCATTCTAATCCCGAAGAAGGATTCATGGCTACAAATAGAACCTTGAAAGAACTCGCGGCCCCTGATTTGAACCAACACCCTTTATGTATAACATCTCCTACTTTAGAGGCTATTACTACTTTTGAATTAAAATCTGGACTCATACATTTATTGTCAACTTTTTATGGTCTTGCAGATGAAGACCCTCACAAGCATCTAATGGAGCTTCATGTGGAATGCACAAGTATGAAGCCAACAGGGGTGACTGAAGAGCAAATCAAATTAAGAGCCTTTCCATTTTCTCTAAAGGATTCGACTAAGGATTGACTCTACTACCTACCCTCCGGAAGTATTCTCACATGGAAGGAGATGAAAAGATTGTTCCTAGAAAAGTACTTTCCAGCTTCAAGGGCGGCCAATATCCGAAAAGAAATTTGTGGGGTAAGGCAACAAAATACAGAGTCTCTCCACGAGTACTGGGAACGTTTCATAAAATTATGTGCAAGCTGCCCCCATCATCAAATTAGTGAGCAGCTACTTATCCAGTACTTCTACGAAGGCCTTCTACTAAATGATAGAAGCATGATAGATGCTGCTAGTGGAGGAGTTTTGGTAGATAAAACTCCTAAGGTCGCAAGAAATTTAATTGCAAATATGGCGACCAATTCTCAACAATTTGGCACTAGGCTAGATCTTCCATCTAGGAACGCTAACGAGGTAAATATTTCTTCCCTAGAACAACAAATTGCTAGTTTAACTTCTCTTGTTCGTCAAATGGATGTAGGTAACATACAAACTGCGAAGGCTTGTGGGATTTGTTCAATAACAGGGCATCCAACTGACATGCACCCAACTCTTCAAGAGGAGCTCAATGAACAAGTGAATGTGGTAGGTAGTTTTTCTGGACGACCATAAAGTATGATCCATACAGAAACACATACAATCTAGGATGGAAAGATCATCCCAATTTCAACTATGGGAATCCACAATCAAATTAGCCCGTCAATCAAAATCGGAACAGTACAAGCAGTCATATCCCCCTAAACAATAACTAAGCCAAACTTCTAACTCGATCAGGTATGTCTTTAGAAGAAATTGTTAATTCTCTTGCCACTAATATTTTACAATTTCAAGGTCAGTATTCAAAGCTTGGACAATCAAATGAGCCAAATGGCTACAACAATTAATAAGCTAGAGGTACAAAGTTCAGAAAAACTACCATCTCAAACGATAGTAAATCCAAAAGAAAATGTAAGTGCAATCGTTTTGAGAAGTGGTAAAGAGGTTGACATTCTAGCAAAAGAAGCACCTACATCGTCAAAACAAGAGGAGGAGAAAACAACCATGGTAGACACGAACTTCTCCAATGATGATGAGGTACCAAATTGTAAGTTTCCATCTCCTTCTGATTATAAGCCAGTACCTCCTTTTGCTCAAGCTTTAGCAAAATCTAGGAAAATTGAACAGAATAATGAGTTATATAAGACTTTTTGTAAATGTGTGGTAAATATTCCACTATTAGTTACTATCAAACAAGTACCTAGTTATGCTAAATTTTTAAAAGAAATGTGTACAATAAAGAGGAAACAAAAACTTAAGGGATATGAAGGTGAGAGTAGGGAGAGTGTTTCTGCAGTAATTCAAAGAAAACTCCCTACGAAATGAAAAGATCCAAGAATGTTTACTATCCCTTGTAAGATAGGTAACAATAAATATGAGTAAGCCATGTTAGATTTAGGAGCTTCTATCAATTGTCATGCCATATTCTATATACGAATTTTTAAATCTTGGACCTCTGAATAAAACTGGTGTTGTAATTCAACTGGCTGATAGATCTAATGCCTATCCTAAGGGATTAGTTGAGGATGTTCTTGTACAAATTGATAATTTGGTTTTTTCTGCTGATTTTTATGTGCTTGATATGGAAAATGGTGACCAAACTGCTCATATTTTGTTAGGAAGACCATTTTTAAAGACATCCAAGACTAAGATAGATATGCATAGTGGCATACTTACTTTGGAATTTGATGGTGAAATTGTTAAATTTAATATTTATGATGCCATGAAATATCCTAATGATGATAATATTGTTTATTCTATTGATGTGGTTGATTCTTTAGCACATGATGTTTTTGAACTTGATGGCAAAGATGGATTGGAAGTTGCCATTATTGAGCATCTTAAAAAAGAACATAAGGAGTTAGCGTTTGAGTACTGATTTGCAGAAAACTGTTGCAGCATTTAATGATTTCCTAAAATACAACCGTCAGATAACTTTTATTCTATTTCGTTAGCAATTTCTAACAAGAGGCCTTTACCCTCTATTTTGTAGGCCCCTATTCCATACTTGAATCCCCTTCCTAGTCACCACAAGTATGTGTTCCTTGGATATGGAGGAACATTACCAGTGATCATCTTTAATAAACTTAGTGCAACACAAGAAGAAAAGCTTGTGCAACACAAGAAGAAAAGCTTGTGCATATCCTTAAGGAGCACAAGACGGCTATTGGTTAGACAATTGCGGATATAAAAGGAATTAGCCCGTCTACATGCATGCATCGCATCTTACTTGAGGAAGGAGAAAAATCATCCCGTCAACCACAAAGAAGATTAAACCCACCAATGATGGAGGAAGTAAAAAAAGGAGATCCTAAAACTTCTTGAAGTTGGAGTGATCTATCCTATTTCAGATAGCCAGTGGGTTAGTCTGGTGTAAGTGGTTCCTAAAAATTCTAGGATAATTGTCGTGAAGAATCATAATGATGAGCTAGTTCCCACCCGTGTCTAGAATGGGTGGCAGGTTTGTATAGATTATAGAAAATTAAATGCTGAAACTCGCAAGGACCACTTTTCATTACCTTTTATTGATTAAATGCTTGAAAGGTTAGCTGGTGATATTTACTATTATTTTCTTGATGGTTATTCAGGTTATTTTCAAATTCCAATTGCTCCGAAGGATCAAGAAAAGACAGCTTTTACATGTTCGTTTGGAACTTTTGCATATCATCGTATGCCATTTGGTCTTTGCAATGCCCCATCCACTTTCCAAAGGTGTATGGCTAGCATATTTTCAGACTATGTTGAGCATATTATAGAAGTATTGATGGATGATTTCACAGCTTATGGAGACTCTTTTGATAAATGCTTACATAACCTTACACTTATTATCCAAAGATGCGTAGAAACTAATCTTTTGTTAAACTCTGAGAAATGTCATTTTATGGTCGAACAAGGTATAGTTTTGGGTCACATGTTTCATCTAAGGGAATTGAGGTAGATAAAGCCAAAATTGATATTATTCAATCTTTACCTTATCCCACTAGTGTGCGGGAAGTTCGTTCTTTTCTTGGACATGCAGGTTTTTATCGAAGATTCATCAAAGAGTTCTCCAAAATAGCGTTATCCCTGTGCAAGTTTCTACAAAAGGATGTGGCTTTTGAATTTGATGAGGCGTTTGATACACTAAAGAAACTATTGACTTCTATCCCAGTTATCCAGTCCCTGACTAGAATGTGCCTTTCGAGATAATGTATAACGCAAGTGGTTATGCAGTAGGTGCTCTATTGGATCAAGGGATTGGAAGAGCATCTCACGTAATTTATTATGCTTCAAGAACTTTTAATGATGCTCAGAGAAATTACTCTACTACTGAAAAGGAACTTTTAGTTGTTGTTTCGCTTTAGAAAATTTCAATCTTATTGGCTTGGTACTAAAATTATTATCTATTCCGATCATGCAGCTCTTCGTTATTTGATGATGAATAAAGAGGCAAAACCAAGGTTAATCCGATAGATACTTCTTTTGAGTGAATTTGATTTGGACATGAAAGACAAAAGAGGTACAGAAAATCATGTTGCAGATTATTTAAGTCGTTTAGTTCATGTGGAGGATGAACTTCGTCTACAAGAAATGTTCCTTGATGAGCACTTGTTTGCTGCAAGTGGGACATTACCCTGGTATGCAAATATTATAAATTTTTTGGTTAGTAATATGTTTCCTCCTGTTTGTCAAAGGCTCAAAGCGATAAGATCAAAAGTGATGCCAAATACTATGTGTGGGATGACCCATACCTGTGGAAGCATTATGCAGATCAAGTAATAAGAAGGTGCATTCATAAAAATAAAATTATTTCAATTCTCACCTTTCGTCATTCTTATGCATGTGGAGGACATTTTGGAGCTAAGAGGACGGCAAAAAATATATTAGAATGTGGTTTCTATTGACTATTTTTATTTCGTGATTCATATCCTTTCTGTAAAACATGCAATAATTGCCAAAAGAAAGGTAATATATCTCAAAGGAATGAAATGCCACAAAATTTGATACTATTTTGTGAAATTTTTGATGTTTGGGGCATCGATTTCATAGGACAGTTCCTTGTATCTTTTGGTTATGTTTATATTTTGCTTGCTGTCGATTATGTATCAAAGTGGGTAGAAGCTAAAGCTACCATGACTTATGATTCTAAAGTTGTTTCATTTATCAAGTCCAATATATTCTCCAGGTTTGGGATTCCGAGAGCCTTAATAAGTGATTGAGGTACTCACTTTTGTAATCGAACCGTAGAGACTTTCTGAGAAAGTACCATATGCCCCACATGGTTTCAACTGCCTATCATCCACAAACTAGTGGACAAGTGGAGGTATCAAATAGAGAGATCAAGTCCATCACTGAGAAGACGGTCAATCCAAGTAGAAAAGATTGGAGTTTGCGCTTGGATGATGCTTTATGGGCATACATAAATGCAAACAAGGCGTCTATCGGTATGTCATCATATTGGTTGGTGTTTGGAAAACCGTGCCATCTTCCTGTTGAGTTAGAACACAGGGCTTATTGGCTATCAAGAGTGTCAATGTGAAGACATATGAAAATGGAGAACATTGGAAGTTACAACTACAAGAGTTGGAGGAAATTTGCAATAAAGCCTATGAGAATGCTCTAATTTACAAATAAAAAATGAAGGCTTTTCATGACAAGATGATCTCTAGGAAGGAGTTTCAAGTTGGTTAAAAAGTCCTTCTATACCAGTCACGACTTCGTCTATTTCTGGGTAAATTGCGTTCTCGTTGGATTGGACCTTTTGTTGTTACTAATGTTTTTTAACATGGTGCAATTGAAATTCAAAGTTTAGCAACTTCCAAAGTGTTCAAGGTAAATGGCCAAAGGCTCAAGCTTTCTATGAAGGTTTCAAAGTGGATAATGTGGATGAATTGAACCTTGAGGATACAATTGATACCAATTGAAGGAGGACACATCCACGACAATAAACATAGGCAACCCAAGGGGAGTTTGTTCTTATTCTTGCATTTTTATTTATGTTTTTTTTGCATTTAGCCTGAAATTAGGGGCAATGCCAATTTAAGTGTGGAGGAGGGGATTTAAATTATTTTAAGCAATTTTAATTTTTTTTTATTTTTATTCTCTCTAAAAAAATATGGGTTTTGTTTTCGGTGGTTTTCAATAATTTTTGGTTGTGTATGTCATGGACAAGATTCAGCTAAGTTTGAAAAACTCATAACATGATTGAATGAGTAATCTTTCAACTTAGAATTAATTAGTCTAGTTATTTTCCTTGAGAATGGTAGTAAATAAATTTGGTAGACAAAAGCAGGTGAGGTTTTGAGCCCTTAGACTGACACATCAGTCCCATTATTTTT